>JADWQK010002295.1:600000-896396 GCA_017933935.1 Sesamia nonagrioides | reverse complement strand
TTGACTTTATAACATTAGTAGGATACAGTCCCGGACTTCACCTAGCATGATGAGTTTGTATCGTACCTAAAAGTAACAAACATCCATGTCAACCTTGACTTTAGGTTTAACATTAGTAGGATACAGTCCCGGACTCCACCTAGCATGATGAGTTTGTACCGTACCTAAAAGTAACAAACATCCATGTCAACCTTGACTTTATAACATTAGTAGGATACAGTCCCGGACTCCACCTAGCATGATGAGTTTGTACCGTACCTAAAAGTAACAAACATCCATGTCAACCTTGACTTTATAACATTAGTAGGATACAGTCCCGGACTTCACCTAGCATGATGAGTTTGTATCGTACCTAAAAGTAACAAACATCCATGTCAACCTTGACTTTAGGTTTAACATTAGTAGGATACAGTCCCGGACTCCACCTAGCATGATGAGTTTGTATCGTACCTAAAAGTAACAAACATCCATGTCAACCTTCACTTTATAACATTAGTAGGATACAGTCCCGGACTCCACCTAGCATGATGAGTTTGTATCGTACCTAAAAGTAACAAACATCCATGTCAACCTTGACTTTAGGTGTAACATTAGTAGGATACAGTCCCGGACTCCACCTCGCATGATGAGTTTGTATCGTACCTAAAAGTAACAAACATCCATGTCAACCTTGACTTTAGGTATAACATTAGTAGGATACGGTCCCCGACTCCACCTAGCATGATGAGTTTGTATCGTACCTAAAAGTAACAAACATCCATGTCAACCTTGACTTTAGGTATAACATTAGTAGAATACAGTCCCGGACTCCACTTAGCATGATGAGATTGTATCGTACCTAAAAGTTTTTATACAATTTTGTAGCTGGCATATTTTTCGCCTAGTTGCAAAAAATTCAAATGCAATGCATCCTTTTCTATTTCATTAGAAAAGGACAGAAGATAAATATTAGTTTAGTGCTGTCAAATTAGTTGGCGCCTGATTTAAATTGACGGATTTTTAGTAACCATGTTTTTATTCGCTTCTAAAGTGTCTATGAAGAATCTTAATTGACAGGACTGTTTTGGTTTCTATTCCATCCGAGAGAGAGAAACCGCGAGCAAGAACTCTCGAATAGTGAAGAGGTTGGACTTGCAGAGGGCTTCAGGCGATATATTACTGGTGAGATGGAGTAAATGAAGGCCTCCACCAGATGTTCTCTTAGCGCTATAAACTTGCTGGTAAGCTCACCGGCCGGTCGTGGTTATGATTTCGGTTATTGAATGTTGTTCAAACCGGGGTTGCGGAGAGAGAACAAAGTTATACAACTGCCAAGTTAATGGAAAAAATGGCGCTCCGGTTTATCTCCATTCCTTAATGCGGATTGGATACGCCACCAGGTAAAGAAGTAAAAAGGGGGACTATTTGAATATGCTTGCTTATTGAAGTATTTAATTGTTATGTGCATTAAGAAGGACTAAATTAATATTTTGACATCTGACCATTTCAGAACGAAATAAAAAGAAAGAGATTCACTGAACATACAGCTGTAGTTTGTGAACAAGTAACTCGCCGCCTCAAACATTTGTTCTTTACAAACATACAGCTGTAGTTTGTGAACAAGTAACTCGCCGCCTCAAACATTTGTTCTTTACAAACATACAGCTGTAGTTTGTGAACAAGTAACTCGGCGCCTGAAACATTTGTTCTTTACAAACATACAGCTGTAGTTTGTGAACAAGTAACTCGGCGCCTGAAACATTTGTTCTTTACAAACATACAGCTGTAGTTTGTGAACAAGTAACTCGGCGCCTGAAACATTTGTTCTTTACAAACATACAGCTGTAGTTTGTGAACAAGTAACTCGGCGCCTGAAACATTTGTTCTTTACAAACCCTACTAATGTCTTGGTTTGTACAAACGACAGCACAATACTTGGGTACGTCAGTAGGGCAACTTTTGGGAGCGATGTTTATTCTAGAGTGTACTGGTAGACTAGTTAGTCTTACCTGTGACGTCGCATGTGTGGCGGAGACACGCCTCTGGGAGTGTACTGGTCGACTAGTTAGTCTTACCTGTGACGTCGCATGTGTGGCAGAGACACGCCTCTGGGAATGTACTGGTCGACTAGTTAGTCTTACGTGTGACGTCGCATGTGTGGCGGAGACACGCCTATGGGAGTGTACTGGTCGACTAGTTAGTCTTACCTGTGACGTCGCATGTGTGGCGGAGACACGCCTCTGGGAGCCTCCCGGGTCGCGGCGGGCTCTCCACCCAGGGCTGCAACCATCAACACATTTTTTTTAAATAAACATAAAACTTTGCCCCACACTAGTAATTACTCCTGTATCGTGGGTGCCTTTACAAACATTTAAACTCACATACACAAACAGCTAGACCCGGAACAACTACCTGTAGGCCATACAAATACTTGTTCCGTGCGGGAATCGAATCCCCGACACGCAGCGCAGTAGTCGGATCACTCAACCACTGCACCAACCTTGTCGTCAAGATTGTTTCAGTATTATTTTTATTACATTCATTGTGCAGCGTTTTGAGTTTTTTTTTATAAATTGTAGTATATATAGTATATATATAGTTTTTAAAAAAGTGGTGCAATCGTTGATGATAAATCGCGCTAATTTATAAAGAGCCTATACACTCTAGCCTAGAAGACACTTAAATTGTCCTCCAATGGAAACACCGCCGCTGGCAAATTGTTGTATAAATGAGGACGCAAAACGCTTCGTCCGAATCGTAGTGGTGTCAACAACGTAAGGGTGGAAACTCGCCGTACGAAGGGTCGTCCAATGGTGGAACGGATATGGGGGAATTAAATCATGCAACTCCCTATAGAACACCGACAGGCTGGCTACTCTACGGCTGTGCTCCAGGCTTTGGAGACCATTATGAGTTAAATCTGGGTCGCCAATCAGTCTCCTCGCACGCCTCTCCATTGAATCCAAAGAAGCCAGGTGGCATTTTGCAGCACCAGCCCAAAGGCGGCTGTAGTACTCCACACACGAACGGACCTGTGCTTTGTATAACATAAAAAGCTGTCCTAGTGTGAAGTACCCTTTTAGACCTTTGCGATAACGCCTAGTTTCCTGGCAACTATCTTGGCTTTAGATCTAATGAACCGCCTAAAGTTTATCACTTTTTTCACACATTATTTTTTAGTATATTTAGTTTATTGTCCCAGGAAATCTCATCTCCCAGAAGCTAAAGGCGGCCGGTGCACTCTAAGGGTACATTCCGAAAAGTAGGAGCCAAGGTGGACGTGTCCTTTTGGCGGTGAATAGACACGCTTGTGTATTGGCGGCATGGAATGCTACAATATTCGTACACTTTACCATAGCCTCTCTTTCGGACCGGATTGATTCCTTACTAGCCCGAGCACTCGGCAGGTATCTCTCCACAATTGTGCTAACATCTGCATACCCATAGCATGAATGTGCCGCAGGAACAGAGTTGCAGAGAGAACAGACTCCTGAGGAACACCGGCATTAGTCGTTAAGGGCTCAGATTTATGTGTGAGTGTGTTTTCCATAATGGACGCTCTCAGCGTACAATATATTTCTGCATCGTTCTCACGCGGTTGATTTCAACATGAATGATGTAATCAAATATTTGTAACAATAGCTTGAAAATTTAAAAGAGTGTCCATGGAGTTTCTTGCCCGTTCTTCTCCATAGGTACCTGCTCTTTGGAATGGGCGACTAGCTTCATCTTATTGACTGACCGACCTTCTGACAATTCAAAAGTGCCTGTAAACTGGTTTATTTGAAATAAATGATTTGATTTGATTTGATGAGCATCCGTCGACAAGAACCCGGAGGGACCGTTCAGTAAGGAAGTCTTTTACCCAGCCAGTCTGGCCATAGAAAATGCCGTATACTGGAAGATTCCCAAAAGGCCAGCGTGCCATACCCAGTCGAAGGCCTTCGAGACATGGTAGGCGGCAATCGCTTCGCCATTTTTCTCGAGGGCCTCGCCTCACAAGTGAATGGCATACATTAGTAGGCCCAGTTGATCGATTGCGGAGAAACCCACACTGTCGGTCACTGAGGTGATCGTTACTATCCAGTTAAGCCAAGAGGCGGGAGTTCAACACAAGCTCCATAGTCTTGCAAAGTATGGGTGATTAAAATCGGCCGATAGATGGTAGGATCGACACGACTACTTTTTTGGGCACGGGTTGCACGTTGGCAAGCTTCCAGGACTTGGGGACTATCATCATTATCATCTTAGCGTTTAACCCGGTTGCATCCGCGGTTTTCGCGTTGGAGCCCGGGGTCTGCTTTCTTGCTCAATTTCCTCCATTTCGCGCGATCTTTAGCATCCTGTGGTGTGAGATTGTTGGCACGCATGTCATCTCTTACAACGTCAAGCCAGCACTTCTTTGATCTACCCCGCTTGTTCCGGCCCGGCGGAGGCGCCATGGCAAGATATTTGTGACCCACCTAACATTTTCGTAAGATGTAGGCGACCCACCTGTAGTTTGTCCACGTTGTCACGGACATGAAGACCGCCACGGATGCGGGAGTTCCTGATGCGGTCCTTCCGCATAACTCCAACATCCACCGCAGCATATTCATCTCCGTGACACGCAGCTCCTGCTTGTGTCGCTCAAGCACAGACCACGCCTCGCTGCCATACAGGAGAACAGGTCTAATGACCATCATTAGCTTAACCGGCATTTTGAGGTAACAAATGACACTTGTTACCTCACGCCATTTTGCAAAAGCTGTGGAAATACGTGCCCTGACGTCGCAATCAATGTCGCTGGACGCGTGGAGTACATACCCCAAGTATTTAAACTGGTCTGTGCACTCGACCATGTCACCGCCTACGTGCACAGACATGGGGTCTGTCGTGTTGCTAGCCATATACACGGTCTTCACCACATTGAGTTTCAGACCTCCGATCTCGAGCGAGTCCTTACACAAATTCACACGCCGCACTAACCGATCCCTGTCCAAGTCCGCCAGCGCGATATCGTCAGCATAAATAAGCAACCAAGGAGCCATTGGTCGTGGATTTATGATCAATATTCGTAAATGTCGACAGCCTCCGTGGCGTAGCGGTAGCGGACGCGGCCGCTGCGCAAGGTGGCGCGGGTTCGATCCCCGCACAGTGCAAGTATTTGTATGCATGAATATGAATATTTGCACTGGTCTGGTCGTGCCTCGGAAAGCACGTTAAGCCGTTGGTCCCGGTTGCCATACGAACATCTAGTGGCAGTCGTTGCGGGTTGTTGGAGCCCTCAAAAGTCCAACAATTGGTCTAACTGCAATGCTTCGATGTCACCTTCGGGTTGTGGAGGTCAGACGGCAGTCGCTTCACGGAAAATGTCGAAGTTTAGCCATATCAGCAGTTGGACTGGTAAAGCGGACCCCAGACTCCAAAGCTGAAAAGGCTTCGGATGCGACTGGGATTAACGCTGGGATGATGATGATGATTCGTAAATGTGACTGGTGGAGTGATTATTTAGTTGAACAGCGTAAAAGATATCGCAGAGCGCGTAGACAGTTAAATAAACTCAAGAGCCGAAAGATTACTGGAGAACTTCTTACGTTCGCTTTAAATGCTTTCAGAGTTGCCAAGTCACGCTACAAAGCATCGGTGAAAAAATCTAAGGGTAACTTGTTGCGGAAAATCGTTGATAAACTTGACAGGGAGGGTCCGTGGTCTCCCTTATATCACGAATTTTAAGCTAACAGATCGGTCGACCTTGCATACGTTCAAAACATTAAAGTCAATGATAAGCATACCACGGGCATAGAGGAAACAACAGAAGTACTAATTAATACACTTGTCCCTGATGATTCACCGGCTAACGATAGCGACTACCACCAACAGATTCGAGCGTGGGCTCCTGTGCCACCTGAATCACCAATGTCAGACGTACCATCTAATGACGAATTTACAAATATTGTAAGAAAACTACCGTTCAACAAATCATTAGGGGAAGATAAAATATCTAATAGGATGATTAAAGAAGCGTGTAAAACAGCGGGTGATGCCATCTTAACTGTATATAACCGATGCATTGCTGAAGGCGTTTTTCCTCGTAAATGGCGACGCGGTTTCATACGAATAATACCAAAGTGTGGTGATAAACCACCGGATGATCCGAAGTCATATCGGCCTATCACACTTCTAGCATCTTTGGGGAAACTTCTTGAGCGCCTCAGCGTTCCACGTTTACTACCGAACGGTCCAAAATTTCATAGTAATCATTATGGCTTCACCATCGGTAAATCAACAGTCGACGCGGTGCTTTCTGTCAGAAGAACCGTTAACCAATCGGAATACAAGTACTATCAGCTGTAGAAGTCCATTCCCACCTTAAAGACTACTGTCGCCTGCGCTAAACCGGCCACGCACACTAACGCATTATTTTTTTTATCGCAGTCTTCGTCTTTCTTTAAAGTAATGCAAAATTTCGTTACTTCATTTGAAGTTAAGTTAGCGGCCGCACTTAACAATGGTCTATCATAAGCGAGCGATTGTGGGTTCGATCCTTAATAATGGAAAATCTTTTTGTTGTTTCATATAATTTAAAATTATGATAACTGATTTGTATTTTAAAGTAAAAATGTCTGCAAATAATATTTAAACGAATAGGAAAATTTACTGAATATTTATACCAAAATAGGTTTTTATTATGTGTTTTAGTTTACTATAGATGTAATATAATAAAAAATATAAAAAAATAAAACAATAAGCATATTATAATGCAATATATTATAAGGTTATATATTATTCGGTATAGATATACTACTAATAAATGAATCAAACCTTGAAATGGCAGTAGGTATTGTAATATTTTATATAAAAGTAATCCTTGACAAACTTATGATATTATTATGTTAAAAAATATAAAAAACATTTTTGGTTTTTAGATATGAAAGTTATAGTATTATATTTTATCATTAAAGAGGTTATAGCTTAATTATTCATTTTCTTAAAGAAAAGAGGATTGGAGCTTAACCTGAATATTATTACAATCATAAAATAATCTATACTTAGAACACAAAACAGTGCTTATTACATTTACAATTTTTTTGCGTGTATAGCATGCTAGTGCTGCCATCCTGCAGTGCCTTTTTTCGGAGTTTGAAGGCATGAGATTATAATCTTCAAGCGCTTTCTTAGTTCAAAAGTAAACGAACTTATTTCTTATCGAATTCTGAAATTATTGTTTTTATAATTTACCAAAAGTAATTTGTATTGAAATTGCAAAAGGCGACATCTGTTAGCCATTAAGCCAACCGAACATATTACTGTCACTTAGCTAAATTACTTTACGAGTTGGTTTAGAGTCTGTTATTAAGATATATAATGGTATATATTTAAAACACTCTGTAGGACACTTCTGCACTGTGATTGTTTTATATTGTTTTTTTTTTTGTTTGTTTAGCCAGTATATTTTTAAACCACAAATGCAACCTCCCTTCTTCGCACGTTTTAAAGGTTTATTCAACGGTAAATATTGTTGTTTCGTTCCACTTATCTCGACACATAAGCCACCTTCGTCCTCCAACCTCTTGACTTTGGCTTACAGTATTTCTCTAAAACAATAACAATTTTATTACACACTTACAACAAGCGATTGGTTTGCATCTTACCCAAATAATAATAAAACAACTTACACAAAAGCCGGTTTCATATTATGATATTTGAGATATATTGCTGCATATGCCTGCATATTGATTAAAAAAGTAAAACTAATAACACGAACTCGTAAACTATATGTTCACCAACCAACAACAGCTAAGTAATATTATTTGAGTTATTGTAGTTAATAATAGTTATTGCAGGTAGTGGAATATTTTTTATTCAGTTTGTTTCAAATCTACCGTCATCTTTTTATAATGACTCTAATATAGAGAAAATCTTAAAATAAAGTATTGTCGTTAAGTTGCGGATCGGTATTTTTACATATTTTTGTTGTCAGCATTCATAACTCACCAATAAACATTTAAAAATTTTTTGTAAGTTATTAGATTTGAACTCGAACCACCTTGAACGCCTATCAAGGCGAGAACCGCTAGGCTATTTAAACACTTACTGTGAATGTTGAAATTAGTAAGTAGTACCTAACAATCATAAGCGGGCAGCAAGTTGTCAAAGTGTATGAGTGTGTATCAAACTTTATTATAGAAGAAGGTCGTAACTACAACTAGTATTGCTTGGCCATAGTTTTGTGAGATTGTAACTCGACTTTTGGTCTTGACTGTAAGTGATTGGTATCTTTTTGGATATTTCTGGGGCTTTTGATAACGCTTGGTGGCCTATGCTGTTGTTAAAATTAAAAACCCGCGGTTGCTATAGAAACATATATAATCTCGTTTACTCGTACTTTATAAACGGTTCCGCGGTACTTAAGCTCGGTAATTTTTCTAGTACTAGAGCACTAACCATGGGATGTCCTCAGGGTTCAGTTGTCGGTCCTTATTTATGGAATTTGGGTTTTGAAGACTTCCTCGCGATCCCGCTTCCTTGCGGCTGTTCACTTACTGGTTACGCGGACGATGGCCTATAACTGCTCATTCAGTCAAGTACCCGAGCTGGACTTGAGAACTTGGCTAATACTTGCCTAAATCTAATATCTCAGTGGGGTGATCGTAACCGCCTAGCGTTTGCGCCGCATAAAACCTATCAACTTCTACTACAAGGTAATCTTAAATCATTGCCTACTATTAAATTTAATAACGTTCCCGTTGAAAAACAGCAAACCGTATGCTACCTTGGTATGGTCTTAGAAAGGAATTTTTCATTTATCGAACATATAAAAATAGTTGGCGAAAAAGCTAAAAGGAACTTTTATGCCCTAACTAGAATATCCAAAGCAACTTGGGGTCTATCATTCCTAACTTTAAAAACTATATGGAGCTACCTACTTAAGATGTATGTGCTACGGTGCACCTGTTTGGGCCGATACGGCCAGCATAGGGGCGGCGCGACGTAAACTGCATCAAAGCCAACGTTTGGCATTGATATTTTTATGCAAGGCGTATAGAACAGTCAGTACTGAAGCCTTACCCATTCTGGCAGGTGTACTTCTAGTCGATCTTGAAGTACAGTGACGTGCTTCAATGTACTACTCCGCGAGGGGGGAGGCCATGGACACTAACTTTGTTAAATTTCTAGATTATTTAAACCTCAGACTGACGTCTAGGAGGACCTCTTATCCGAATGGCAAAGTAGGTGGGATAATTCCATCAAGGGCCGGCACCTCCGTCTGTTCTTTCCATCCGTTGGCGATTGGCTAGAGTTTGGCCACTGCGTTGCCCAATTTCTCACAGGTCATGGCAACTTTAAAAGTAAACTGTATTCCTTTAAACTTGTTCCTTCGCCTTTGTGTCAGTGTTCTACATCGAACTGTGAATTTGAACAGTCCGCACATCACTTCTTGTGGGAGTGTATTCTTTGGCAGAATGAGCGCAATATTATGTTGGATAGTGTAAAAGTCACATCCGGAGTTGTTTATTATACGGACCTTGTAGAAACTAGAACTAATTTCCGTGCGTTCAGGCCATACCTATTATTGGAATCAATTGTAACATCACATACCTACTTAGGACCCATTAACTTAATCAAATTTTATTCCGTGGTGCTTGGCAATCTGGGCTTCTCCCAGTTGCAATAATGTCCCTTTGTGCCGATTGGCCTAGTTCTGTTCTGTCTCCTGTTTGTTATGGACGGAAGTGGAAAAGATATCTTTTTAGGGTTCCGTACCTCAAAAGGAAAAAACGGAACCCTTATAGGATCACTTTGTTGTCCGTCTGTCTGTCTGTCTGTATGTCTGTCAAGACCCTTTATCTCAAGAACGCGTGGACGTATCAAGCTGAAATTCACATAAAATACTCGGGTCTATTGTTCCTTTAAGCTGTGAAAATATCAAACTTCTAAGCCAAGCCAATCAAAAGATACAGCCGATTATGTCGATATTTTCAACAAATTTTCGACACTCGCAAAGGAATCAAAACCTACAGGATACTTCCCGTAAACTCAGAATCTTGAAAATTGGCATGAAGCATTGTCATATAATGCAAATATAGGAAAAATTGCGAAAATCCCATTTTTTTAGTTACATAATATAATAAACATATTTTAATAAAATGGAACTTACTACCTTATTTCTCACGAACGAAAAAAGTTATCTAATTGAAATTTATACCAAATACCTAGGTCTATTGTCCCTTTAAGCTGTGAAAATATAAAACTTCTAAGCCAAGCCAATCAAAAGATACAGCCGATATGTCGATATTTTCAACAAATTACCGACACTCGCAAAGGAATCAAAACCTACAGGATACTTCCCGTAAACTCAGAATCTTCAAATTTGGCATTAAGGATTGTCATATAATGCAAATATAGGAAAAATTGCGAAAATCACATTTTTTTAGTTATATAATATAATAAACATATTTTAATAAAATGAAACTTACTACCTTATTTCTCACGAACTAATAAAGGTATCAAATTGAAATTTATACTAAATACCTAGGTCTATTGTCCCTTTAAGCAGTGAAAAAATCAAACTTCTAAGTTAAAGCGATCAAAAGATACAGCAGTTTATACCGACACCTTAGACGAATTTCCATCACACGCTAGGGAATCAAAACTTACAAGTTACTTCCCGTGAACTCAGAATCTTGAAATTAGGCACGAAGCAACGGTATATTATAGTCATCATCATCATCCCAGCGTTAATCCCAGTCGCATCCGAAGCCTTTTCAGCTTTGGAGTCTGGGGTCCACTTTACCAGTCCAACTGCTGATATGGCTAAACTTCGACATTTTCCGTGAAGCGACTGCCGTCTGACCTCCACAACCCGAAGGCGACATCGAAACATTGCAGTTAGACCAATTGTTGGATTTTTGAGGGCTCCAACAACCCGTAACGACTGCCATTAGATGTTCGTATGGCAACCGGGACCAACGGCTTAACGAGCTTTCCGAGGCACGACCAGACCAGTGCAAATATTCATATTCATGCATACAAATACTTGTACTGTGCGGGGATCGAACCCGCGCCACCTTGCGCAGCGGCCGCGTCCGCTACCGCTACGCCACAGAGGCTGTCAACATTATATTATAGTACAGACTGATAAAGGAAAAATTGTGAAAATGATAAATTTGAAGTTACATAAAATATTAAAATATTATTTTTGCTTACATGACATAAAATATTTTTTAATAATTATAAACTTACTACCTACCATGCTTCAGCTTACCATGGCTACGTGTCATCTATACTAAGTTACGGTCTTATAATGTGGGGAAATTCAGTCGACACCGACAGAGTTTTTAAAATACAGAAACGGTGTATCCGAGTTATTAATAAAGCATGGTTCTTAGACGGCTGTAAACCTCTATTTCAAAAATGTAAAATCCTTCCTCTACCTTGTATGTATATAAGAGACATCTGTATTTTTACCAAAAAGTACATGCATTATTTTAAGTTACGCAGTGAGGTCTTGACAAGACAAAAGAGGAGTAAGTTCGAAAACTTATTATATCAACCACCTTGTAGAAAAGATATTTATAAGAAAAATGTATTTAATATGTGTATTTTAATTTATAATAACATTCCAAGTAACTTGAAACTGTTGGAGGGTGGTGCTTTTAAAACGAAATTGGTAGAGTGGCTTCAAAAATATTCTTTTTATAGTATTAATGAATTTTTGGAACATAAAAATTTAAATCTTTAAGGATAATTTGAATAGATGTAAATTGTAAGTAAAAAGGAATAAATATTGTATAACATCAAACATTTGCACGCTTGCATGCAAGCAGAGTACTATAACTTTTAGGTTTTAAGAACTTACCTTTATAAAAAAATGTATCTCTAGCAAATAAACGTATGATTATGATTATGATTATACCCTTTTTCACATGAACGCATAGAGATATTAAAGTTGAAAATCATATCAAACACTTCTTAAATCTAATTGCATCTAAACTGTGAAAAATTCTAAATCAATGCTAGTATTTTAAATGCGAAAGTAACTCTGTCTGTCTGTTACGCTTTCCCGCCTAAACCTCTCAACCGATTTTGATGAAGTTTGGCACAGACAATCTTTAGACCCTGAGAAAGAACATAGGCTACCTTTTATCCCGGAAAATTTGATGTTCCCGAGGGGAATTTAAACAGCGCGATATAACCGAACTCCACGCGGGCGAAGCCGCTGGCGGAAAGCTAGTACGTCATAAATTATAAACCGCTACGTTTGTACGGCGGAACCCTCGGTGTGCGAGTCCGACTCGCATTTGGCCGGTTTTTTTCTTACTCCTCCGCTATTCTTTTTCTGATTAATTTCGTTGCGGGACCCAAGACAGTTGAATCGTTTCTCCGGGACTCGTCGAGCTTCATTGCTCGGCGTTTTTCTGGCGGTCTCCACTATTGATTCTGGCTTTCAGGAGTTGTAGTGGGTTGGGAACAGTGTGGCGGGTTTTGTCCCATAAAAAAAAAAAAATAATAAAAGCAACCAAGGAGGTTGTTCATCCGAATTCCTGATGCTATCCGACAAGACGTCTAATATCACGCTGAACAGAAACGGACTAAGAACGGAACTTTAGTAGACTCCGACGGTGACAGGGAAGGGTTTAGTGTCACCAACAGCAGTCCTAACAGCGGAATCGGAATAAAGGTACATGTCTCGAATTATGTCAACATAGGCTTCTGGTACCCCTTGGGACTGCCTGGGATAACAGGATCCCGCGAAGCAATCCTTCGAGCTGGGTCCAGAACAACGTCTTTTCGGCGTCACCGCACCCGGCCTGCGGAGCGTAGGCACTTATCAAGTGGGTTATAACCCCATTGACAAGCACCCACAACGACATCAGCCGGTCACTAATGCGATTCACCTCCAAGACGTCATCCTGGAGCTCGCCAGACAACACCACGGTGTCCCCATTTCTCCCACTAAGTGCACCCGTGTAGATCAGCTTGTAGCCATACCCGATAGGCCGGGATCTGCTGCCTTTTCAACGAGTCTCGGCCAGTTCTCTCGCACGTCCAGTTAGCGTGGCAACGTTTCACGACGCAACATGGATTTTCTTGGTTTGGGCTCGCTTCTTCAGCCGTGTCCGCCTCTGACACGGTAGCCCTAGTCCACAGGTCAAAGGAGTCGGGCGAGGATCCTGCGCGCCGTTTTGCGGCGGCGCCCTAGCTGTGATATGTGCATCTCTAATATTCCTGTCCATTGTTGTTGATTGGCTTGTTTGGCTATTAGGAGTGCGACTGCCGTCTGACCACTCAACCCCGAAGGGATAGTCGGCGTCAGCACCCCGTTCGTGAGTCAGCAGGTGCAGGTGGGGTTGAGTTGGGTCCCAAAGATGGTGGTGGGACCCCAGAGCTCCCAAACTTGGGCACTATACCAGACCTAAATGAGTTCTATTTATTATAGGTAACTTTTGACTAGGACAAGTTATAACGTTGGTTGTTGTATCAATTGTTGCTCTTCAAAAAACCGATTAATTATTGATAAAACATTAGTACATCATTGTGACTGTAATTAGCGTTATAATGTAAGTCTGTACACGTCAAAAAGCCAAATTTATTATATATATTTTTTTTTGTAACTTTCAGGAGTATTAATGGCTGTCTGGCAAAACAGGACCGTAATGAAATGGTTTATTGGCATCGTTATTTTGTTAACAAGAAGTGGCTTTCCGTAGCCGTTAAGAAAGTCTGAATTTCCGAATATTTTTGTGTTCCAGCTTACCTCTGTCATAAAACCCTTCGCCAGTCACGACAAAAGAAATTGTCAACAGGGAATCCCACATATTACTTATGTATATTAATAGCTCTAAGGATGCTGTCCTCGCAGTCAGACTCGGGAGCCTAGATCTGTCGTGATGTCGTCATAGCCCAAATATGACTAACTAACTGCCGGGATCGTCCTGAAAGCCGCGGAATACCGTTTCGCTCTTCATTAGCATCTCAGAGCATGTCCTCTTCACCTTTGTCACAACGACAGTGTCACGTGTATTTTATACATATAAAACACTAGCTGTTGCCCGCGACTTCGTCCGCGTAGACTTCAGTTTATAGCGCGGGGTGGTTCCCGTTTCCGGGGGAATGCCAAGATAAATTCCTACATTACTGCAAGGTTTCAAACATCCTCACACATTTTCGTGTTTATATTATTAATAGGATTATAAAGATACATAAGGTCTATAGCAACGTTAATTTTACCGGGTTTAAAGGTTTAGCAAAGGAAAGAAACATCAAATTTAATATCATACTTCTAAGTATGTACAGTTTGCTTTAGCTTCGTCGTAGCTAAAGCAAACTGTCAAGTACTACACGGATAGAAATACACCTGTTTTTGCTTGTTTCCTCGACCTATCGAGGGCGTTTGACCTCGTTTGTTATGACTTGCTATGGCAAAAACTGGAGCAAGCATCAGTGCCAGATGAACTGACCCGTATCTTTAAATACTGGTACAACAATCAGGTCAACGTTGTTCGTTGGGCGGGGGCTTACTCGAACCCGTACAGGTTGCAGTGCGGCGTGAGACAGGGAGGGCTAACTTCTCCCAAGCTCTTCAACCTGTATATTAATGCGCTGATAGAGAGGCTCAGCAGCACGCATGTTGGTTGCCATATTGGAGGTGTCTGCCTTAACAATATCAGTTATGCTGATGACATGGTGCTGCTGAGCGCCTCCGTCTGTGGGGTGTCGAAGTTAATTGGCATGTGCGAAAGATATGCTGAGGAACATGGTTTGTTGTATAACCCGAAAAAGAGCGAATGCATGGTCTTTCAGGCAAGGAGGTGTCCAGATTACTTGCCCACAATTAAGCTCAACGGATGCCCACTTAAGAAAGTTGATACATTTAAATATCTTGGACATTTACTAAGTAAGTCAGAGGGACTTGAAAGACGATGCCGACATTGAAAGGGAACGTAGGGCGCTGTCTGTTCGTGCGAATATGATAGCACGCAGATTTGCTCGGTGTTCAAGCGGCGTCAAAATAGCCCTATTCAGGGCATTCTGTACGTCCTTCTACACGGGCAGTCTGTGGGTAGACTACACGCAGAAACAGTACAGTGCTCTACGTGTCCAGTACAACAACGCGTTCAGGGTGCTCTTGGGGCTGCCTCGCTTCTGTAGTGCCTCGGGGATGTTTGCGGAGGCGCGTGTGGATTGTTTCCACACAATCATGCGCAAGCGGTGCACATCCCTGGAGCATAGGGTGCAGAGCAGCCGCAACAGTATACTGAGCGCTTTTGCTGAACGGCTCGACTGCCAGTACCTCAATCACTGTCGCATGATTCACGTGCAGAAAAATGTCAAGTTTATATTTTAATATTAGATTTGGTTTTGACATGATGTAATATTTTAATTCTATTTGACATAAATTATTATTGTTTTGATTATTATTATTGGTTACTAACATTAGTTATAAGTAATAAATTGTTACTAACAAAACTATGGACTTTGTGGTCTGAAATAAAAGACTTATTATTATTATTATTATATACCATTATCCCCTGTACACAATGGCGATGGAATGTAGTGGGCACGCATGGGCCATTGTGTTCTGGGGCCTTTAGGATTAATTTTATTTAATTTTAAAATTATCCTTTAAAGGGGGCGGAATGAAGAATCAACAAGAATCGCGGAGACATCAGGAGAGGTCATTTGGCGATTTCCACACCAAAAAGCGGAGTAGATCCAAATCCAGGCAGACGAAGTCGCGCTCGATCTAGTATCGAAATGGAACAATTAATTTAAATTGCTGAAGTCTAAAGTTTAAGATTAACTTTTTTAGTAATACACGTGTGTTACCGTTGTTTAATAGTAATATACGTGCGATACTCAGAAAGTTTTGCGATAATAGAAAAAAGTGTACTGTCCAGGAAGTCCCTCGTTTTGATTGCGGCGTGGGCGGGTGCATTGTCGTTGTGTAGCAGTAACCCGCGGAGCCCTGTGTTTGGTCGCTTGTTGCTCAAAACAGAGGAAACTGGTGGCGCTTCGTTTCTGGATGGTATTGATAAATCCAAGATTCATCCCTGCAACGATGTCGTAAACTCGCCGAGACAAGCCTGCTTCAAATTTGCCTATCATATCATGGCACCATTCCACCCGTGCCTGCTTCTGAGCATCGGTGAGATTGTGCGGCACCCAGCGTGAAATTATCCTCCGCAAAATATAATTTTAATGTCTTTGTAATATAGTAATGTGTTCTTAGTAATATAGTATTGTATAATGTAAAAGCACTTTTCAAGTTTGTGAATGTGAGGCACCATGGACTATGGTTTGTTTTTTTATATGCAGCGTGTGGCATGGGGGGCGTATGCGTGGCGGGGGCGTGGCGTCTTTACATGCTGTCGGGCGATGTTGGAAGGGTTTTTTAATCCTATCTCTTTATGTTAGGAAGTTATGAGGGAAAACACCGCCTGTGATAGGCTACTATCATACTAGTCGCACAGAGATATTGAAGACATTTATCGAATTTTGGCAAGTAACGTGACGGGTAACAAGTAGTTATTAACATATGTAGTGTGCTGCCACGTTTGTTATGATTTGATTTTAAGAAACACGAAATCGAAAATTTGGTACCAATTTTTTGAGTATTTTATTTTGAGTTGAAACCCTTCCGATATCGTTTGATGTCGTCTGGGGGTGCCGTGCCCTTGGTGTGTGTGTGCCCTTTTTGTTGCACGTTGTATACAGTATGTTAACTAACAGAGGGCGTTCCCGTTAACCCGAAATAGTATAGCATACATACATGCTAAAAAAAATATTTCCATTCGAAAACAAAATGTTTTAAAATTTTTTCCATTAAGAAAATATTCAATAAAAATTTTAAATTGACATGTAAAAGAAACACACTGTACACGCGAACATGAAAGACGGCTACGTCGCAATTTATTTATACATGACGACTACTATTTTGATTTAAAACAGGAGGTTTCAAATTTATTTCCAATTAGAATTTTTTTTTATTCGGATTTTTTTTTATGCTTATTTTTCTATGCTGATATTTTTATTTTAATCTATTAATGATATATATTAACGAGTTTAAGGGAACGCCCTCTGTTATTTAACATACTGTATATATAACTTGTTTGACATTGCGAGATTGGCAGTTGAGAGTTGTCATGCTCACTCAAATGTCTTGCTGATGGTGGCGCGTGTTGTTGGGTCATTTGGTTCCCTTCAATATGGTTGAGCTAAGTGGGGCTGATGCGCGCGTCATGCTCGTGAACGGGGGCCGTCAGTGGAGACTGGTCAGCTCTTAGCTGCCAGTGGGCTTAATGCATCCATACTAATATTATAAATGCGAAAGTAACTCTGTATGTCTGTCTGTCGGTCTGTCTGTCTGTCTGTCGGTCTGTCTGTCTGTCTGTCTATCTGTCTGTCTGTTACGCTTTCCCGCTTAAACCTCTCAACCGATTTTGATGAAATTTGGCACAGACAATCTTTAGACCCCGAGAAAGAACATAGGCTACCTTTATCCCGGAAAAATTTGATGTTCCCGAGGGAAACCTAAAAAGCGCGATATAACCGAACTCCACGCGGACGAAGCCGCGGGCGGAAAGCTAGTATATTATAAAGTAGTGGACTAGTGGTGGTAGGAGATGGGGGAACTAAATCATGCAATCCCCTCGCATACTCACCGAAATGAATCCTATAGAATTACGAAAGGCTGGCTACTCTACGCCTGTGCTCTAGTCTTTGGAGACCGTTCTGAATTAAACTTAGCTAGCGAACTATGCATTTTTCCATTTATCAATTACTGTGTAAAATTTTATAATAAAATACCGCTAGCGATTCAACAACTCAATAAGTCTAAATTTAAAACATGCATTAAACGCACGCTGTGTAAACAAGCATATTATAAACTGGAAGATTATATTCTTGATAAAAATGCTTGGCTAAATGCCAGTCCTGCTCCACAGCCACAGACAATTTTGTAGGTTTGGAAGAGATACCATTCCCCCTTTTTGTTGTTTTCCAAATATTCGTTTTTTATTTTTATTTGTTTATTTCAATTGTGCACGGGATTTTGCTGCCATGATTTTGCAAATAATATAGTATTGTATAATGTAAAAGCACTTTCCAAGTTTGTGAATGTGAGGCACCATGGACTATGGTTTGTTTTTTTATATATATATATAACTTGTTTGACATGACGAGCATGGCAGTTGAGAGTATGTCATGCTCACTCACATGTCTTGCTGATGGTGGCGCGTGTTGTTGGGTCATTTGGTTCCCTTCAAAATGGTTGAGCTAAGTGGGGCTGATGCTCGTGAACGGGGGCCGCCAGTGGAGGCTTGATTAATTTTCTATCTTTTCGTTATTTTTTTATAATTATACATTGTGCTCACATGATAGAAGCAACAGAAATATGTAATGAAGACATGTAATCCATATTATGATTTTAAAAGAGTGTCCATGGAGTTTCATGCACGTTCTTCTCCATAGAGATCTACACTTTGGAACGTACAATTTAGCTTCACTTTTCTTGGACTGGCCGACATTGACTATTCAAAAGCACCAACTGTTGGTTAATTAGAAATAAACAATTTTGATTTTGATTTTTGTCCAATTCGTCTGGTTTCAGGCTAAATTTGAAATCATAAAAAATCATAGCGCGATAATGGTCTCGACGCAAATCCATTTTTCAAAGAAACGCGATAATGGACATGTTTCAGAAATGTATGGAGCCTGGGCCAGCACATTGTACACTTAATGCTAGGTATAGTTACGCTATAGTTAACTGTTTTTAATGTTGATTTCCTATATTTTGGCTTAGTTTTTATACTGATTCAATTTAATTCGGCCAAGGAGTGCAACACCATTACTAATAAATGTGGTGGTCAGCAATAAGCGAAATAAGATTTTGACAGTGACATTTGATTGACGTGTCATGTATCTAAGGCTATCGTATCTATTTCATCTACCATACGACTGCGAAAAAAACAAAGCATGAATTCCGAACATACGGCCCATTAAATAAACACAATCAGCTCAAATCAACACGCGACACAAAAACAACGGGAAAATAGAACTGTCAAAGTCGCCAATCAAACGTCATAAAAAGTGTTATGGGCGTCATGGCTACCCAAAGAATTTTTTTATGCAAATTCTTTGTGGCTACCTTACTATAGGGTTATCTCACTAAAAACGTTTCAATTAATTTATTATGTATACTTATATTTATATTCAAATTAATTAATTTGTATTTTTATCAAAATCTTCTATGTTTTTCCTTTTTATCTATGTATATAGCGTACATAGTGGTGGCCCAAA
This sequence comes from Sesamia nonagrioides, assembly GCA_017933935.1. NCBI lineage: Eukaryota > Metazoa > Arthropoda > Insecta > Lepidoptera > Noctuidae > Sesamia > Sesamia nonagrioides. Next base: position 877,133 of record JADWQK010002295.1, on the reverse strand, counting down.
ATCAAACATCTCCTTTAATTAGCCGCAAGAAATGTGGAGGGTAGTTTTGAATTTGGAATGCACCTATTATTACTTAGTTATAAATAATCATATTTTTTAAATAAATTATTACTGGCCAGTTTCTCATACATAAAAACTTTTTGTCGCAATACTTTCTGAGTGACCTGGTAAGTGAGTGGCAGAACCTGTCATAGTGCATCACCTACCAGTAGCGCTAGCGCCACTGAATCACCTACCATGAGCGCTAGCACCACTGAGTCACCTACCATGAGCACTAGCGCCACTGCGTCACCAGTGTTACCAACTCCAAAAATATTTATCCCTAAAGTTGGTGTCAAAAACCACTAAAATCACCTTAATTCGTTTCCACCCTAAAAATAATGTTTCAATGTGCGGTTGTATAATTCCAAACATGATGATATGGTGGACGTCCACGTACGTATTATTTTACATTACATTATTATTATACATACATTTAATTTCATGACAGCCTCCGCGGCGTAGCGGCAGCGAACGCCGCCGTTGCGCAAGGAGGCGCGGGTTCGATCTCCGCACAGTGCAAATATTTGTATCATGCATACAAATATTTGCACACACAATATGAATATTTTCAGTGGTCTGGTCATGTCTCAGAAAGCACGTTAAGCCGTTGCCATACGAACATCTAGTGGCAGTCGTTAACGGTCTAACAATTTGTTTACCTGCAATGCTTAGATATCGCTTTCGGGTTGTGGAGGTCAGACGGCAGTCGATTCACGGAAAATATCGAAGTTTAGCCAAAAACAGCAGTTAGACTGGTAAAGCGGACCCCAGACTCCACAGCTGAAAAAAGCATCGGATGTGACTGGGATTAACGCCGAGATGATGATGACTGTTATGTTTTAAAATCTTTATTGCAGGTTATTTACTTAATACATTAAATATTTCGTCTACATCTGAAGATTCAGATTTTTTTGAATCATACATATTGACATTGAATATCCATCGATACATTGAGGTGATAAAGTGTTTGTACAAAAACGCCACCATGTCAGTCCGTCTCCAAGATCAGGACTCGAAATCGATCCAACTACAGCGTGGAGTGAGACAAGGAGATGTCATATTTCCCAAACTGTTCACTGCTGTGTTGGAAGATGTCTTCAAGCTCCTGGACTGGAGAGGACTTGGCATCAACATCAACTAATCTCCGTTTTGCGGATGATACCGTGGTCATGGCTGAGACCCTGGAAGAGTTGGGCAAAATACTCAATCACCTTAGCAGAGCTTCCCAACAAGTGGGTCTGAGGATGAACATGGATAAGACGAAGATCATGTCAAACTCTCATGTCGCACCCACTCCAATTGTAGTTGGTTGCTCTGTACTCGAAGTTGTTGACGATGACATGTATATATACCTAGGACAAACAGTTCACCTAGGTAGGTCCAACTTCGGGAAAGAGGTGTCTCGTCGAATCCAGCTCGGCTGGGCAGCGTTCTGGAAGCTACGCTACATCTTCTCGTCGTCCAAAATACCACAGTGCCTCAAGACTATGTCTTAAACAGTGCCTAAAGTCTTTGACCAGTGTGTGTTGCCAGTGATGACTTACGGAACTGAAACGTGGTCGCTGACAATGGGCCTCATACGAAGGCTCAGAGTCACACAAATGGCAATGGAAAGAGCTATGCTCGGAGTTTCTCTGCGTGATTGAATCAGAAATGAGGAGATCCGCAGAAGAACCAAAGTCACCGACATAGCTCTGCTAGTCGCTAAACTTAAGACCGTACCCTCACCAAATGACCTTGCGCATTTGCTCCCTCTTCACCGCGCCCCACCTCTACAATACTTCGTAAAATTTTACTAGCGCCGTCTGGCGGACGTAGTACTTACAAATACAAGTTAGAAACATAGACCACAGAAGTAACAGACATAGCACTTTTATTTATGTTTATTGGTGCGCCCAAATACGTTTGGTTATTATGTACTCAAACAAATGTTGACGATACTTCATAATAAAAATTCTGCAGTGTTTATTTTTTAACCGACTTCAGAAAAAGGTGGTTCTCAGTTCGATTTATTGTGTTCGCTGATAACTTTATGGTTAATGAACCTATTTTGACCATTCTTTTTTTATATGAAGGGATATGCTGCCTATGTAATCCCATTGTTACCACGTCAGTGTCGATAATGGAAATTCTGAGAAATTTAGGCCAACTATCGAAAATTGTAGGCACGCTTCGGGTGACAACTTGATACTCGTGTTTATATCGGATGATACTATAAAACCGTGAAGATTTGGGCCTGACCTGATGATGGAGATGACAGAATATCAAGGGAATCCACATCGGAAGCAACTGTCACGTGTTTGGGCTTATTTAATATGTATTGATTAGACCTTTATAACTAAATATGTTATGACTGTAACTTCAGGGTTGGAAGTTAGTTTTGTAGATTGAAAGTTAGCTAAGTCAGATGGACAAAGGGATAGAAAAATAATATAATAAAGTTTAATTTATCATTATTTATTATTTTAAGGGAAAACGTAATCAGGGTCAAATAAATTTCTGCAGAACTGACACCTTCAAAAAAAAAAACATGTTTTTTTTTGGGACCAGGCAAGACTGTGAAATTATATTATTATTCTCGTTTAATAAAACAAATACGTAAATTGTAAAAAATAAAACTATCGTATATCAAAATAAATAACAAATACATATACTATAATATTATTTACACAAAGCTTCCTTTCGCAGAAAAATAATAAACATCCGACTAATACAATATCCGATCAGACTGGACGTTGACGCCAGCATATTTGGAAAAGACCTGCAAGCAAACAACCTATTTCGTTTGCTTTAATTCCTTTAAGACCACAATGAAAGTATGAGCATTTCTAGAAATAACGCAATGAAATAACACAACTTAAATTCAGTCTCTTGATTTTAATTGATTTTTGCATAAGCATGACGAGTAGGTAGTGTTTGTACCATGTTAAAGTAGAGTGTTGTAAATTGTTGAGGAATTCCCTCGACTGCATTGATATAATATTAAACAGATATGATATGCTCCAACAAATTAACCAAAATAAATGTGCCGATCGGAGCAACAGCACACACATGCAAATTTTTTATTCTGCGTACATTTCACACGTTGGTACAGTGTGAATGAGATGGGGCGCAATCTAAAGCATAGAGAAGAAAAAGATGGCTAGTGTTTGTCGTTTGTTTTTACGAGTGTATCGAGAGTGACTAAAGCGAGATACTGGACTTACCTCCTTTTGTACGCTTCATTTTCAGTGCGCTAGTGACTTATCTACCTTAGTTTAATATTTTATCAATGCTCGACTGCCTATGGTTTTCATCATCTGATGTACTTCAGACTTTAATTTTTACCCATATGGGTGCAAATTTCTCATGAATATAAATGAATTAAGTCCAACCACAAAGCAGCTATTATAAACCTTTGAGGAGTTCCCGCAACAGACTGTCCTTCGTCTTCATTATCAGACTCCTAATGATCATAACAATCCATCTAGGTGTAAAGCTCTTATCAATACAAATTATTCAAGATATTACACAAGGTAGCTGCTGTGAATCGTTGAGGAGTTCCTTCGAATTTCTCTCGGCTCTATCATCAGATCTATTGCAGACATTAATTTTAACCTACTTATATGGGTGTAAAGTTTTCATCAATATAAATGAATTAAGTCCAAACATAAGGTAACTATTGTAAACCTTTAAGGAGTTCCCTTAAGTGGCCTTTGTCTTCAACATCAGAGCTTTAATAAAAAAAAAAATTGAGTTTTATTGTATTGTGGGTCTTAAGTAGTTACATTTTATTTTAATTTTATTGTTAAATTTAAATATTGTAATTCTGTTTTATGCTATTTCTATGGACCATGGTCTGAAAATAAAATTTATTATTATTATCTCTTTATTTTTCCGTGTCTACATATCGCTTTACATTTTTAAATATTTATATAAAAAACATACAAAAACATTTAAAAATATAAAAAATAGTGTTCCACCGATGGCGGGAGCAGGGTCTAAGCTACCGGTGGTTAGGGCTCCAGAGACAGGAACCTCCTCACTATGCGGGCCGTATCGAGGAGTACTGCCTTTTGAATCAGGCCTTTGATCCAACTGCCTAACGAGAGCCTCAATAGATGTTGGTCGAGGCTCTTGGCTATCAAACCATTGGCTGACACGACAATCGGTACAATGACAGCCGAGTTCACATTCCATATGTCAACAATCTCGTGCGCCAAGTCGAGATACTTAATTTGTTTCTCTTTCTCAGCTTTCACGAGATTCCCGTCATGTGGAATGGTAACATCGACAATCATTGCAAGGCGCGCTAATCGGTCTAGCACTACTATATCAGGCTTATTTGCAACAATAGTCCTGTCAGTAATGATAGACCGATCCCAGTACAACGTGACATGGTCATTTTCAAGAACTGGGTCGGGCACATACTTATAATATGGTACCTCAGAATCCACAAGTTTATATTTCAAAGCAAGTTGCTGATGGATAATCCTAGCTACTTGGTTATGCCTATGCAAATACTCGCTGTTAGCCAGACGAGAGCAACCAGAGATAATATGTCTGATGGACTCACCCGGATGGTGACATGCCCGACACACGTCAATCGTCCCGTCCTTCATAATATATCTCCGGTAGTTATTCGTCAAGTTAACTTCGTCCATAATTGCACAGACGAAACCTTCAGTTTCCCCGAAAAGGTCACTGAATCGTAGCCAGGATACGGATGCTAAGAAGTCTACATTGGGCTCATGAAGAGCCCGATAAAATCGCCCGTGAAGTTCCTTGCTTTGCCATATCAACTTCCGGTCATCAGTGGTAAGTATTATAGGCTTGTGCCAGTTCTCTTTTGCCATGGATAGCGGGGTAAGCCCCTTGTCTACTGTGACAACATCATGATGCATACCCACTACGGTTTTTAAAAAATGTTCTCTGAGACTGCATACCTCTCGGTTGTGGAGGGTCTTCGCATTTAAAAAGCCTCGACCCCCGCACTTCCAGGGAATATACAGTCTCATCACCGATGATCGTGGGCGATGCATCCTGTTTGCTGTCAGCAGTGTACGGACCCTTCTATCCAGGGCGTCGAGTTCAGTCTGAGTCCATTTAAGTATGCCGAAAGAGTACATCAAAACCGGCATGACCCACCCGTTGAAGGCGCGCACCTTATTCCCGCCCGAAAGAAGACTTTTTAATACCTTCTTCAGGCGACCAAAGAAGCGCTCCTTCAACGATTGCTTCATGTCAGCATCGTTGATACCTAACGCTTCCGACATACCCAAATATTTATAGCTCTCGAATGAGGAGAGGGATCTTAGGTGTATGGAATCCGGGAGTGTAATTCCTTCGAATTCCATAATCTGCCCCCGCTTTACATGCATGACTGCACATTTGTCCACACCAAATTCCATTTTGATGCCACTACTAAAAGTTTCAGTTACATTCAGTAGCTTCATCAGATGCAATTTATTGGGGGCAAAGAGTTTCAAATCATCCATGTAGAGAAGGTGAGATATGACCTGACCACCTCTCTTCAATCGGTAACCCAAACCTGAATCCTCCAGCAGTGTGCTTAGAGGATTCAGAGCTAAGCAGAACCAAAGTGGGCTCAGACTGTCGCCCTGGAATATTCCCCGCTTAATCCATACAGGTTCATCATTCCCTTGGATCCGTCGACTCCCTGGATAGCGAAGGACTGTCTTCCATTGCCCCATACACGACCTAAGGAAAGTGCGTAGAGTTGCATTGACCTTGTACAACTCCAGCACCCTCATAAGCCATGTATGTGGCACCGAATCGTAGGCCTTCTTATAATCTATCCAGCAAGTTGAGAGGTCCTTGCGGGATCGACGAACCTGTTGGCTGATGGCCATGTCTATGAGGAGTAGCTCCTTAGTACCACGGGACCCGCTCTTACATCCATTTTGAGAGACAGACATGATGGAGTTGCTGATAAGGTGTTTGTTTATTTTAGCTTTCAAAATGGATGTAAGAACTTTATAGACCGTTGGTAGACAAGTGATCGGCCTATAATTTTTGGGTTCCGCGGTGCTACCTGATTTATGGAGCAGGTGGGTAATTCCAGTTGTTAAGAACTGGGGTAGCGAACCAGACTCTAAGGATGACTGGAATTGAGATGCCAAACAAGTGTGTGAACTACTTAGCCATTTTAACCAAAAGTTATGCAGCCCGTCCGGTCCCGGTGATTTCCAGTTCGGTAACGAACGGACTGCTGCGGCTACGTCTGATGGTGTTATCAAAATGGTATCCATTTCTGGTATGGTTTCACACACTTGTTCGACATTCTGTATCCAGTTACCCTCAGTGTGACAAACGGATACCGACCATATGCCGCGCCAGAATGCATTTGTGGTGGCATCATCCGGGCGGCACACGTCAGCCTCGTTTTGTTCAGGTCGCTCCCAAGCTCTGTATACCCACCTCTCATCTCTCTGGAACATGCGATTCTGCGTATATCGATCCACTCGCCGCTTATACCGCCGAATACGGCTCGCCCATGCACAAACTTTCTGCTTCAGGAAGTCGATGCGCTCTGTGAGATGATTTATATATTCTCGAGAGCTGATACCAGTCCCCGAGAATGCCTGTCTCACAAAGCGCATCACTCGTGGTCGAGTATTGCCATCCCTGAAGCAGTATAGTTTGCCAATGAGTACCCTGGTCCCATCGATACGACGCTCGATTCTGCGTTGCCAGGCTGGTACGGCTGGTTTAGGTCGAGCAGCTTCCTCACAATTAGGGAACTTGACTTTCGCTAATCGACATGCCGCTACAGCCGCGCAATACAGGATCGAGTGTGTATCAATGAGATCCTAGCTGCTCTCGAAGAAATTCTTGAGCAGCGAGTCCAAAGCACACACCAGCGCCCTATTTTTTTTATGCATAGGTAGCCGTGGTAACCGGGGTCTAAGGTCAGTCGGAGTGGATCTATAGTCGCGGAACGCATCCTCCAGTGCGTTCCTCAACCGGTCGTTGTACTGGCTACTTACTGTTTCAACCCTATCATCCTCTTCTTCAACACGATTGGACCGCAGCGGAGCAGCATCGATGATTGACGCTTGTGCCGCAGTCTGTGTCAGAGTCGGGGTGATTTGGTTGCTCAGTACCTCTGAGCGCAGCCTATCAAGTGCGATATCGTCCAACCTGTGATTGCGTTGAATGACCCGCACCTGATCCGACAGTCGTTGGGCCGAGACGTTGACAGTTGGTTCCAGTGCCTGAAACAGAGGGTTCCAGTGCCTGAAACAGAGTTACGGTACGCAGTGAGGTGAGTTCCCCCCTCTGTAGCCCTGTAATATGCGCGCATGACGTTCTCGTTCATTGTTTGAGTCCATCTCATGCGCTGCACACAACCACCGGCAGCGAGGACCCGGCTCGGGGAAGGATGGCCCCTAAGTCCCAAGCTCTTCGGTGGCCGGCCTCTCCCCTGCCGACGTACAGGTCTTGGCGACGTCGGCGGAGAGAAATACTCGTCGCTCGAGCTCGACGCAACTACCGCGACCGGTGTCGTCACAGCGCTTACATTGGCGCTGGGGACCGGCGGCGGCGAGGCGGAGCTGGGCGGTGAGTCCGGAGGTGGTGAGCGTGCTCTTCGTGCGGCTTGTCTCGTCAACATTTTTTTCGTCCTCGTTTTCCAGTTTTATCGGAGGTGACAGCTGTCATGTCACCTCCGCTTCGGCAGTTTTTTATAAGCATTTAATTTCACATTATTGCACATTTATTTAAAAAAAAATGAGTTTATTATTGAGCTATTAATTTTCCTTATTGATTTTCTATGAATGTTGATGAAAATTGCTTGTAAATGTATTTAAAATTAAAATGTAAACAGGAGCTTGACGAAATTGACTAGTCGACTTTAGTGTTGCCATTATTATTATTATTATTTAGGTGTAAAGTTCTTATCAATACAAATTTATTAAGCACAAACACGAGGCAGCTGATGTGAATGGTTAAGGAGTTCCCTCGGCTGTCTCCCGGCTCCATCATCAACTCCGAACTTTACTAAATTGTAGTGTGTTAAAACACTTAATGAAAAAACTTAGAAAAGCCCTAGACGCCCCTTTGATTTTTTAAATTTCTCCTTGATTTACCTAGTCTTCCATCATCAGACCCTAATTTCCTAAACATGAGACTACCTTGAAGATATCGTCTTTCTAATAAAACAAAAACCTGTGGCACTCGGGGCTGCCGCGGTAAAGCTATTTTATACTAGCGGCCGCCAGCGACTTCGTTCGCGTGGAGTTAGTAATGCTCTGCTCCTATCAGTCGCAGCGTGATGTTTTATAGCCTTAAGCCTTTCTGGATTAATGAGCTATCCAACGCAAAAAGAATTTTTCAAATCGGACCCGTAGTTCCTGAGATTAGCGCGTTCAAACAAACAAACTCTTCAGCTTTATATATTAGTACTAGCTTTCCGCCCGCGGCTTCGCCCGCGTGGAATTGGGTTATATCGCTTTTTTTAGATTTCCCTCGCGAATAAAACTAATTAAATGACAATTGATCAGTTTTTAAGGATCGATCGTAGAACGGTGAAAATTTAGGATTGCATGTATTTTTGTATGTTGTAAAAAAATAGAAACTAAAAATTTTGTGTAAAAATAAAAAAACAAATAGGGGTGGACTACCCCTAACATTTAGGGGGATGAAAAACAGATGTTGGCCGATTCTCAGACCTACTCAATACGCTCACAAAATTTCATGAGAATCGGTCAAGCCGTTTCGGAGGAGTATAGGAAAGAAAACTGTGACACGAGAATTTTATATATAAGATAGATGTTCGCTAGTACCAAATTTTGTATGGAGAAACGCATGGTACTATACATTGAATCTGCGCTCACGCGCAGGGCTGCAGATCTGCATGAAAATGCAGATAAAAAACGCAATCCTGCGCGTGGCTGCGGGGTAAATCGCAAAGGTGTGCACACCGAGTTCCGCAGTATGTAGTTAGTAGGAATTTTTTTATTAGTTATTTATGACATAGTATTTTTTTTTTATTTTGCCAATTAACGTATACATTTGTATAAGTATGTATTTTCTTTTCTGTAGTTTATTTATTTTTTACCAGTGACGTCATTGAAGGAGTGCGAAAAACGGTGGCGATTTAGCGACTAAACTACACACATCAAAAGTGTCTAGGGATCAACATATATTTTTATATATACACACATCAAAAGTGTCTAGGGATCAACATATATTTTTGCAATAACTTTTCTCCTGATTGATATTAATTAAAATTTTCTTTAAGGATTCATCAAATAAAGTGTTTTCGTTTGTCACAGTAACGATAAACCAAGTCACCTTTGCATTAATAAAGAAATTTGCCATTTTCCTAATAAAGGGATATTTGACATTTGAACCACTAACACAAAAGTTCGAAAAAAAGACTGAAATAACAGTTTTCTCTAAAATTTTATTGGGTAACTTAAACAATTAATAATCCGTGTTTCTACCGCGAACACTAACAACACAAGAACATCGGTTTGGCATACTCAAAATGAGTTCATCCAAATCACGCTGTGGAATGGCCGCCCATGTTCGTTGCAACAACAAAAAAAGGTCTTCTTGCGACTGGATACCCTCCATATTCGGCAGAGCTCTTCTCTGTAGCATATCCCATGCATGCTCAATCGGGTTCAAGTCTGGCGACTGAGCAGGCCAGGGCAGGACATTGATGTTAGCTGCGGCGAGAGTCTGTCTTACAACTCTTGCGGTGTGCGGTCGTGCATTATCATGCATTAACTGAAATAAGGGACCGATTTGCACTTGTAGAGGAACGATGACGTCTGATACAATCGTTTCAGCATAAATTTGAGCGTTGAGGTTGCCTCTGATCCAAATCAACTCAGTTCTTCCGCCGATCCAAATACCCGCCCATACCATGATGGTTCCACCACTATAAGGATGGACTTCCTGGCAGGATTTTAATCGCTGTTGGCGTCCAGGGGTTCTCCAGTGTCGTATACGTCTTGTATCCGGTCTCATACCAAAACGAGACTCATCAGAAAAGCACACGAAACGCCATTGTTCTTCTGCCCAATTTCTGTGTTCAAGAGCCCATTGATATCGAATCCTACGATTGTGCATTGCTATAGGTGGTACCCGTAGCGGTCTTCGGGAATGAAGGTTCACTTCATGCAAGCGGTTTCTGACTGTTTGGTCGCTAATTAAGTTCCCTGAAGAGTGATGAAGCCTCACGGCTAACATCATGGCGGTTATTGTTGGAGCTCTTCGAGTTAAGATTTGAATGTATCGGTCTTGTCTCCGTGTGGTGCAGCGATACCGTCCTCCATGGCGCTCAGCCACGGTACCAGTGCTTCGGTAACGTGTCCAAAGTCGACTGATAACACTCTGACTTGTATTCAGAGCTAAAGCCACAGTACGTTGCCGGGAACCAGCTTCTATCATTCCCACGGCTCTGAGCATTTCTTCCCTGCTTAAATGACGTCGCCGCTCCATAATAACGTTGGTTTTAATCAGTAGTAGGGAAACAGTAGCACTAATAATGTCTTCAATGCGTTGTATGTTTTTATAGGGAAAATATTGACAGCTGATTTTCATCTTTTACTCGAATTTGATTCACAGTTCCTGATTCAAATTATGAAATGCACCAAAAAGGATCCATATAAATTTATAAAATCATAAATTTATTACAAAGCCACATCTCAATCTCAAGAAATCCGCATAAAAATGCTTGATCCCTAGACACTTTTGATGTGTGTATATTTGATGTTTTATTTTTGACTTTGATATAGAAATAGAAGCTATGCCACAGCTTATAATTGACGTCATTTTCGTGATCAGCACCCTGAAAACCCGTCACGATACCCAAGTCAAAATATCATGAAATTGAATTTCGGCCACCTTGGATTTCAAAAATGACGTCATTTTCGTGATTAGCACCCGCGAAAACCCATTTCACGACACCCATGTCAAAATATCATAAAATTGCTGTCGGCCATCTTGCATTTCCAAAATGACGTCATTTTCGTGATTAGCACCCACAAAAACCCCTTTCACGACACCCATGTCAAAATATCATAAAATTGGTGTCGGCCATCTTGGATTTCAAAAATTACGTCATATTCGTGATCTGCACTCCCGAAAACCCCTATCACGACACCCATGTCGAAATACCCAAAAATTCATCGAAATACCAAATTTTAGGCGAAGTTATCCGCAAACAAACAAAAATAAAAACTTTTTACAAAAAAACTACCGACTTCAAAAACCACTACAAAGTGAATAATAACTAATTTCGGAAGTTGGTGTCTTTGGTTTTGTATATTCGTTTTAGACACCGACTTCCGAAATTAGTTATTTTTCACTTTACATAGTGGTTTTTGGAAGTCGGTTGTTTTTTTGTAAAAAAGCTTTTATTTTACATTTTTAGTTGTTAAAAGTACTATGTATTCAGTTGCATCCGGTCAGACTGGAAGCTGACGCAAATATAGTTGGGAAACGACGTACTTTTGTTTACTTTAATTTTTACCCGTAAGTACCTATTCCCTGAACTGCCTATGGTCTTCATCATTAAATTTACTGTAGACTATTATTTTAACCTAATGGGAGTAAAGGTCTTATTAATATAAATGAATTAAGTCCAACCACAAAGTAGCTACTGGAAACCGTTGAGGAGTTCCCGGAACTGGCCTTTGTCTTCATCATTAGAGCTCTTATGAGAGTCGCAACCCATCTAGGTGTAAAGTTCTTATCAATACAAATTAATCGAGCCCAACCACAAGGTAGCTGCTGTCAATTGTTGAGGAGTTCCTTCGACTGTCTCCCGGCTCTATCATCACATCTACTGCCGACCTTTATTAAATTGTAGTGCTTTAAAATACTTAATGAAAATGCTAAGAAATGCACTAGTCGCCCCCCAATTTTTGAAAGTTCCGCTTGTTTTCTCTGGACTTCCACCATCAAACCCTGATATCCTTATCATGGGACCACATTGGGAACGTCTTCTTTCCAACAGAAAAAGAATGATCAAAATCGGTTTATAAATGACGAAGTTATGCGCGAACAAACATAAAAAAACATATACGGTCGAATTGAGTAACCTCCTCCTTTTTGAAGTCGGGTTAAAAATTGAACATAAAAAACATATAATTGAGCAACCTCCTCCTTTTTGAAATCGGTTAAAAAAACGAACACCAAAATAAACATCAATACTATCTTAGAGACACTCTAAGATAGTATTAAACTCTATGCGACATGCGGTGCGTGAGCGAGCAAGCAGATGCTTTCTCGCTCACGCGCCGCCCGCTTATGGTAGCGGAGCGCGCGATGACGAACGACACGGGTTCCCCCTTCGAGAGCTTGTGGCATACTGAATCTCAATAGCCCGGGCAACAGAAATGATGGCGAATACGCTCAGATTGTTGAATAAAATTTTGATTTTGGTCGTTTTAAAAAAATATTTCTACAATAATGTTCGTCATGAAATTACCTATCCATTAGTGTAAGAACGCAATCTAAATAATGCTTACTTTCCGAGGAGATGCACGTTTATGATAATTATTTTTCTTGTCAGTGGTTTCGTTGTGAAGGAATTATTTAAACATTATACTTAGTAAAAAAAAAAAAGAAATCTACAATTTTGGAGCCAAGATTATGGAGAAAATTTATGTATTTTTAATAAGTTGATATTTCTTTTGGATAAAGAGTAGATAGCTCCGAGAAACTACATAAAAACGGCCTGCGGTGTGTTTTTCCCCCGGAACCGCCTTAAGTGGCAGTGGGCAGGGCACATTGCTCGTAGAACCGATGGCCGATGGGGCAGTAAGGTTCTGGAGTGGCGGCCACGTACTGGAAGACGCAGCGTAGGGGGGCCCCCAACAAGGTGTACCGATGACCTGGTGAAGGTCGCGGGAAGCCTATGGATGCGAGCAGCACAAGACCGGTCAGCGTGGAAAGCTTTGGGGGAGGCCTTTGTCCAGCAGTGGACATCTATGTATATGCTGAAGAAGAAGAAGACATTGAATTTTAACATTTTATTGGATGGATTATAATTATGTTACACAAGATCCATCATTTCAATTTAATATAAATCGGACCAGCAGTCACTAGGCAAGAAGTAAATATTAATATAGTAAATTTAAAAAAAAAACCCCCAAAAATTAGAGACCCCTAAAAAAATCCCATCTCTCTTATTTACCCCCTAAATCTGGGGGAAAACCCCTAAATTGGGAACCCTGTGCGTCACCTACCATGAGAGTTGAGAACTAGCGCTGCTATTGTAGCCCACGGTGTGCCTTCAACTGTCAACAGCTAGCTAGTGATACGTATGTCGTATTCCTAGTTAGTTTGCGATATTTTCCAGTGAAGTTTAGTGTTATCAGTAATGAACTGAATGTTATCTATCGTAAACCGTAGATAGGTATAATCTGTAACGGGACTCATTACCTACAATAACAAAGCGCCCAAGAGACCAACCCTCTTGAGCATCCATCCAGTCTACTACAGTCGGACTTATGGGTACGACACTGCTCAAGGTCTAACAAAATACAGTTGAACAGTTCATTTGTCTTTTTTAAAATTTAATCTCTATGCGTAGGTGGGTAGGTACATAGTAGGTAGTTATTTATTCAACGAATGTTAAGAAAGATGTTTAGGGTTTATCACCGTAAAGATTTCGGGGAATCCCAACCCTTCCCTTATGTCGTGTAGGTAACCCAAAGAGTAAAGTAAGTATAGTGGTAACACTGGTAACTGAAGCAATATCAGTACAGCATACAGCTGGCGTGCGGCTGCGACTAGCGAGCGACAGCCGACAGCACGACGTGCAACGCAGTTCGAATCTACAGCCGACGGCCAATGACAAAGCACATGACCATACTGGCAAACGAATCATTTTAAAACATTCAAATATTTGCAAAATTTACATAAATATTTGAGACAAAAATTATCATATTTTGACGGGTTGATGGTTTTACCTTTTACAAACCTTATGTCAGGTAATATGTATAAAGTGGAGGTGGTGAGAACAACACAAGCACTGCATCCACATTCGCACTCGGTAAGTAGCACGGCGCCGGGCGCGCTAGACGCGGCTCGCTCGTACTGCGGACGGCGGACGGGGAGCGGTAGTGTGCGCGTGGCAGTGGCGCCGCGGGCTGACTGGTCAGTGGGCGACTGCCGACTGGCGCGCGCGTCGCCTCGGCGAGTGTACGCGCGCACTCAGCTCGTAAACAAACTCATTAGTGGTGGAGACCCTCAGACCTTGATCAGCTGACATTAACGAAAACAGACATAAGTAATTATAATTTTATCGCTTCTGCCTTTTTAATAAGAAATAGAAGCCAAAGATGTATATGCCTACTTTACAATACCGCTTTGATTTGTATTTGTTAAAAAGACGTCATTATAGAAATCGTATCCACCGATATCGTTTTTTTTTTTTTAAAAAGCACTGTATCATGGGTACGTTTACAAACATTTAAACTCACATACACACCGCCTCATCATAACAAGCGGGGAAAGCCCATCTGCATGTCTCTTCGACCCTTTGTGGGCGTAGAGCATCGCATCGACATGTGGACAAGGTACATTATATTGTAAATGACTTGTGATAATCTTACCGTATAATGATTGATAGTTTATTAACAATATTCCTATACTTTAAATCATCATCATCATCCCAGCGTTAATCCCAGTCGCATCCGAAGCCTTTTCAGCTTTGAAGTCTGGGGTCCGCTTTACTAGTCCAACTGCTGATATGGCTAAACTTCGACATTTTCCGTGAAGCGACTGCCGTCTGACCTCCACAACCCGAAGGCGACATCGAAGCATTGCAGTTAGACCACTGTTAGACTTTTGAGGGCTCCAACAACCCGTAACGACTGCCACTAGATGTTCGTATGGCAACCGGGACCAACGGCTTAACGTGCTTTCCGAGGCACGACCAGACCAGTGCAAATATTCATAATCATGCATACAAATATTTGCACTGTGCGGGGATCGAACCCGCGCCACCTTGAAGCCACGGAGGCTGTCGTTCCTATACTTTAAATATGTTTTTTTTTTTTTTTTTTATAGTTATAAACTAGTGCTTGACTGCAATCCCGCCCGATGGTAAGTAGTGATGCAATCGTTGATGGTAAAGCACACTAGCTTATTAAGCCTATTCACTCAAAAAAACTGAGTGAATAGGAAGGAAGACGGCAGTTGAGCGAGGTGATGCAATGTTTAACCCAACAACACGACCAACGATGCTGCGCCAGAGGATGATCTGGAGAGCCTTCACGACCAAACTCCCGACACAACAACATTAGGCACATCGTACCCGGCACACATCGCAACACAACTGCTCAGACCCGTTCTCCGTACGGCTTCACCAGACATCATGCCGGAACACGACGAATCGCTTGGCGGCAAGACTTTGTCTGGTGGGTGGTAACTTATGTCGGCGGCTGATGTTGTTGCCTACCACCGAGAAAAATATGTAGGTATATGTAGGCTTATTTAAGTCACTAGTTTTTAAAAAGGCCTATAGCGAATGTTTTACAATTAGGTATCTCATTTTAGTTGATTTTTGATTGAAGATTATTTAATGTTTACTTAATTCATAATAAAATATTAACCAATAAAGAAGTCCACGCTTTTATTTATCACCTGCTTCGAATAATTTATCAAATTTTGAGTGTTTGAAATTAGGTACTTAGGCCTTATTTGAATCACTTACCTAAGTTAATTTCAAGGTTATGTTCACTCATCCATTGCGTTGTAGTGTCAAGTATAGAATTTAATTTTTGGTTTAAATTGACATTATTTTCACATGATGTTAAGATGGAGATATAGTCAGCGAACAATACGGATGATTCATTGATGTGGTTGCGGAGATTCATTTATATAAACAAGGAATAACAGACACCCTATCATACTGCGACACCCGCGCGGGCCTCCGCCTCGGGGTCCATCGAATAGGGGGCGGAGACTTCCCTATATCTATATATATATATATATATATATATGTTTGCGGTTTACGTAGAATGGCGACTTAATAAACTAGCGCTTGACCGCAATCCTGCATGATGGTAAGCAGTGATGCGATCGTTGATGGTAAAGCGCGCTAGTTTATTAAGAGCCTATTCACTCTAGCCTTGAAGACACTCAAATTGTAATGTGACCGAAACACCGTCGCTGGCAAATTGTTCCAGTCCCTCGATGTACGCGGTATAAAAGAAGAAGCGAAACGCTTCGTCCGGATCGCAGTGGTGTCAACAACGTAAGGGTGGAAACTCGATGGTGGAACGGAGATGGGGGAATTAAATCATGTAATTCCCTTGCACATTCACCAGAATGCATCCTATAGATGACCGAAAGGCTGGCTATTTTACGCCTATGCTCCAGGCTTTGGAGACCGTTAAGTGTTAAGTCTGGGTCGCCAATCAGCCTCTTCGCACGCCTCTCCACTGAATCCAAAGTAGCCAGGTGACATTTCGCATCACCAGCCCAAATGTGGCTGCAGTACTCCACACACGAATGGACCTGTGCTTTGTACAACATTAGAAGCTGCCCCGGTGTGAAGTACCGCCGGACCTTTGCGATGACGCCAAGTTTTCTGGCAGCCACCTTGGCCTTGGACTCAATGAACCGCCCAAAGTTAAGGTTCGAGGAAATCTCTACTCCCAAATGAACCTTATTCTACTGTAGCAAAAATGAGGGTAGCATGTTATAAAAAGTTATAGCAAGCCCAACAAATAAGTTATGAACCTTATGAAGCTGGTGAAAGGGAGCTCGTAAGTTGTCCTGTCATGTTAATATTGTGAATATCACTGTTTGTAATGTGCAAAAAACAGCATATCAAGCTACTACAATCTGTCAGATTTCTTAACTACATTTTAAACGTTATCGCTAAAGCACTAAGGCTCAAGGTAGATTGGAAACATTTGACAGTTTCGGGTAGCTTGACCTGGTGTCGCCAGTACAAGTGAGTGTGAATACTTATTTAGTCGAATGCCTTTTTGGGGATTTATCTGAGATTGAATATATTGATCATGAAAATATTCAGCAATAGGGATGTTACCTGGGTAAAAAATATTCAGCAATAGGGATGTTACCTGGGTAAAAAAAAAAATGATTCTATTTAATCCGTCATACATATTATAGAAAAATATTGGATACGTATATTTTGTTTTATCAAATCAATAAAAATTGACAAATATAAAAGGCATCAAAGATCAGGAGTGGTGGCTGGTGACGTCACTGCTCGCTTAAAAGTGTAGCGTGCAGTGACGTCACACGGGTTTTCAATGCACTGTGTCGTCTTAATTTTTTGTTTATACGAAAAAAGAAAAAATATGTGTCTAGTATTTTTTTGAAATCTGACTGACGGACTAATTAGTATTTTTAGCCAACTACCCTAATCTCGAACATCTCGCGTTCGAAATTGTAGATCTATTCAAAGTTTTCCCTCAATGAAATCAAACCGAGCTATTCTCGCCATGTCGATTTGACAATTTTTAGCAAGAAATATGCCTACTATAAGTAACTACCCCGGTCATAAGACTAGCAGAGTTCATCAACATCTTAGAAGACTCTGTGATCGTCATTACAAAGAAAATAAAAAACTTCAGGCTTGCGCCAAATTTATCATCTGTCATCATCATCATCATCATCACAGCGTTAATCCCAGTCGCATCCGAAGCCTTTTCAGCTTTGGAGTCTGGGGTCTGCTTTACCAGTCCAACTGCTGATATGGCTAAACTTCGACATTTTCCGTGAAGCGACTGCCGTCTGACCTCCACAACCCGAAGGCGACATCGAAGCATTGCAGTTAGACCAATTGTTGGACTTTTGAGGGCTCCAACAACCCGTAACGACTGCCACTAGATGTTCGTATGGCAACCAGGACCAACGGCTTGACGTGCTTTCCGAGGCACGACCAGACCAGTGCAAGTATTCATATTCATGCATACAAATACTTGCACTGTGCGGGGATCGAACCCGCGCCACCTTGCGCAGCGGCCGCGTCCGCTACCGCTACGCCACGAAGGCTGTCCAAATTTATCATCTGTGAATAGTTGTTTTACTTGTGTGGCGTCGATGAAAAGGACGTGAGTTAAAGAAGCAGGAGGGGCTAAATTTAAAACAAGTTAAAGGGGATTTTTGAACTGTAGTGCCCACTTTGCTCGCCTACTTTTCTTGGTTGGATTGATAGATATCAAGAGAGACGAAGAGAGTGTGGAAGGATGCAGTGGAGCTAGACCACGGAGTTTGTCGGGCTGATGTTGTGTATAGGTTCACATAGAAGCATGAAAAAAAGTAAACTCCCATGAATGATATGATAATTGTTTTTGTGGTTTAAAATTAGATGTCTGTGTATCCAATTGCTGATGCTGCGCATGCGCGTCTTTACACTGAATTTATTTTTATAAAATCTGACAAATTGTGACAATTCTGACAATTGCTTGATGTGCTGTCGTCTGTACATACCACTAATATAATGCTAAGTTTTAAAACCTAATATCAAAGAATAAAATTTCAAATGTCTCTATTAACTAACTTCAAAATAGACTGGGTTGTGACCGTTATTTAGGGTTTGATGATGAAGACCAACGACAGTTCAGAGAACTCCTCAACGATTTACAATATCTACTTATTGGACTTATTTCATTTATTTATACACATGATAACACTGCAGTAGATCTGATAATGAAATCCATAGAGTCGAGGAAATATCTCAACGATTTTTTCATTTATTGAAAATTGCCACATTATAGACATTTAATATATCTTATTAAATAAATAACTTGAACTATATTATTTAATTTATGGCCTGATGCAATGACAATAATGGCTTACATAACACTAACAGATCATCGGCTCGAAGAAGGAATACAATAATTAATTTAAAAATAATTAAAGTATGTAACACGTAATGAAAACATACTTTGAAATTTAAATTAAACAAGTAATAATTAATGTTTTTATAGCATTGAAATTTAACATAAGAGAACCACTACCTGCTCGTTATGCTGATGCAATAATCAATGAAATTTAAGAGACTGGATTTAAGTTGCGTCAACACGTCATCTCTAGCAATGCACTTTCATCGTGTAGCCTACTTAATAATGTGTTTGCATCTCGCAGGCAGGCAACGCTATTCCTTCCAAAGTTTTAACACGACTCGGAGCAACATACACCTGGCCTTTGATGAAATTTCTCTTGCCTAGATCTATATCGGCTTTGTCTAAAGTAGTACCCTGTAACTTGTGAACCCTAACTGCCCAAATTAAAATTAAAGGTAACTTTCGACGCTCGACGTCTCCGTCTCCATTAGTTGCCTGAAATATTGCAACAATCGGAGTATTCGGTACCTAGCCATTCTAAACGGCCTTCAAAAAGGAGGTTTCACAATTCGACCGAATATATGCTTTTTTAAATTTGTTCGTGGATAACTTTGTCGTTTAAGAACTGATTTTTATGTTTCATTTTTTATTGGAAAGTAGATATTTTAAAAGTTGCCCAATGAAAGAAAATCAGGGTTTCATGGTGGAAGACCAGAGAAATAAAGGTTTTTGACACTGGCAGAATAGTCGACAACGGTTTCACTTGCCATAAATAGAAATAGAATAGAATAGAAGGTGAACTTTCAAAAGTCGTAGGGGCGTCTAGTGCATTTGTAAGTATTTACATTAATTATTTTAAAGCAGTACAATTAAACAAATGTCTCGAGTACTTACATCTGATGATGGAGTCGAAAGGCAGTCTAGGGAACTCCTCAACAATTAACAGCTTTTTTTCTTGTGTTTGTCCTTCATTAATTTATATTGACGAGAGCTTTACATCTAGATGGATTGTGATTGTCATTGGGGGTTTTATGATGAAGACGAAGGACAGTTCAGGGAACTCCTAAACGGCTTACAGTAGCTACCTTAGTTAAATTATATTGATGAGAACTTCGCATCCATATGGGTTATAATGAAGGTCTGCAGTAGATCTAACGATGAAGACTATAGGCAATCGAGGCAATTCCTCAGCGATTTACAGCATAGAAGTTTAACATAAGTCAAAAATTACCTGCTCGTTGTGCTAATGCGACAATCAATGATAATTAAGAGACTGAAGATAAGTTGCGTAATCTCTAGCAATGTTCATACATACCTACCTATACTGGATTAGGTCCCATAGGAATTTTATAATAAGCAGTTCAGTAGTTTGGTATTTAATAAAATTAGGATTAAAATAAAATAATCTTTATTGTGTACACCACATATATGACAGAAACCAAAATACCGGGTAAAAATTCCTTGCCATTCCTAAAGTTTGCAGTTCTGCTGTGCAACATCCTAATTGCGTCATTTGCTTCCTTGCCATTCCTAAAGTTTGCAGTTCTGCTGTGCAACATCCTAATTGCATCATTTGCTTCCTTGCCATTCCTAAAGTTTGCAGTTCTGCTGTGCAACATCCTAATTGCGTCATTTGCTTCCTTGCCATTCCTAAAGTTTGCAGTTCTGCTGTCCAACATCCTAATTGCGTCATTTGTTTCCTTGCCATTCCTAAAGTTTGCAGTTCTGCTGTGCAACATCCTAATTGCGTCATTTGCTTCCTTGCCATCCTAAAGTTTGCAGTTCTGCTGTGCAACATCCTAATTGCGTCATTTGCTTCCTTGCCATTCCTAAAATTTGCAATTCTGCTGTGCAACATCTAATTGCGTCATTGCTTCCTTGCCATTGTTTGCAAACATCCTAATTGCGTCATTTGCTTCCTTGCCATTCCTAAAGTTTGCAGTTCTGCTGTCCAACATCCTAATTGCGTCATTTGCTTCCTTGCCATTCCTAAAGTTTGCAGTTCTGCTGTGCAACATCCTAATTGCGTCATTTGCTTCCTTGCCATTCCTAAAGTTTGCAGTTCTGCTGTGCAACATCCTAATTGCGTCATTTGCTTCCTTGCCATTCCTAAAGTTTGCAGTTCTGCTGTGCAACATCCTAATTGCGTCATTTGCTTCCTTGCCATTCCTAAAGTTTGCAGTTCTGCTGTCCAACATCCTAATTGCGTCATTTGCTTCCTTGCCATTCCTAAAGTTTGCAGTTCTGCTGTGCAACATCCTAATTGCGTCATTTGCTTCCTTGCCATCCCTAAAGTCTGCAGTTCTGCTGTGCAACATCCTAATTGCGTTATTTGCTTCCTTGCCATTCCTAAAGTTTGCAGTTCTGCTGTGCAACATCCTAATTGCGTCATTTGCTTCCTTGCCATCCCTAAAGTCTGCAGTTCTGCTGTGCAACATCCTAATTGCGTCATTTGCTTCCTTGCCATTCCTAAAGTTTGCAGTTCTGCTGTGATCTGATCTGTGTGTGAGTGTGATAGCCCACAATCCGCCCGCTGCATACTACGAGTGTCGCGGTGGTGCTCGCTGGCGCGGAGTGTGGTACCATACTACGAGTGTCGCAGTGCTCGCCGGCGCGGTGGTATGTGGGTACACTACGAGTGTCACCGGTGGTGCTCGCTGGCGCGGTGGTATGTGGGCGCAGAGTTACCCGGTGGTGCTCGCTGGCGCGGTGGTATGTGGGTACATACTACGAGTGTCACTGCTGGCGCCTGGTGTGGGTACATACTACGAGTGTCACCCGGTGGTGCTCGCTGGCGCGGTGGTATGTGGGTACATACTACGAGTGTCACCTACTACTGGCGCGCTCGCTGGCGCGGTGGCATGTGGGTACATACTACGAGTGTCCCGGTGGTGCCGCTGGCGCGGTGGTATGTGGGTACATACTACGAGTGTCACCCAGGTGCTCGCTGGCGGTGGGTATGGGTACATACTACGAGTGTCACCCGGTGGTGCTCGCTGGCGCGGTGGTATGTGGGTACATACTACGAGCGTCGCGGTGGTGCTCGCTGGCGCGGTGGTATGTGGGTACATACCACGAGTGTCACCCTGAAAGCTCGCTGGCGCGGTGGTGGGTACGGTGTCACCCGCTACAGCCGAGGTCACCTGGTGGTGCTCGCTGGTGGTATGTGGGCACATACTACGAAGTGTCACCGGTGGTGCTCGCTGGCGCGGTGGTATGTGGGTACATACTACGAGTGTCGCCCGGTGCTGCTGGCGCGGTGGTATGTGGGTACATACTACGAGTGTCACCCGGTGGTGCTCGCTGGCGCGGTGGTAGTGGGTACATACTACGAGTGTCACCTGGTGGTGCCGCTGGCGCGGTGGTATGTACATACTACGAGTGCCACGGGTGCTCGCTGGCGCGGTGGTATGTGGCATACACGAGTGTCACCCGGTGGTACGAGTGTCACCCGGTGGTGCTCGCTGGCGCGGTGGTATGTGGGTACATACTACGAGTGTCACCCGGTGGTGCTCGCTGGCGCGGTGGTATGTGGGCATACTGAGTGTCACCGGTGGTGCTCGCTGGCGCGGTGGTATGTGGGCACATACTACGAGTGTCACCCGGTGGTGCTGCTGGCGCGGTGGTATGTGGGTACATACTACGAGTGTCACCCGTGACTGTGGTGCGCGTGTATGTGGGCATCGGTGGTGCGCGCTGGCGCGGTGGTATGTGGGTACATACTACGAGTGTCACCCGGTGGTGCTCGCTGGCGCGGTGGTATGTGGGTACATACTACGAGTGTCACCCGGTGGTGCTCGCTGGCGCGGTGGTATGTGGGTACATACTACGAGTGTCACCCGGTGGTGCTCGCTGGCGCGGTGGTATGTGGGTACATACTACGAGTGTCACCCGGTGGTGCTCGCTGGCGCGGTGGTATGTGGGTACACGTATACCTAGTACCTACATTCGACAACAATAACCGCCCCGCTGCATACTACGAGTGTCACCCGGTGGTGCTCGTGAATTATGTTTTTATATAATTTGGTGGTATATAGTGAATGTTCGTGTGATTCGTATGATTGATGTATATCAGTGTGCTAGGCAATACAAAAATAAGTAAAGTATAAGAGTATTTGTCATCATCATCATCATCATCAGCCTTTACTCGAGAAAAAGATGAGCGACGTAACTCCGACGTAGCTCGTAGTATGCAGCGGGTCGGTTATTGTTGTCGACTTTAGATGGAGCGACGACATCAAAAAGGTGGCTGTTAGTGGCTGGCGGAGAACTGCTCAGGATCGAGCTATCGAGCTTGTTGGCGTGCCATGAGGGAGGCCTATGTCCAGCAGTGGACGAGAGTATTTGTATAGTATTTTAATATACACTATGTAAAGAAAACCCTGTCCGACCCATAAGGATAATAAGGGTTAGGTAAACCGATGACCAAATATTATATAAAAGTTTACCTAAGCATCATAGTAACAATGCTAATGAATTTTAAAATAATCTTTTTTTCCCGCGAATTAATTCCAACTTCCCCGAAATTTGGTAATTTAAAAAAAAAAGTGACAACTCCGTTTTGACGGTGCGCTTATGCGATTCGACCACGCGTCGCGTGCCCCGCCCCCCGTCGCCCGCGGAAGGGTGTCCTACCGCACATTGTATTAAGTTACCTTTTTTTGCAAAATAAAATTTATTTTTTTAGGGGGATTTTTTTTTAAACTTTAGGCCGGGTTTTGACGGCAGTAGTAGAATCAGTTATCGATTCCTAACAATACCTTCACGGACCGGACAGGGTTTTCTTTACATATTGTATAAATATAAATAAATACAATAAGTTGCCTACAAATGTTGTTGAACTGTCAAAATGAAATCTATTGCCACTGACAATTTATTACGCAACCACCTGCTGCTCGTACGCCGTTAACAATTTAGTTTACAACACAGAAACAGATAAGTAAAGTTCATATGTATAATATTCACTGGCAGATGGGAAGAGTGCTGCCCTTGGTGCCCGTGACACTGAACAAGGGGTACTCAGTAGAATGCCGGTGGTGCAGCATGCTGTTCTTACATTTGCAGCGTGCAGTTAAGGAGATTCTCTTCTCCTTAGTTTGCACATAGAATTGATATTTAGAGCCCCTAGATTTAGGGTGTTTGTTTTCGCAAGAATTTCCCAGTAACAGAATCAGGACACATAGGTACAACAACCTAGGGACGTTGGACAAGCAACTAGCAGGGCTGTCCGATTGACACTTCCATCGATTCTGGTTCTTGATGAAACTTTATATTATTGTGGTAGTCATTAGCTTCCATATAATATCATTAGCAGTCATTCTGTTTGCCAGCGGTGGTGTCTCTGTCTGACTACAATTTAAGTGACTTATGCGCTATATAGGTACCTACTAGTCATTTATGTAGGCCAATGTAAACAACGCAATTGTAGTTTAATTTACTTTGACCTGACAAATATTAACGATAAATCAGCATGATTTTAGCTATACATTCCATTTTACGGAAGACTTTGTTAATAATTTAATAAAAATGGAGTTTTTAAATTAATGAATATTATAATCATAAATATTGGTGAAATACCTTTATCAAAATAATTTTGAAAGAAAGAAAATACGTTTATTTGCGGTAAATATGACGTAAAAGTGTACAAAAACAATTGAGTGATAATAGTTGACATGCGTCATGTCCACGCAAAACGGCTATCGCTCAGCATTATGCGGCGACCCTATCCAAAACAGAGTCCAGCGCTGGTTTTCAGCGACAGCTGGTGCCGACGTAAAGACATCACCCGGTGCAGCAAAAAATCACAACTGACACCGAACCGGTACAAAAAAATAAAATAAAAATGCAATAATAATAATAACAAAAAACTAAAATAAAAATCCAAATCTACATTGTGAGAGAACAGTTTAAACAAACAAAAACAGGAATATAATAAATAATAATAAATTTAAATGATTATTAATTATTATTAATAATTATCTACATAATATAATTTTTATAATATATTTTGAAAGATGGTCAAAAGATTTACACACCACAGCACATATTAAGCTACTACAATGTATTAGATTTTCAACATTATCTGTAAAGCATTAAGTTAATCCTTAATGCGGTCGATGGGGAATATTTGACAGTTTTGGGTAGTTTGAATTACGAACAAAAATCATATAAGTTCAGTTTCATCGTCGTCGTGTCACATGGTAACATTATAGAACTGCCACGGGCGGCATGATTTTAGATATCTTGTAGATCAACTTGTGGTGAGAAGAGCTGTTTCTGGATAGTCTGACCATTGTCAAGCGACATCGGAAACGTTCGGCAATGACATCAAGCATCAAGCCTTGCATCGTGAGATGTGTGAGAATAATTCTTGCAATACGAGACCGTCTTCGGAACTTTCTGTAACCTTTATTGAGAGTTACTTTCAATAGTCTAAGCAACACATACAAATTTCAATTTTAAATTGTGTTTCGGAGTAAATCCTTAGTATTTTCTTAAATTTATATTATTTTTAATGCTTTTGTGATATTAAACAACAAATGTATTTTTTTCTTTTTTGAAAGAAAGAAAATAGTTAACTTTATACAACACAGAGTTAGGAGACACACCATAAATCTAGCATGAATATCCATCAGATAACAATAATAACACAAAAAAAAAAAACATGTGCGAGCCTGACTCGCACACGAAGGGTTAATAATAATAATAATTTATTTGCATAGATAGTAGGTACAATGAGATGTTCAATAAATACAATGATCCTTTACTATCTACCTTAAACTAGGCGTGCAAAAATAGTATTAAGTAATGATTATAAAATAATAGTAAGTATAAATTAGGAATGTCAAACATGAAAATACAATAATACAAGTTATAATATTAATAATAAGGCAATGATACAAATTAATAAAGTCAGCTAAAGCATTACATTACATGGTCAAAAAAATACATTTAAAAACAAAAATAAAAATGTCCGTCGATGTGGTTATATTACAGCTGTCAAGTAAATGAAATTAAAAATTCATATTTTATCATCAAGAAATTCTTGAATGGAATAATATGCCTTCTCGATCAAAAATAGGAATAGGAACAAGGAAATAGGAATAGGTTCCGTACCATTATCTTTAAAAACGGCAAAAAAATCACGTTTGTTGTATGGGAGCCCCCTTAGATATTGTATTTTCTTTTATTTTATTTTTAGTATTTGTTTTTATAGCGGTAACAGAAATACATAACCTCTGAAAACTTCAACTGTTTAGCTATTAAGGTTCATGAGACAGCCTGGTGACAGACGGACAGTTGGACAGCAAAGTCAAAGCAAAGGTAACTCAAATCAACTGAATGTTGTCACCCTTATACATTTAAGGTAATGGATATGGAGGCGAAATCTACCGAAAGAATGGAATGTCAAAACACTAACATTAGTTAGAGAAAATTTAAATTGGTCATTAGACCGATTTAAATTTTCTATGCGCTGCGTGACCGGAGTGATGATTTCCCACCCAAACAAAGAGATTCGAAACAAGACTGTGGCCGACGCAAAATACTTGCAGGACTTAATTATGGCTGACGGGACCGAAGAGTTATAGAGTGGCAACCTCGGAGCCACAAGGTACCGGCCAGCTAGTACAAGCGTAGTATTCTTCTGTGGTACAAGTCAATACCGATCGTTGTGCTGATGTTTGAAGCAGTAGTATGAGGTCTTCTTTGTGTGTTGTACATTTGTAAAGTTAAGGAGCTAAGGGATATACTCGGAGATACCTTGATTGAATCCCAGTGGAACTTCACAATATGTGTAGTGTTCCCTGGCGACCTGGACACCTGTTTCATTTTGCTTTCGTTATCTAATTTATTCGTGAATAATTATCAGTAAGTACGTTTTCTGATGATATTATTTTTATCATAGGATAACCTACTCATTTTGCCTATAAATCGAATCTCTTAAGAAGGCTAACGCCAGCGCTAACCTGTTGCAACTAAACCTACGTATTGTTTATTACACAAATGTGTTTAATGAAGCGAATAATTTGGCACTACATTAATAATTCATGACCAGTGGCGCTCATGGCCGGGCCTCAGTTATGACTATTCTTGATTTTTTCACTGTTACCGCCTCCTACATTATGCCTTATGGGTAGTTACAGATCTGAAATGAACAAACAACAAAAAAGGCGCGTTCGATTCTTTGGATTTTATCACATTTCACATAAAGTATGTATGAATAAAAGTTTAAAATATCAGAGAATATATCTTCCACAATAATTTGGTACCTTAAATTAAATAATAAACAATAAATTTGGATACTTATGGCATTTTTGATTGGAGCACTAACTAACTTTGATGACAGAAAGTTACAAAATCAATGATATAATATTAACAGATGTGATATGTTCTAACAAACTAACCAAAATAAATGTGCCGTTCGGAGCAGCAGCACACACATGCAATTTTTTTATTCTGCGTACATTTCACACGTTGATAGAGTGTGAGTGAGATGGGGCGCAATCTAAAGCATAGAGAAGAAAAAGATGGCTAGTGTTTGTCATTTGCGCTGTTAGTATTTGTCGTTTGTTTTTACGAGTGTATCGAGAGTGACTAAAGCGAGATACTGGACTTACCTTCTTTTGTACGCTTCATTTTCAGTGCGCTAGTGACATATCTACCTTAGTTTAATATTATATCAATGTACAAAATGGTGACTTCAATTTCACTTCAAAATATTAAACAAAATTTAGTCTATGGATGTTGTGAATTTGCGCTCATTCGGCACATGTGTCATGTCTACGATTTTCAGAGGTTTCGAAAGGTCTGTAACGTAATATTATTAGAGTTTTAAGTCGTTTAACAAAAATGAAGACTCGGCAACAATTGTTTCCACGAGCAAGGTTCGGATTTTTTGTTTGGAAACGATCGTTCCCAGAAGCAACCGAGCGGACAAGTTTGTAAATAATATCTTTAATTTTTAGTATAAATACAGTTATGTGATATAATATATAGTTGTGTAATAATTGATAGATGTTATCTTGTGTGTAATAATGATGTTCGAACGGTAGACTCACATTAGAGCTGATTCAAGAAGTAACAGAGGCTTATGTGAGCACTTCTAACCGAAACCAATGCGACGTCAATTCTCTGCAATTCTCTGATTGCAAGGGAGTCGGTATAACTGCTACATCCTGCGGCATCCCAGCATCCCAAGGGAGTCGGTATCGCTGTTGCATCCTGCGGCATCCCAGCATCCCAAGGGAGTCGGTATCGCTGTTGATTTCTGCGGTATCCCAGCATCCCAAGGGAGTCGGTATCGCTGTTGCATCCTGCGGCATCCCAGCATCCCAAGGGAGTCGGTATCGCTGCTACATCCTGCGGCATCCCAGCATTCCAAGGGA
The DNA here is from genome assembly GCA_017933935.1 of Sesamia nonagrioides. Lineage (NCBI taxonomy): Eukaryota > Metazoa > Arthropoda > Insecta > Lepidoptera > Noctuidae > Sesamia > Sesamia nonagrioides. Next base: position 848,914 of record JADWQK010002295.1, on the reverse strand, counting down.
GTCGGTGTCGCTGCTACATCCTGCGGCATCCCAGCATCCCAAGGGAGTCGGTATCGCTGTTGCATCCTGCGGCATCCCAGCATCCCAAGGGAGTCGTTATCGCTGCTGCATCATTTGGTGTCCCAGCCTCCTAAGGGAGTCGGTATCGCTGCTGCATCATGCAGTGTCCCAGCCTCCTAAGGGAGTCGGTATCGCTGCTGCATCGTGTGGCGTCCCAGCCTCCCAAGGGAGTCGGTATCGCTGCTGCATCGTGCGGCGTCCCAGCCTCCCAAGGGAGTCGGTGTCGCTGCTGCATTTCGCGGCATCCCAGCCTCCTATGACACATAATTACGTTGCCAATGCTGGTCACTTCGGTTCCACTATGATTACGTCGCCGATGAAGAAATAAGTATTATAGTACTGAAGAAATTAACTTTACGGTAAATTAATATGTGCTCTGTGATAAATAAGTTTAAGAAACAAAAAAAAAAAATGCGCTGTACAGGTGGCAGATACGACGTAAGCGGCAAAAACGCAGCGGTGCGGGTAGAAACAAGTTTATTTCAAAGAAGTCCTTTCGATTTAGAATAGTTTATAGAGGGTTTTAGTAAGCTCATTTTGCCGCACTGTTTTGTTTCTAGCAGGGCCCGCTGTTTCAACAGCGTAAATTTAACGCGAGATAAAAATTCCTGTATTCCTGTTTATAAACTATTTATCAATTTTCATCAAAATCAATTCAGTAGTTTTTGTGTGGACGACTTACAAACATCCATATATTCATACATTCATACATTCTCACAAACTTTCGTATTCATAATATTAGTAGGATAATACTGAATTATAATTTGGCGACTCGTACGAATTTCTAAGCCGGTTTAGCTTTTTTATTAGCTGGTCCAATTACTGGAAACATTAAATAAATTACCCTAGCAATCCGACGCCTCTGTGAACAGCTCGTCCCTGAGAAGTTAAACCGGACTTAGGACAGGTTTGGTACCTCACTCAAACAATCGTTCAAACTTTACTTATGTCAGATCGATATTATTGATTTTGTACACTAAATTTTGTGTTTGCAAATTGTTGCTTTGCCTCAAATAAAATGAAAAGATGTTTTCCGATTTATTTTACTAGTAATTCACACACTCCTCATCATCATCTCAACGTTAATCCCAGTCGCATCCAAAGCTTTTTCAGCCTTGGAGTCTGGGGTCGAAGCACGATGCTCCGCTGGCCGACCGCAGGTAGTTGAGGGCCCAAGTAGTGTGCCAGACACACACGAAAGGCAGTGATATGCCTGACAGATGTCAACTGTGCCGTCTTTCACAATGAATCTCCGGTAATTGTTCGTCATAATAACTTCGTCCTTAATTGCACAGGCAAAACCTACGGTTTCCCCAAAAAGTCACCGAACAGTAGCCAAGAAACGTACGCTTGAAAATCTACATCGGGCCCGTGTAGGGCTCCGAAAAAGCAACCGTGGAGCTCCTTGCTCTGCCATACCTCCATGCGATCGTTAGTTTCAGCTACTGAAAGTTTCAGTAATTTTCAGTAGCTCCCTCTGCTGCAGATCTTTGGGAGTAAATAGTTTTAGGTCATCCATGTAGAGGAGGTACGATATAACCTGACCACCTCTCCTCAGCTTATAGCCGAGACCTGAATCCTCCAGCAATGTGATTAGAGGATTCAAGGCTAAGCAAAACCAAAGTGGACTCAACTTTTCATTATTTTATATGGATACTAGCTGACCCGGCGAACTTCGTTCCGCCTTAAAGGCAATATCACATGACTACTTTTTAAATTAGGATAATTTTAAATAAATAAATATTATTACTCAATGATTCTTTAATTGGGAGCACAATCCTGGCGGTTCTCCGGAAATCTTTAATGTGCTACAATACTCGCAAACAACATCCATTGGCCCAACACGAACGCCATTGCGCTATATTATATGCGTATTGAAACGCTGCCCGATTCAAATCAGTATTTGATGAATTTCTTCTTGTGCTTCGTAAATTATCTAGCGCTTGATCTCTGAGGTTTGCTCGACGATTTCGCATTGCCACGGGCTGCCTCCCTTTTGTGTGTGAGTGAGAAGCACGAAGTCGAGCCATACTAAGGCTGCGCTCTTCAAGTGCAATTTCTTGCTCTTCTTCAGTTCTTTTTTTTTTTGTTTTGGATGGGAAATCATCAATTGACCTCTCCCGCTCTGGGCGGAGCGGAAGAGCGTGTCAGACTTTTATTGACTAAAATTCACCCGTGTTCCTTCACTTGCCTATGCAACGACCAGTGCCATGGTTTCTATTTTAACCAACCAGTAGGGGGAGACGGGGTACATTGATACAAGGGGCACATAGATATAGTCAATATTCGTCGAAAACAAAACGCGTTAGAAGAGCCAGCCGCCACCCATAAGGAGGTATATAGTAAAGCCTACACGCACACTAGCGCAGAGCAACGTTCACTCGACGACTAGCGACTAGCACGTAAAAAACTGTTTCTGATGTTCCTAACAAAATTTTCGTACTTTTCTTTCGGATGTAATTCTTCTAATTTATTTAGTGTTACCTGTGTTATATTAAGACATTTGGTAAGTACATATCTGTCATCACATTAAATAGACTTATATTATTTAATTATTTATTGCTTTAATTTTTATAAAATGTTGATTTCGATTGTAGTGGGTAGGGGCACATAGATACAAGTGGTCTTGGGGCACATTGATACCCCAATATTTTGTTAAATATACATATATGTGAGACTTAGGTAATATATATTATTTTCTTTATAGAAAAATGGTTTGAACATTTAAACGCAAAATGAATAGAAGTTCCATCAATGAAATTTCCGTGGCTTCTGCGATATCTGGTGTGGTGGAAGAAAAATTATCAATAGCAAAAGCAGCGACTAATATAATTTAAAAAAATCAATAAATAAAGGTCAGAAAAATCAATAAAACTTGTTTAATTTTTAGGAATTTTTATATGAACCAAAGTACCAGTGTATGTATCAATGTACCCCGCATGTGGGGTACATTGATACAAATTTCATTTTTTAGTAAATAGGCTTTAATACATTTTGTGATTAAATCTATCCGTTAATTTGTATGTATCTATTTAACTGAATATATATCGAATACCTTATGGTTATTAAATTGGATGTAACTATCATCAGATCGTTTTTTATTGGGTCTAAGTAAAAACCGTATCAAGGTACCCCACTTCCCCCTAACCCTGTGGACCAGTCCTCGTGGACCCCTTCAAGGTGTGCTGACATCTCTTTGAGGCGCGTGTGAAACACAGCGCGCCGTCAACCCGGGCCTGGTTCTTACCAGGAGGCTAGCTGCCTATCGCTCGCCGCCCACAAGCCCGCGCCTACGGTGGTTGGGAGTCCGATGTTGCCTCCTGACCAGGGCGCTTCCTGCGGCGGTTTGAGGCGTGAGGGTAGTGGGATTTCCGCTCCCTCACGCGCTCCGCCTCCTCCTTTGCCAGCATCACTGCTTCACAGAAGGAGGTGAAAGCTTGCCGTGCACTCTTGCTCCGGACTATGGCCCGGACCTAGGTCGGACGCGAGAGATCGCAGCCGATCGCCACCGCGAGGACACGGATGTGCTTTACCCAAGCCGGGCAGACCTCCACCATTTGCTCCACCGGGTCCTCAGGGCGATACACACAGTGGTCACCCTGGCGTTTCCTCCCGCCTTATACGGAACAGGAACCTCCCGAAACAGCCGTGTCTGGTGAGGACCTACGTCAGTCGGAAGGTGAAGACGCCGTGACGCCTCTCTAGCTAATCCTCAAAGAGAGGATTTTAGTGTTTGTGGCGTGCTCAGTGCTGGATTGCGACAATCACACTTTCCATGTCTCTGTCTGCTGTACTGCGATTTTTCGCGGCAACGGAGTTATGCCTCCTCTCGTCACTCCCACATGTGGGCGAGGGATAGTGTTTCTCCACAATTTAATGGATGTTATTATACATTTAGGATCCAGAAGTGGAAAGTATTTAAAAACAAATAAAATCTTAACACTTATTTATTGATTTAAAACATAATTAAATCAATAGACAAAAATACAAATAAATCACCAATTTTACAAATCAAAAGTAGGTACTTACAAATAATAAATATTCCTTACTCTTATTTACTTATTAAATACTCAAGTTGTACACAAGTAGTGTCGGACACGACCGTACACCACGGAAAATGAAGTGCGAATGCCCCGCTCCGCAAGTTCGGGAAATCGCGACGCCCCCGTCAGGGGGCGTGGCGAGCGGATCCAGGGCTATGCCCCCCGGCCGCGGAGTCGATTTAGTCGACCCATAACTACGGGCCTCTCTTCGGGTTGGCGACAATGGCCTGTCGGAAGTGTCGGTTACGTGCGTGAGTTGCGCACGTCTGTGTAAATGGTTGCTATGTGTTATTCTATAGGCGCGCCACAGGATCCACTCACGACCCTGCTGCTTTCTTCATGGCACTCCGGCGGTCAGTCCCCGCCAGGTGAGACCCCCAGTTGCCCTGAGGGAAGCCCAGCGGAGGACGACCAGCGACAGGTGGTGCCGACTCGACGCTCCTACAGAGTTTGCCCCGCTCGACGAAATGCCCTGCCTTTTATAGGCAAATGGGGGGAGGGGGGGGGAGAATATGATCATTTCTAACTATACATATAAAAGTTTCTTTTTAATTACTCTATCTATTAAAAAAAAACCTCATCAAAATCTGTTTCGCAGTTTTAAAGATTTACCTAATCATACAAAAGGACATAGGGAAAGAGAAAGTAACTTTGTTTTATAGTATGTAGTGAAGTGGTAAATAGTACAGCAATACAATATTACAAATTTTGAAGTTGAAGTTTGCTTTGGGGCTTTTATTAAAAAAATTAAACCAGCAGAGAGTATTTATATTCCTTGCTTTAAATGAATGCATCAACAAAAGGAAAGCATAACGCTTTCCATGGGTATATTCCTAAATCTGCTGTACGTGTGTACGACAATGATTGTCATCTACATTTGTAACAAAGATATCATGCCTCTCTCTACCCTAGAGCTCTTGTTTCAGTCTCTTTAAGTTAAATAGAAAATCTTAAATATTTATTTATTTCTATTTATTTTTCTCTTTTATTTCATAAGTACAATTTTACTTAAATAAAAAAAAATAACATATTTTTTTTATTTTTTCCCCTTTTAGTTCTTATGTACAATTTTCTTTTTAAGTAACTACAAAAATTTAAAAAAACTATAAACTTGCCTAAAACAAAAAAAAAAAAACTTGTGATTGTCCGGGTTTGAACCGAGGAACACCAGCCATCGCGAGTAGACCATACCACTATCGCCTACGCCACAGCCGCTATGTCAAGCCACGCGAAATTAGCGCCCATATTATGCGTGAAATATTGCGAAAGAGAAAACTCGAAAATATGCGCTTCCCCAGACATAAAACTGAGCTAGATCAATTTCTCGTCCCCGAAAACCTCCACATATTAAATTTCAGCGAAATCGTTAGGGCCGTTTCCGAGATCACATGCTTCTTCAAGCGATCAGCGCCATCTGCCGGGCTGATTTGTGAATCTAAACCATCCAGGTCGCCACTCAAACGCATACAGAAAAATTCATTAAAATCGGTCAAGCCGTTTAGGAGGAGTTCAATGACATACACACGTACAGCAGAATTATACAGTATGTTAACTAACAGAGGGCGTTCCCGTTAACCCGAAATAGTATAGCATACATACATGCTAAAAAAAATATTTCCATTCGAAAACAAAATATTTTAAAATTTTTTCCAATAAGAAAATATTCAATAAAAATTTTAAATTGACATGTAAAAGGAACACACTGTACACGCGAACATGAAAGACGGCAATGTCGCAATTTATTTATACATGACGACTACTATTTTGATTTAAAACAGGAGGTTTCAAATTTATTTCCAATTAGAATTTTTTTTATTCGGATTTTTTATGCTTATTTTTCTATGCTGATATTTTTATTTTAATCTATTAATGATATATATTAACGAGTTTAAGGGAACGCCCTCTGTTATTTAACATACTGTATATATAAAGATTGTGGTGAGAAAATAAATGAATATTATTATTAAATATTATCAAACTATCGCCCTGAAATCTACCTCGCTCAATCTTTATCGGTTCGCTATTCTTCTGAATATTTGGACATCGTGCATAGCGAAGGACCGTCCTCCATTGCGTCATACATGTCATCAGGAAGGTGCGCAGAGTTGCATCTACTTTATACAACTCTAGCACCCGCATGAGCCATGTATGTGGCACCGAGTTATAGGCCTTCTTATAATCTATCCAACATGTCGACAGATCCTTTCGGGAGCGAAGAACCTATTGGCTAATGACCCTATCAATAAGGAGTAGCTCCTTAGTACTGCGGGACCCGTTCCCACATCAATTTTGAGAGGCAGACATGATGGAGTTGCTGTGAATATAAGTGTTAATTTTAGCTTTCAAAATGGCTGTAAGAACTTTATAGACCGTTGGTAAACACGTGATTGGCCTATAATTTTTGGGTTCGGCGGTGCTACCTGATTTATGGAGCAGGTGGGTTATTCCTGTTGTTAGAAATTGGGGTAGCAAACCAGACTCTAAAGCAGTCTGGAATTGAGATGCCAAGCGAGTGTGCGACCTGGAAAATCATTTAATCCAAAAGTTATGCAGCCCATCCAGCCCTGGAGACTTCCAATTAGGCAACGGATGGACTGCATGAGCTACATCTTGGGGGCAGATGGTAATAGCCCCCATTTCTGTTACTGGATAGCAGGCTCACTCAACATCCCGAGTCCAATCACCTTCAGTGTGACTGACAGGCACCAACCCGATATTGCGCCCGAATGAACAGGTGGCATCATCATCCGGTAGGCACGTGTCAGCGACACCTTGATCTGATCGCTCCCAAGCTCTATAGACCCGCCTTTCATCGCTTTGGAAATTGCTATTCTGAGAATACCGCTTCACTCTTCGCTTGACCCTACGAATACGGTTTTGCGGATATTATTATTATATAATTTTTAATTATGAGAAGGTCTAATAAGAAAAGTAGGTGTGCACATCGGACGTGCGTCCTCTCGTTCAAAGTGGCCCTCTCTATTGTTTGAGGTCTGCACTCCAATGGCACTGCTGTCCATCACCATCTTGAGACTGAGAAGCCTTTCCCAGCTGGTAGAGCAAGCGACTAGGATGCCTGAAATGGAGGAGAATGTGGAGGAAAGCGGACCCCGGGCTCCAACGCGAAAGCCGCGGATGCAACCGGGTTAAACGTTGAGATGATGATGATGATGATGGAGTGTGTCTATAAGGTCATGAAATTAATGTCTCAGGAACTAAAATTGAACAAAAGTAGTGCAACACTAAATCATAGTACATGATGTCATCGGCTGTCATAGATTTTTTGTTACTTGTTACTTATTGATATTTTTATTAATTTTCAATTCTATTTAGACAAAACATCGGAGAAATGTGTTAATTATATGAGAAAAACAAATCGGAGTGATGCTTGGGAAATTATTTTTAAAGTGTGCAATATATGTGTCATCAATATTTGTTAGTACACAAAACTGGACAAATTTTATCAAATTTGGATGATATTTATGCTCGAACAGTTAAACTTAACAAACAGTAACATGATTCCTGTCTTAGCAAAGACAGGAATCATGTTACTGTTATCATGTTAATCATGTTAAGTTTCATAATCAGATTTCGGATTCACTTCTATCAATTTACGAAAGGCTACATTTAGAAACTACTTATGGTCTAAAGTAAATTCAATGCAGTTTGGATGTATTTCACACACTGTTTCACTCGTTTTCTTTTATTAATTATAAACCAGCGCTTGACCGCAATGCTACCTCATGGTGGGCAGTGCTGCGATCGTTGATGGTAAAGATTTATTAAGAGCCTATTCACTCTAGCCTTGAAGACACTCAAATTGTAGTCCGACGGAAATACCGCCGCCGGCAAGTCGTTCCAGTCCCTTGATGTACGCGGTATAAAGGAGGAGGCGAAACGCTTCGTCGGGATCGTAGTAGTGTTAACAACGTAAGGGTGGAAACCCGCTGTACGACGGGTCGTCCGATGGTGGAACGGAGATGGGGGAATTAAATCATGCAATTCCCTCGCACACTCCCCAAAATGCATCGTATAGAACACCGAAATGCTGGCTACTCTACGCCTGTGCTCTAGGCTTTGGAGACCGTCTCGAGTTAAATCAGGGTCACCAATTAGCATCTTCGCACGCTTCTCCACTGAATCCAAAGTAGCCAGGTGACATTTCTCAGCACCAGCCCAAATGTGGCTGCAGTACTCCACACACGAGCGGACCTGTGCTTTGTACAACAGTAGAATCTGCCCCGGTGTGAAGTACCGCCGGACCTTTGCGATGACGCCAAGTTCAGAGAACTTGGCAGCACCTTGCAGCCACCTTGGCCTTGGACTCAATGAACCGCCCAAAGTTTAGGTTCGAGGAAATCTCAACTCCCAAAAGCTGAAGGTGGTCGGTGCAGTCCAAGGATACATTCTGAAAAGTAGGAACCAAGGTGAAGGGGCTCCTTTTGGTGGTGAAAAGACACGCCTGTATTTTGGTGGCATTGAATGCTACAAGATATCCCTTGCCCCATTCGGAGACTGCCTGTAATGCAGCACTCGTACGCTCTACCATAGCCTCTCTTTCGGACCGGATTGATGGCTTCCGGCAGGTATCTCTCCACAACTGTGCTTTCATCTGTATACCCATAGATGCCGGGCATCAGCAGATCGTTAATATGCAGCAGAAACAGAGTTGCAGAGAGAACACCGGCATTGATCGACATGGGCTCCGATGAGTATTCGTCGACAACAACTCGGAGGGAGCGTGCAGTCAGGAAGACTTTTACCCAGCCAGTCAGGCTGGAAGCTTACTGAAAAGGCCAGCGTGCCATATCCGGTCGAAGGCCTTCGAGACATCAAGGGAGACGACAATCGCTTCCCCATTTTTCTCGAGGGCCTCGCCCCACATGTGAGTGGCATACACTAGTAGGTCCCCAGTTGACCGATTGCGTCGAAACCCGTACTGTGACTGAGGAGAACGTTACCTTCCAGGTAAGCCAAGAGGCGCAAGTTCAATACACGCTCCATAATCTTGCAGAATATGGAGGTTATTGAAATCGGCCGATAGTTGGTAGGATCGGCACGACTACCCTTTTTGGGCACGGGCTGCACGTTGGCAAGCTTCCAGGACTTGGGCACTGTACCAGTCCTAAATGAGAGGCGATACAAGCGCGTCAATATAGGAGACAACTCGGGCGCACATGCCTTAAGAACAATCGCTGGTATACCATCCGGACCACTAGCCTTATTCACGTCCAGACGACACAATACTCTCAGGACCTAATGCGAACCTCCGGCATTGAGGTTCCGCAGTAAGGTAATTTAGGTGGAGTAGCACTGTTAGTGTCAAGACGCGAATTATGGGCAAAGAGAGATGAGAGATTATGCAAAGAGACCTGCTTTCTCTCTCACCGTATGGGCCAGTGCTCCATCGTGCCTAACCAGCGGAGGCAGTGTGGGCTGACAGAAGTTCGCCTCGACCGATTTGGCTAGGGACCAGAAAGATCTGCTACCGGATGGTTGCGCAGAGAGCTTGATGCCAAAATGAGTAATGCGATAGAAGCGAGCCTTCTTAAGCGCCTTTTTGTAGGACTTGGCAGCACGGTTAAAGGCTCTCTTCTTTGAGCTTAGATCCCGGAGCACTGCGGTCACGAGCGTCAACCCAGGTAAGAAATGCCATATGCTTACGCTGTTCAGCTAGCACACAGTCGGCGTTGAACCATGGGTGAGCCGAGCTACCAACGGGGACGTCACTAAAGGGATAAAATACTCCATAGCTTGACGCACCACATCAGATATAGCGTCCGCACAGCTCGACGGATTGTCAGAAGAGAAGCAGACCTGCTGCCAAGGATAAGACGCAAAGAAGTGGCGTATCTCATCCCAATCTGCTGACTTGTATCGCCACATTCGCCGCTCACCACGCGAGTCGCAATCAGTTGGGAAGAAGGACGACACAGACTTCACCAGACAATGGTCTGAAGTTCCTAATGGTGAGGAAATTGTAACAACACATCTATCCGGATCAGTGGTCAGCAGGAGGTCCAGACAATTGGCGTTATGACCAGCTACATCAGGCACCCTAGTCGCTTGTCCCACCAGCTGGGAAAGGCTCATTGATAGCGCAAAGTTTCGTGCTTCTCTCCCAGCGTGGTCGGTCCTCTGGTATGGGAAAAGCCAGTCTTGGTGACAGGCATTAAAGTCCCCCAGAACAACGAACTGTGCGTCAGGGTGCCAATGCAGCGCAGCTTCACTGAGGTTTTCAAACAGTCGAGTCGTCTCCTGGTCACCGCTGTGCGATCGGTAGACACAGGTGTAGACAGTTTTGTCCACACCAGTGTCAACCAACAGCCATAAAGACGAAAAATTAGGGTCTTCGAGGTAACGGAGACGCTGGCAACAGATGTCATTGCGAACATACACACAGACCCTGGCACGCTGCAGGAAATGATGCTCCAAAGAGTATCCCGGGTAGCTGAGGTATGCCGCATCAGACGGACATCTAATCTGGGTCTCCGTCAAGAATAGTAGGTGGGGCCTTTTAGTATCAAGGAGGTGATGGACTGCATCGATATTGGAGTGCAAACTTCGAATGTTTGAGAGGTGCACTTTAAACGAGAGGACGTGCGCCCGCTGCGCTGTGCACACCTACTTTTCCTTTTGTGACTTTTCATTTTATTTTATTGAGTGAATAGGAAGGAAGACGGCCCTCCCAGGGATCGCCATCGGGTCCTCTCGTCCGGTCGCAAGCCGGCACGATGTGGCCACCCTGGGATTTTTCGTATTTGGCGGGGCAGCTTTTCGTATGTGGCTGGCACAGTACTTGGCCCCCCAACTACCTGCGGTCGGCCAGCTGAATACCGTGCTTCGGATCTCACTACCTTCCAGGACCAAACTCCCGACACAACAACATTTGGCGCATCGTACCCGCCACACCTCGCAACACAACTGCTCAGACCCGTCATCCGTACGGCTTCACCAGACATCTTGCCGGAATGCGACGAACCGCTTGGCGGCACGACTTTGTCTGGTGAGTGGTTACTTATGCCGGCGGCCGATGTTGAGGCGAACCACCGAGAAAAATTCACATGTAAGTAGGTCGTTATTGAGAGTAAGCGCACTTCGAAACTGCAGCAAGGAATGACAATACAACCGTTCTCGGCGCGAGTAAGTTAAATTATAAAACTAACAATCTAAGTGGAACAAAATGAAAATTATATCTCCGGTTATTCAACAAAGTTAAAAGAGTTTTGGTAAACAGTCTCATAGGTAATAGTTATTGTTAAGAGTAGATTATTGATTCTATAAAAGCTCTCAATCTTTGGAATTAATAAACAAAAAATAACGTTGAAAACAAAAAAAAGAACTAATTACCTAGTTTTCACTTAGTGCTTGAAACTTAATAAAATCAAAATATAAGCATAAAAAAATAACTTCAACTTAATTTAAGTCACAGCTGTGGTCATTATAACCTACAGTTAATAATAATAAATTTTAGTATTTATTTTCTCCACAAAGGTAGTTTTTACTTAATTTTTAAACAATTTTTACTTAAAGCTAACAGTCTAAATATTTACATGTCCTTTGTGAGAGCTGGTGTCTGAAGTAGGTTTCAGGAAAACCTGTAGTACTGATCACCAGGCTCTCGCCGCCTCGTAGTGAGCTAGCGTATGGTACTAACTCTTAACTAACTACATTGAAGTGAAGACAATTTTTATAAAACTTAAACTATGTAGTGTAGTGAGTATGTTGTGAGTGTTGTGTGTGTGTGTGTGTGTGTGTGTGTGTGAAGGTGGGTGTGGGTGTGTGTGTATGTATTGGCGTGAGTGTGTGTATGTTGGCGTGTGTGTGTGTGGTGTGTATGTGGGTGTGTGTTGGAGTGTGTGTATGTGTTGTCGTGAGTGTGTGTATGTTGGCGTGTGTGTGCGTGTCTGTGTTTTTGTGTGCATGTGGTGTACGTTAATTGGAGTGTTATTTAAGGTTTTATTATAATTTCAGTATTTTCATAAACCTGTTGAAGGAGCCAATTGGTAACGATAATTTTACATTCCTTTTTAGGTTTATGGTAAATATTTAGGATTTTATTTATTTTGTTATAAACAAGACCTCCAAGATAGCAGAAACTGTTTCGTGCAAGGAGTGTGGTAAAGGAACTGGTGGGACAGACATTGTGTTTGCGTCGCTTGTCGGCCAGCTTGTGTGGGTCATATGGAGTTAGTGAATGCGATCTCATTATTACATTCAGAATTAACTGTTAGCGGACTGTTAATATTCTAAAAGTAGTATAAAGTTCGGTCGTAAAGTTCCTATACCCGATATAGGAAGGGGAGACGCCATCCAACCTTTAGTATCAATTGTTACGCTCTTTCTAATTTTAGAAGTGATGTCTTTGCAGCACCACCCCAACAAAGTATACAGTACAATGTTATTGATTGACTTAGAGCCTGGTATACCATTTTATCACTGATATGCTCGCAATGTGACTTAGGTTTTCTGAAGATGAAGATGAGCTTACGTAATCTGGATGAGAGTGATTCGATATGTTGGCGAAACTTTAGTCTATAGTCAATCTGGATGCCAAGATATTTAATAGAGTCTGTGCTACTCAAACTCGGACAAAGGCAGGGCGCATTTGGTTTGCAGTTGTGATAATGAAGGAATTAGATGATGGTTGGCCAGAGAAAAAGTAATATACTTTGTCTTGTCTATATTCAATGTTAGTGAATGTTTAGAGAGCCATTTTGGGACCAAATTGAATCCCAACTGCATATGACTGAAGGCACCTGTCCAAGACTTCCCATGAAAGACTAGTGCGGTATCATTGGCGTAAGTAAAAATTTTATTTCCATGTTGAAGGTAGTGATTACAGAGGTCGTTTATAAATATTAAAAATAGAGTAGGGCCATTGATACTGCCCCGATGAACTCCATATATAACAGACAGCTCATCGCTGGCGCAGTCATTGATCTGAACGCGTTGTCGGCGTCCTATCAGGTAACTTTAAAAAAGAGCAACCTGAGTGCCTCTGTTGCCTATGTATTCCAGCTTTTCTAGAAGAGTAGGGACTTGGTCAGGTCCAAAAATGTCTTGATGTACCGCTGTGTGTTCGCTGTGTGATCGAATCAGAAATGAGGAGATCCGCAGAAGAACCAAAGTCACCGGACTTTGGTTCTTCTGTGGATCTCCTCATTTCTGATTCGATCACACAGCGAAACTCCAAGCATAGCTCGTTCCATCGCCCTTTGTGTGACTCTGAGCCTTCGTATGAGGCCCATTGTGAGCAACCACGTTTCCGTTCCGTAAGTCATCACTGGCAACACACACTGGTCAAAAACTTCAGTCTTGAGACACTGTGGTATCTTAGCTTCGTAGCTTCCCGAACATTGCCCAGCCGAGCTGGATTCGACGAGGCACCTCTTTCTCTTTTTCATTTTGAGTTACATAGCTTTTTTCTCTGCGAGAGCTACATTTGTCAAACTTACAGCCACCGTTACAGCCACACCTACTATAACTTTGCCCGCCGCATCTAGAAGACATTTTACAGGACTCTCTCAACGAAATCTCCATTATAGTATGTAAATAGGTAAACCAAAATTTACCTTAATCACATTGTCCAATCATCATATAGCCATATTCATAATGCCCGGCTAATGTGATAAATAGGTGAGTTTAGATTGTAATTAATCACTTGGACCGATATGGCTGGGTATTATGAATACTGCCCGCGTTAATCAGTTGGCCCACCTGCATTCTAGGGCTGACGATCATTGAGATTATTTGCGGTCGGACGGACAGACAGACCGACTTGGTCAAACTGTAAAGGTTCCTTTTCGTTTACGAAACCCTAAAAAATGGAAAAGGTACATGTGTACTATATGCCTTGCAAGTGATCGATACCTGGTGCACGCGGGCCTTGGCGGCGACGAGGCTCAACTGGCACGCTGCGGACACCGTCACAGGAGCTGGCTTCGCAGACTGTTTACTCAAACCTGTCTACGGCCATTCACGGTGGTAGAACGAACCTCTGTTATGTTTGATATAAAAGGGACCTGATCACAGTTTTATATTGCGATGCGCGTTACAAACTAACTTCTCTCTTTTGACAACGATTTGGCAACTCTTGATACACTATTTTTATAATCCGCCGACTTTCCGTTTGTTTATATTGCTTATCTATTTTTATGCTATTGTGAAGAGTATATGTGTTCAGGTGGCGACGCTGTCCTCGTCTGTAGGGAGTACCGTCGCAGTGTGAGCTGCAGTGAAGGCGAAGAGCGGGCCGGTACAATAACTCACGAGTCTGATAGTATGATCATTCTATTGGAAAAATATATTATTTTATTCTTTGGATACAGACGTTAACTTCTTGTGTTGGTTTGCACAGTGTCAACATTAAGATACCATAGTATAACACTCCAAGTGATGAAAACGTTTGATATAAACAAAATAATTAATGTTTTTCAACACCTAAATCTAATGTATTTTGAAACGTTTTGCTCGGAGTGTATGAAAGCGAAGCAGTTGAGAACAATTAAATAGGTAGGTATTTATAGTTGTTGTCGTGTTAACTAACATGGAAGTGCGCGCTGCCTGCCGACCGCTCACTGTCGTCCCCACAAGCCACAGGGCCACAGCCACAGACACGTCATCATGACGCGAGTGCGTGCGAGTGTGTACTCTTAGCACACACACACTGCACACCGGTGAACAATGAGAGTATTAATTGTTAACCAACTGACTGTTTACATATCAGTAAGAGGCAACGTCATATAGCGCGGTCTTTAGCAGTGAAAGTGTTACCGAAATACATATGTAGCTGATCGCGTGTCGCAGATACACAGCTCCACCTTTGTCACATATACGACACGAATCACATAATTATAGAAACGCACACATAGACGCGATGCTGTATCAAATCGTTTCAACATATAATTTACCTACTCTCTCTTTTTATTACTAAATGAATAGCTGTGCATTCTTGTGGCCTGCTCCACCACTTGCCTCATGGTGGCTATCTCAGTGTGTAATGTACATATTATTACTAAATGAATAGCTGTGCATTCTTGTGGCCTGCTCGACCACTTGCCTCATGGTGGCTATCTCAGTGTGTAATGTACATATTATTACTAAATGAATAGCTGTGCATTCTTGTGGCCTGCTCGAGCACTTGCCTCATGGTGGCTATCTCAGTGTGTAATGTACATATTATTACTAAATGAATAGCTGTGCATTCTTGTGGCCTGCTCGACCACTTGCCTCATGGTGGCTATCTCAGTGTGTAATGTACATATTATTACTAAATGAATAGCTGTGCATTCTTGTGGCCTGCTCGACCACTTGCCTCATGGTGGCTATCTCAGTGTGTAATGTACATATTATTACTAAATGAATAGCTGTGCATTCTTGTGGCCTGCTCGACCACTTGCCTCATGGTGGCTATCTCAGTGTGTAATGTACATATTATTACTAAATGAATAGCTGTGCATTCTTGTGGCCTGCTCGACCACTTGCCTCATGGTGGCGATCTCAGTGTGTAATGTACATATTATTACTAAATGAATAGCTGTGCATTCTTGTGGCCTGCTCGACCACTTGCCTCATGGTGGCTATCTCAGTGTGTAATGTACATATTATTTTGTGTGCCTACCCTCTGGAACTAATAATGAAACCGCGCAGTAGTAGATTAGATTTACTAAGTAATGATGTGAGGTTTAGTCATTGGATGGCGTCATCAGCTTGTTACAACAATTAACATCGAGTGTTATTAAATTTTCATTACACATTGCGTAGCACTGGTTCCAGTATGTAGGACAGTGCCGCGCTGTCCTGCGGACTTGGCGAATGTTCAAACGACGGACTTGCAAATCTTACACTCTGTGCAACAATAACGTGCATGCTGCAACCTCCTCGTACAAATAGAACCCAACTAGCTGCAAAACACCGATATTATTTTATAACTGTTCTTACTTAATAACTATTCATACCAATTCTTAGAAATTGAAGATCTGTTAGACCGGTGTCTATGTCAGCAGAAGCGGTTTCTATCCATCGACCTTAACCTCAACAAATCCAAATGTCAAATTTACATTTGTGAAAATATCTACTGACAGACAATCGACTATACAGAATATTAATTTAATAGTACCAGAAGTTCATTGAATTGTCACACTCACTACACTACTAGGTTCTCCAATTTTACACAGTTTAAATAAAAAAAAACAGTATTTTAAGGATATCTTTATGGAAACAGCCGACCGTATAAATCGTAAATCTAATGTATATTGAAACAGCCTTTTGAACAAAATTGGTCTCATTGTCCGCAGTACTACTGTTAGTTCTGTAGGGCTCTCCTTGCGGCGCTCCACTTCGCTATCGATGCGGTAAAGCCGTCATTCCTCAGGGGTCTGTTCTCTCTGCAACTCTATTCCTGCTGCACATTAACGATCTGCTGATGCCCGATGTCTATGGGTATGCAGATGACAGCACAGTTGTAGAGAGATCCCTGCCGGATGCTCGGGCTAGTAGGGAATCAATCCAGTCCGAAAGAGAGCCTATAGTAGAGCGTACGAATGTCGCACTACAGGCGGTCTCCGAATGGGGTAATGCCAACCTTGTAATATTCAATGCCGCCAAAATACAGGCGTGTCTTTTCACCGCCAAAAGGCGCCCATTCACCTTGGCTTCTACTTTTCGAAATGAATCCTTGGAGTGTACCGACCGCCTTCAGCTTTTAGGAGTTGAGATTTCCTCGAACCTTAACTTTAGGCGGTTCATTGAGTCTCAGGCCAAGGTGGCTGCCAGGTAGCTTGGCATTATCGCAAAGGGCCGGCGGTACTTCACATCAGGGCAGCTTCTAATTCTGTACAAAGCACAGGTCCATTCGTGTGTGGAGTACTGCAGCCACATTTGGGCTGGTGCTGCGAAATGTCACCTGGCCACTTTGGATTCGGTGGAGAGAATTGCATGATTTAGTTCCCCCATCTCCGTTCCACCATCGGACGACCCGTCGCAAGGGCGAGTTTCCACCCTTACGTCGTTAACACCACTACAATCGGACGAAGCTATTCACCTCCTCTTTCATACTGCGTACATCGAGGGACTGGAACAATTTGCCAGCAGTGCTGTTTCCGTCGGACTACAATTTGAGTGTCTTCAAGGCTAGAGTGAATAGGCTTTTAATAAACTAGTGCGCTTTACCATCATTGATTGCGTCACTGCTTACCACCAGGCGAGATTGCGGTCAAGCGCTAGATTATTTTTTTTTTTTTTTAAAGAGCACAATACAAGAGTAATTACCAATGAGGGGAAACGTTTTTCAGATATAAAAAAAAATATGATGAGGCGGTGGTATGTGCTGTCGTCGTCTGTACGGTCCTCTGGGTAGAAAGTGTTCGCCAATAGCTCGACTGAGCCTCTCGCATTTAGCACTTCCCCGTTCCACATCAACGGTCGCTCTTCCTCCATAACCTTGGTTCTTCCTATGACCCGGTAAATCCCCTCCCAGATCCCCTCCCAGATCCCCTCCTTGTCCTGTTTAGCGCAAAAGTTCTTCCAACTCTCGACGATATCCTTCGCTACTTCTGCCTCATACTCTGCTTTGTGTTTCAGGTACTCTTCAACGACCCTCGACCTTCGGATCGGCGCGGCACACCTGATTCTCTGCTTCCTGGTTGCAACTGCTTTCTTCATTCTCGCGAGTTTTTCGGACCACCACGGCAAGGTAAGTGCGCCTTGCGTCTTTAATTATTTGTGTATATTTTTTTATTATTATATTTAACTGATCGGCAGTTTTTAATTTGTCAATTTCTAGTTTATTAATTTTGTTTTCCAGCAATAACTGGCTGAGTTTATCACTAAACTCAAGCCACTTTGTTTTTTTGGTATTGTAAATTCTAGTGGTTCTATTTATTTTTTTGCCTTAGGATCTTTTTAGTTTAATATTAAAAGTGATCCTGTTGTGATCCTAGCTCACGAGGCCCTCATCTACTCTCCAGTTTTCTACCAGGTCCAGGATGTCTGTCGAGCAGGCTATAATGTCGATGTGGCTGCAGTATCTTATGCCACCCCTGATCGTGTCGAAGGTCAGAATTTTCCCTCTGTTGAGTATATTGAGACTCATTTCATTGAGAGCTCCGGACACTTCCTCGCCCCTAGAGTCGTTGGACAAGCTCCCCCACCAGAAGCTCTTCGCATTCGCATCTCCCCCCGCGATCCACATTCTGGAGCCCACCTCATCCTCAATGCGTTTGAGGTGCTCCAGGTATGGTCCCACAGGCTGGTCGGGCTCGAAATATAAGGACACTAGTGTAATCCTCCAGGAACTGGTCTGAATCCCCACCACGGTGATGTTTTTCGTGGTGAGTTTTGGGTACTGGATGACTGTAAGGTCATGGTTAAAGACCGCAATTGCAGCCTTTACAGGCCCGTTTCCGATGTCAGTATTCTGGAAGATACGAACTCCCCTATGGTGCCTCATAACTCCGACCCCGCCCACATACGGTTCCTGGAGGAGTGCAAAAGCGACTCCACGTCTCTCCTTCCGTTGAAGGTTTGCCTGTATCGCCTTGTAATTGATCAGCTCACCCTGTTTGCTCTTAGCAATAGGCTACCGTCGATCTAGCAATTTCATCCCACTTTCGGCGTATTAAACAGGTCTGGTCAAAGGTGTTGTGGTCGACGCCATCAAGCTTGGCTTTCGTGCAGTTGTGACATCTGGGTGGAGCACCCGCGAGCCAGTCAGTACACGTCGCTCTCAAGTGTGGGCCGCTACAATGGCTGCACAAGTCGGCCGGTTCTTTACAGAATCTTCTGCCATGCCCGTAGCCCAGGCAGCGCGTGCACTGAACCAGGGGGTTTGGTCTTCAACCCTAACGCGCTGCAAGTCTACGTGTAGGTATCCGGCTTCCGTAGCCCTTCGCCAGATGCCTGGTGAGACGCCGATCACAACGTGATTGGTGTGTGGGTTCCTTGTCTTCCTCCTATACTTCAATTCCACCCTGTCTTCCCCTTTGTCGAGGTTCCGAAAAACATCCCTATTCTGATTCCTCATCGCCTTGAGAATGTCCTCGTCCTCGTCCGGACGTTCTTGAGGATCAGTAACGGGTCCTTATTTTTCATTTCCTCAACGCTGAGGTCCCCTCTGTCCTCTTCTAATTTGTTTTTAATTTTGTTCCTTTCTTCCTTAGTCTGGAACCCCATAATCACCTTTCTATCTTTTGCCTTTCTGACTTTTTCAACTTTGACCCAACCCTCTGTTGCGTCCACCGCCTTCCGTATCTTACTTAGTACGTCGTCACTAGTTTCCGAGTCATTTTTTGAGGTGACTACAATGGAGTGAAGTGTATTTCGTGTCGGGTACGATTCCACCGCTCGTCGCAGCCACGCTCGCGTACGTTGCTGTTGATGCCTTCTCCATCACGGCCCTAAGTTCTTCCATTTTTTTGTAGTTTTCGTGCAGCAACCTCGAGTGATTCTCCATTTGTGTTGCTAGCATGTTCTGTTCCGTGATGGTCGTAAAAGTGGCATCGGCGGAGGCAACTTCGGGCACGGTAGTTTCCGCTTGTCCTCCCTTCCCTATCCGTTGTTTAGCGGCCTTTAGTTCAGTCTAGGACTCCCTCACCAATCGGTAGAGTCGTTTTGTGGCATCTATAAGTGCGGTTTTAATCTCCGTTTTCAAATTTTTGGAGTTCAACAACTCCAAAAATTTGGTTAAGCTTTGCCTTCATCAGACAAGCCTTAGCCTCAGCAGTCCGGTCCACATAATGGATCTTAGGAGGTGAGGGTGTGTCAACTGATTTCCTCAGTGTGGAGGTGGGAGCGGCTTTGCTCTCCTGCGTCGAAGCAGTCTTCGTTATGATTCTCGCAGGGCCAGCCTGCGAAGTCTTTGCTGCGGGAGCAGAGCCGGTATTGGTGGCTTCCCACTCTCCTATGCTTCGTCTGTCATTTGAAGGGGCAGCAGCCCCCGGTTTTAATGGAAAGTTTTAAGAAGTTGTTTATGTAATATCCTAAAACATTCTTGATGTGTGTATAAATAATTAAATTAAATAATTAGTACACAGATAACTGATATTAAGTACATAATAACAGTTACTTATCTGTCAGTGAAAGTTCCGTCGAGACTGGTCCACCCGTTACGAAACAAACGCACAAACAGATAAAAATTGAAAACATTTATTACATTTTTAGCGTATATCACACGCATTTAGTAAAACTTGTTGTTTTTAGCCACGAAAAACCAATTTTATCATATTAGCGAAGTCGTCCCTAATCAGGTTTTATTTTAAATCAATTGAGTGGTACGTTTCAATAGTTTGACCGGTTCCGCTCCACGAATTGAATTTATTGAACAATTTCAATATTTGAAATTGTATATCTGCATTGCGCATACGTTTGAGAGCACAGATACATACATACAGATACATACATACAGATACATAGGTACAGACGACAGCACATCAAGCTATTATAATCTATCAAATTTCTAATTTTCAAGTTTATCGCCGCAGCCGGCCTTACCTTTTTCTGTACCTACCGCCATCATCACCATCTCAGCGTCAATCCCAGTCGCATTCGAAGCTTTTTCAGCTTTGAAATCTGGGTTCCGTTTTACCAGTCTAACTGCTGATTTTGGTTAAATTTTTGATATTTTCCGTGAAGCGACTGCCGTCTGATTTCCACAACCCAAAGGCGATATCAAAGCATTACAGTTAGAGCAATTGTTGAACTTTTGAGGGCTCCAACAACCCGTAAAGACTGCCATTAGATGTTCGTATGGCAGCCGGGACCAACGGCTTAACGTGCTTTCCGAGGCAAGACCAGACCAGTGCAAATATTCATTCATATTCATGCATACAAATATTTCACTGCGAAAGGATCGAATCCGCGCCTCCTTGCGCAGCGGCAGCGTTCGCTACCGCTACGCCATGGAGGCTGTCACTGTATAACTACCATTTACATTGTACGTATTCTGTTGTAACCCACAAGGCAATAAAGCCTAAGTCAGATTTTATTTATAAACAGTACTTTTCCTATCTAAAAATACAGATTTTTCATCTTGCCCGGTGTATAGAAATAATATGCATTATTTAGTTAATTAGATTTTGGATGCCGTCGCGTATACATTTGTACCCAAATTAAGAGCAAATTAGGAGCAACTAAGAGAGACATTGCCAAAAACATAAGTGCTCAAGAAATCGGGTACCTATCTGTATTTTGGACACTGTAGGATTAAAAATTTTAAAAATGGTTTAAGTAGGAATGTTGTCTTTTATTTTTTTAAGAGTCAAACGGGTTCGGTTTCGTAACAGTAGGTACCTACCGCAGCGGGAGTATGTCATGCTCAATGAAATGTCTTACTGGTGGTGGCGTAACAGTAAGTACCGCAGCGGGAGTATGTCATGCTCAATGAAATGTCATACTGGTGGTGGCGTAACAGTAAGTACCGCAGCGGGAGTATGTCATGCTCAATGAAATGTCTTACTGGTGGTGGCGTAACAGTAAGTACCGCAGCGGGAGTATGTCATGCTCAATGAAATGTCATACTGGCGGTGGCGTAACAGTAAGTACCGCAGCGGGAGTATGTCATGCTCAATGAAATGTCTTACTGGTGGTGGCGCGAATCGGATCATTAAATTCCTTTTCAAATAGTTGAGCTGGATATTGCCTATTCATCCGTGATATTGGTGAACGGACGCCGTCTGTAAGGACATGCTGTTGGCTGCCGTGCCGGCGGCGGCGGCGGCTTATTTTAACATCGTATATACCTACAACGTTATTTTTTGTTTATGCGAAATCCGAAACACGCGTCCAGTATTTTTATATAAAGAAGTTATGTACAAAATTTCAAAAAGCTATCATGAAATATGACAACGTCATAAGCTTGTTATTTACCTGCTTGTCCCTAAAATGTAATGGTATGATCACAGAACAGATAATAATATCCATTCCGTGGTGGTGATAATAATTTCTGTTTGTATATTATGAAATAGTGACAACATTTTCCATTACACTTACAGGTTTTGGGCTGTCATAACGGTCAAGTGTACGTGGATATTATAAGAACTACATACACATATGTTTAAGAACTACGACATTTTGAAATAGGCAACTATCTTCATTTTTCTGATAGACCGACCCTTGACAATATTCAAGCATAACGCACGTCTGCGTTGTCAAGGGGTCCGTCAGTGTAATAATAATAAAAAAAATATATTATACAGATAAATCACACGGATTGAGCTAGCCCCAAAGTAAGTTCGAGACTTGTGTTATGGGATACTAACTCAACGTTACTATATTTATAATATGTAGATACATATATAGATAAACACCCAAGACCCAGGCCAATCAGGAAAAGATCGTTTTCCATCATGACCTGGCCGGGGATCGAACCCGGGGCCTCCACGTCGCAGGCAGGCGTCTTAACTGCTGCGCCACGGAGGTCGACGGTAATGGTCTGGTAATTGGTTTATTTGAAATAAGTGTAGACTTTCAGTTTCAACTCATTGTGCATTTTCTCCCAATGACTGAAGCAGAAGAACTTGTCGGGGTAGGCCATCATTAATATAACGCATACTAATAACTTCATCACATTTATCACACATTTCCATAATCAATGCCTACAATGTTCCCAAAATTGGGACACACGCCCCCTCTCGGTGAGAGGGATTAGGCCGTATTTATTTATTTATTTATTTATTAAGGCACACTAACGACATATTTACAATAATAGTGGTATAAAAAGCAATCACAGGTCTTCAGTTTTGTGTAAATACATCACTTATAGGTATGCACAACATTCACAATAAGAGATCTTAACTATTAACAATTCTATTCAATAGAACATACATATATATTACAATTCAACTCAAAATTAAATGACAAATTAAAATTAAATGACATTGAATAACAATTTATAAATAAAATAAAATCAAATAATACTATAAACTACTACTACTATAAAATCAAATATACTACTAGGTATTCTACCAAGTTAGCCCAGTGCGGGTTGGTAGAGGTCACAAATGTCTTATAAATTTTTGGCTCTAGAACATGCCATTTCTTAGCGATGTTTTCCTTTATCGTTTTGAGAGCAGCGAAATGAAATAATTTACACAAAGTAAAGCACCTGATGGGGTTCGAACCTACAACTTGCAAGTCTTGGCCGATACCACTAGACCACCGATGCACACACACACACTTTACATTAGATAATTTAGTGAACCTTGAACTTTAGCTGAACTACGTAGTTTATATTAAGATTCGCACTCACTGGAAGTTAGATAACAATAACATCATCCTCGTTCTCCTGCTACAACTGCGCAATACTGAATGCTGAATGAGTATCGGTAAGATTTTCGCAGGTATCAAAATTATTTGACAACTGCTCCTCCAGAGCCGCTACTAGCGCCCTATTTTTGTTAAGTATGGGCAAACGTGATAGGCGTGGCCTAAGTTCAGGCGGCATGGATCGACAATTCCCAATCGCAGCCCCCAAGGCATTCCTCAGTTTTTCCATTGGACTGGGTACTTACATTGGTAACCCTAAGATTACTGCCCTCGTTAGCATAGCCTGTTGACTGCGGTGGTACTATAGCAGTCTGTGACTGGTGGGTGATGACACAGCTACTCTGCATTTCTCTCTGCATATATACATATATATATATATATATATATATATATATATATATATATATATATATATATATATATATATATATATTTGTTTGACATTGCGAGATTGGCAGTTGAGAGTTGTCATGCTCACTCAAATGTCTTGCTGATGGTGGCGCGTGTTGTTGGGTCATTTGGTTCCCTTCAATATGGTTGAGCTAAGTGGGGCTGATGCGCGCGTCATGCTCGTGAACGGGGGCCGTCAGTGGAGACTGGTCCTCTCTTAGCTGCCAGTGGGCTTAATTCATTTTTATATTTTAATTAATTTTACATTGTGCTCACATGATAGAAGCAACATAAATATGTAACGAAGAAATGTAACCCATATATTATGATTTTAAAAGAGTGTCCATGGAGTTTCTTGCACGTTCTTCTCCATAGAGATCTACGCTTTGGAACGTGCAACTTAGCTTCACTTTTCTTGAACTGGCCGACATTGACTATCCAAAAGTACCAAGTGATGGTTAATTTGAAATAAACGATTTTGATTTGATTTGATTTCATTTCATTTCGCACACGATAATCTCTATGCAGAAACATCGAGAGCTGTCTCAAACATTTGAAAAAGAGAGCATCCGAACACGGTACACGGTTTGGTTATTTCCTCTCTCTGTAGCCCCTTATTATGCACACATGAAATTTTTATTGATGGATAGTGTCCATCTCATTCGGTGCACACTTCCACCGACAGCAGGGACACTATCAGAGGCCTCGACAAACTAAGCCGTCCGGTGGCCGGCGTCCTTTCCGTCGACGAACAGAGGGCCTCGACAAAGTACACACGCTTCGCAGCGTTTCTAAATCTGCGATCGATAACGAAGTGGCGTTATTGTCGATAGAATGCTAGACAAAGTCACAAGTTAATGCCAACCGCTGATTCTATTCGTATCGGAGAAATCTTGCTCTATTGTTAGCGATCATTTACTCAATCATTCGCTCTTCGACGACAAAAAAGAGACACATGACATTGAAAAAGCGCGCGCGGAGTTTATTTTGATAATTGTGATTTGTTTATATTGTTACTAAACGGGCTAAAACGCCGGTTAAGGGTTGCGAAGTTTATTGGCAACGAAGGTACAGTCGATTGTAGGCAATGACAAGTAGAACGTAGCTGATGATGTCGCACCGAAGTCTTCCCTTACGTCCATGAAGTCCGTGTCGTAAACACACAATAACACTACAGATGTTACTTCACGTAGTACTCAAAGATCTCGTTACAGTTGTCGCAGTAGGTATTCTCAAAGATCGCTTCTTAACTGTCGCTGTTTTCGTATCGCTAGTCGAGTGCAGACTGACTCTGCGCCGGCGTCACGGCGGTATATATAGGTCAGCTGATCGAACATACCAGATTCGTCTAGACGTAATAATAATAGCATGGGATCGATCCATCATCACTGCCAGGACTATTGTTGCCAATAAGCCTGATATAGTGATGGTGGATCGATCAGAGCGGCGTGCAATGATTGTTGACATAACCATCCCGTATGACGAGAACCTCGTGAAAGCCGAGAAAGATAACAAATCAAGTATTTGACTTGGCTCACGAGGTTGTCGACATGTGGGAAGTGGATTCAGCAATCATTGTACCGATAGTCGTGACAGCCAATCGCTTAATAGCCAAACACCTCGACCAACACCTCAGGAGGCTCTCGTTAGGCAGCTGGATCAAGGGCTTGATTCAGAAAGCGGTACTGCTGGACACGGCTCGCATCGTCAGGAAGTTCCTCTCTCTGGAGCCCTGACCGCCGGTAGCTTGGACCCTGTTCCCGATACCGGTGGGCTACTATTTTTTTATATTTTTAAATGTTTTTTATATATCTATATAAGTATTTAAAAATGTAAATCATATGTATGTAAAATGAATAAACGAAATAATAATAATAAAAAAAAAATTTAGCATTGTTAGTAGGTACACAATGAAGATGTTCAGTTATAATTCTAAAATTTAAAAAAATGATCCTGTTTTACATGGTTCTATTTGTGGTGGATTGTGCACTTTAGATTGTACAATCTAAAGCTCAGCTTATAATGTTCACACTAATTTGTCCCAGTTTCAGCTTTGGCATAACTTAAGCGTCTAGGACACCTCTGCCGTATTGGTATGGATCTACTTAGAAAAGGTTGTAGCGGTACTACACCTACCCACAAACGCCACAAAAATCAACAACGCGTCATACTGACGTCACAAGAATTCTACATCTCGCAATCAGAATTTACCGAGCAACTAGCATATATACAACTTCCCAATTTCAAGCATTGGGCAAGTGCCCGCCAGACATAACACCCGTCTGGTCGGAGGATCCTCCCTTTTCTATGGAGGATGAGTGAACTTTACTCCCTGTTCCTCATGCCTCCACACTGGTGACCCCGAGCATGAACGTCAGCCGCAGCCTTCGTGCAGCAGCTTCAGCGTGACGTCATCATCATCATCATCATCACTCTCGCAAGCTTTGGCGACGAGTCACCCAGCCAGCCAGCACCCACGGCTACAACGGGTATCCTGACCACAAGCATGCAGCGACCGCGCATACCTGGTCATCACCCACAGCCTCATCAGCAACCTCGGCACAGCACACTGCACTTTCGGCCGGTCAACAAGCAGAGCCCTCTCTCCTGGTCGACGCAGCAGCCAGCCTCAACTCAACCCGGCGCTGTACGACATCCGACGCACTGGAGTATAACGCAGCGCCACCACCCCGACTCACTGGGGAATCTCCGAAGACAGTTCCGACTCACCGTGAACTACGCGGCATCCGGTTCCGACTCACTGGAACCTCAGCTGGCCTGGCAAGCATCGCAAGATACAAGACTCAGCCTAATATCGACCTCCGGTCTCCGGAGGGGAGTGATGTAGCGGTACTACACCTACCCACAAACGCCACAAAAATCAACAACGCGTCATACTGACGTCACAAGAATTCTACATCTCGCAATCAGAATTTACCGAGCAACTAGCATATATACAACTTCCCAATTTCAAGCATTGGGCAAGTGCCCGCCAGACATAACACCCGTCTGGCCGGAGGATCCTCCCTTTTCTATGGAGGATGAGTGAACTTTACTCCCTGTTCCTCATGCCTCCACAAGGTCTAGCTGTTGGTGTGGAGTATACTGAGGTTGACAAAGAACCATACGTACCTTGTGTAGAAGTTAAGCAGGTCCGGAAGCCTTTCAAAGGGATAAAGTATAAGAAGGCTTCGTCACCATTAGAATTGACCCATACGGATGTTTGTGGACCCCTGTCCACTGAATCTTTTAAAGGCAATAAATATTTTATTATTTTTGTAGATGATTCTAAATATTGTTTTATAACCCTATATTGTATGTCATCTAAGACAGAAGTTCAGAAGTATTTTTGTGTTTTCCAAACACTTGTTGAGAGACCGACTGGTATTAAAATTCGAACCCTTCGGTCAGACAATGGGACTAGAGTACATCAATAAGGAGTTGACAGACTATTTGCAGGCTCAAGGGATTCGACATGACTGTACCATATAGCCCTCAACAAAGTGGGGTAAGTGAACGTTGCAATCGTAGTATTGTGGAGAAGGCCCGTTCCTTGCTGGCACAGAGCTTTCTGTCGAAAGATTTTTAGCAAGATGCTGTTGAGACCAGTGTTTATTTAAAGAATAGGTCACCTCATCGTGCACTTGATGGTAAGACGCCATATGAAATATGGTGTGGAAGTAAACCCGAACTGTCTCATTTAAGGGTGTTTGGTTGTCGAGCTTTAGTTCACGTGCCTTTATGCCAGAGAACTAAGCTAGATATGAAAGCTTCTGAATGTGTATTCATTGGATATTCAGACGGTCCAAGGAGTTATTATTTCCGTAGCGCGGAAAACCCTCGGAGATTGATTAAGTCACGGGATATTACGTTTTTTGAAAATAACTTTTCAGGATTGAAGGATAAATCTGTTCAGTCTGATCTTGTTATGAGTCCCAATGTCATTAAATGGTTTTCACAAACTTCTTCAGACACCACATCGCCACTGGCAACTTCTATGTCATCTGCTTCTACTTCTTCTTCACCTACTTCAGAAGACGTGGAGATGGCACCGGTAGAGCAAGCTGAGGTTTTTGTGGACGCGACTGATGAAACGGGTGATGCAGGTGATGTGGAGTGTTCACATTTGGGTGAACAAACTGATCTGTCTCTGGTTCCTTCAAATGAATCTAGTGTGTTTGTTATTGTTTGTCCTGAAAAACGATATCCTATACGAGTACGTAAGCCTCCGGATTATTATTCATACGGCACTCTCGGTGATGACTTGTTATGTGAGGATCCGAAAAGTTATCGTGAAGCTATTAATAGTGTTGATAAAGACAACTGGATCTCTGCAATGAAAGATGAGTACAATGCCTTGTTGAATAAGTGACTTGGACATTACCGGATAAACCAAATAAAAGGCTTATTCCATGTAAATGGGTGTTCAAGATAAAGAGAGACGCGCACGGTGCAATAGTCAAATATAAGGCGCGATTATAGGTTATAGTCGCAGGTTATAGTAGGGTAGTTGTGGTGTGGGTAGTAGTTAGGGAGGTTATAGTCAAGTTTGGGGGACTAACTGTAATGAAACATTTGCCCCTGTGGTTCGAAATTCATCTCTGCTTACCCTTATAGCGTTGGCGGCAGAAATGGATTTGAAAATACAACACATGGATGTTGATACCGCATTCCTTAACGGGGACTTAGAGGAGGAGGTGTACATGCAACAGCCTGAGGGATTTGCTTAGCACGGGGCAAAAGGTAAAGTCTGTTTGCTCAGAAAATCCATTTATGGGTTGAAGCAGGCAGCTCGAGCCTGGAATACTAAATTGCATCAAACCCTATCAAAAATTGGCTTTGCACGAACACCACCACCATCAGGCAGAATTGCGGTCAAGCGCTAGTTTATAATTGTATATATAAAAAAAAAAATCTGCGGAATCATGTGTTTATTTGAAACAGTTTGGTAGTGAAACTATAATTCTCGCAGTCTATGTCGATTATCTTATTGTCTTTTACAAAGAAAAAAGTTCATTTGACATTGTCAAAATGACTTTGAAAATTTTTTCTCTTTAAAATATTTGGGACAATTGTCGTATTGTTTAGGCTTAAATATTATCCGCGATGACGATAAAATCCTGGTCAGTCAGAAGAACTACATTCAGGCAGTGTTGGAGCGGTTTAATATGCGAGATTGTAAGGAGATGTCTACACCTTTGGAGAATAACAAGTTAGAGAAAGGTACTCCAACATCTCTTGGCGAATATCCTTACCAAAACTTGATAGGATGTCTCATGTACCTATAGTTGAGCCAAATTCGATAAAGAATAGAGGTAAACAAACCGTTGCTAGGCAACGAGAAGTTTACGCCTAAAACACAGACGTTAACAACCTTTTCAATTTCGTAAAAGTAATAATCCTACTTCCTACTTACCTAAACAGTTTATTTGTTTAGATATTTATGATTTGCATAGAACGCTTAACCGATTTGAATGAAATATGACACACATGTAAGCTAATTTCCTAATAGGTTAATTTTTTTGATACATGTAATTATAATTAGTTCGTACTAGAAAGTATTACAATGCTTGTGTTATGTAGTTGATTTGAAAGAAATTACAATACGCTAAATTGTATTGACAAATGCCTCAACTTTATCCATTGCTTGAATTCCACAAAATGTGTTTAATACCTGGATTTCATCCATCTTTCTTTTTTTTTTTAGGGCTATCACGTAAAAGTAATGTCGACTTTTTAATGGTTTTTCGAAATTCCAAGTTATTATGCATGTTATTTTAATGATTCTATTGAAATATGCTGCAATAGGAATTGTTAATAAATAGCTAGCATGTAAAAGTCGATAATCATGTAAATAACAGAAGATTAGTAAAACGTGAGTTGTGATAACCCTAAATTGGTTTGTTTACCTCTATTCTTTATAGAGCTAGGCGCTGGTATAGCTGTGAATACGAGACCCGATATAGCTTATGCCACAAGCTATTTAAGTCAGTTTAATAACTGTTTTGATAAGAGGCATTGGTTGGCCGCAAAAAGGGTGTTACAGTATTAAAAAGGTACTGTGGATTACTGGATTACTTACAGGAAAGTTGGTGGACGTCTGTGTGGATACATGGATGCTGACTGGGAGAACTGTGTGCATGACCACCGGTCGTATACCGGTTACTACTTTACGCTAGCAGGTGGACCCATTCGCTGGGAGTGTAAGAAACAGCCGACGGTAGCCTTATGTTCTACAGAAGCTGAGTATATGTCCTTGACCTGTGCTGCAAAGGAGGCTATTTTTCTCAGACGGTTAGTGTATGACATTACTGGTTTTGTTGATAGGGTGTATGTTATAGAACGATAGTCAAAGTGCACAGAAACTTGTGCTCAATCCAGTACACCACAATAGAACCAAACGAGATATCATTTTATTCGTGAATAGGTTACGGAGCGTCTTATAGATATAAAATTGATACCTACGGATAAAATGACAGCCGACTTTCTAAGCCCTTAAGGCGCGTAAAACTTATTAGGTGCATTGTTAATATGGGTTTCATAAATAGGTAGAATAATTTTCTATTTATTTTTGGTTAGTTTATATTTTGTATATATTTAGTCTGGTAGTAATGTTTTATTTTGTATTGTATTTAGCATTACTACTTGTGTCTTTTTATTTCCATTAAGGGCGGATGTTGTAACTACTAAACTACTTGGGTCTATTTGGTACTAAGTACTTTTTAATTTGTTGTTCTAATGTCAAGGTAAAAAGAAACAAAATTACTGACTTTGAATATAGCAACCATCGTATCCTGGTTTTACTGTTTTTATTATTTTCAACATTACTCCACAATACCAGAAATTACACAGATTCCAACAATTTGAGTGACCAAATGTGTTCCAAGTTTGTTTATTAGTTTGTAAAAGCGATTTCAAAATCCTTCCTTTAAATGATGGAGTTCTATTCACCCCGTTTTAAGGTAATATGTAAAAATAGAAGTGCTACTTACTTTTGCTTCGAAGGGCTGTTCTCGAGACCCCTTCAAGTTGGTCTAGCGGCGAAGATCACGAAAAAGCTTACGAAAAGAATGTTTATCATACCGATATCGTTTTTGGAAGTCAGTGTCCGTGATATCCTCAATTCTTTCAAAGCCATATTCAGTCATAGCAATACTTCTTCGTTATGTGCAGCCCATAATAATCGTAATGTATGCATATTTCACAGTAAACAGAATGTAATCACAAATAAAATAATCCAAATCTAACAAAATAACTCGCACACAACGCACCTCAAACAAACAGCTGACCGACAAACCGCCATTTTCTAGCGTTATCTGCAAGGTCCACCCGATAGAAAGAAAGCGTTCGAAACGAAACGCTCTCTAGCGTCAACATCATCATCATCTCAGCGTTAATCCCAGTCGCATCCGAAGCCTTTTTCAGCTTTGGAGTCTGGGGTCCGCCTTTACCAGTCCA
This sequence comes from Sesamia nonagrioides, assembly GCA_017933935.1. Classification (NCBI taxonomy): domain Eukaryota; kingdom Metazoa; phylum Arthropoda; class Insecta; order Lepidoptera; family Noctuidae; genus Sesamia; species Sesamia nonagrioides. Next base: position 817,700 of record JADWQK010002295.1, on the reverse strand, counting down.
ACTGCTGATATGGCTAAACTTCGACATTTTCCGTGAAGCGACTGCCGTCTGACCTCCACAACCCGAAGGCGACATCAAAGCATTGCAGCTAGACCAATTGTTGGACTTTTGAGGGCTCCAACAACCCGTAACGACTGCCACTAGATGTTCGTATGGCAACCGGGACCAACGGCTTAACGTGCTTTCCGAGGCACGACCAGACAAGTGCAAATATTCATATTCATGCATACAAATATTTGCACTGTGCGGGGATCGAACCCGCGCCTTCTTGCGCAACGGTTGCGCTCGCTACCGCTACGCCACGGAGGCTGTCGCTCCCTAGCGTCAACGATTGTCAATATAAGCATGTTGTCTAGCACATTTCTATTAGTTTTCGATGGTCACGTGGTTTTGGTCTCCAGTGTGGTCTCCAGTCTCATTAATTTTTTTCGTTTTCTACTGTCGTTGACGCCGATAGAATGTTATATGCATAGCGCTCACAGTGGGCGGCTGATGCGGTCGATGTGGTCATAGCGCTCACAGTGGGTGGCTGATGCGGTCGATGTGGTCATAGCGCTCACAGTGGGCGGCTGATGCGGTCGATGTGGTCATAGCGCTCACAGTGGGTGGCTGATGCGGTCGATGTGGTCATGGCGCTCACAGTGGGTGCCTGATGCGAGCGGTGGCGGCGGCGAAGAGGAGCTGAGTGAACAGTGCGGCGGTGGTGGATGTGCACGTGCGGTGGTGGATGTGCACGCCGTGCGGCTGATCTTGTCAACATTTTCACTTTTACTTTTTCTTCTTTTTTATTAGGTGTACTTATCTTAAATGGTTTTACCGAAGTAGACAAAACAGGATGTCACCTCAGGTATAAAATAAAAATTATAAATAACGACAGCATAGATTCCTACAGTTACGGAACTGATTTGAACAAATGATAATAATACAGCCTCACTACGTTTGGTGTTACCTCAGTGAGTTTCAGGATGGATATGCGACATCTTGGACAAGAAATCTACATACACAAACATAATTATATAGGTAGATGGTGAAACAGCAAACAGATGAGCATGTAAATAAAGCAAACAATTTTTTTTTTAAATACGAAAGAAAAAACCTTTCTAAAACAAGTTTTTATTTAATTGCGCTAAAAAGAAAAAAAAAATAAACCTTTCAACTTAAACTTTTACTGTTAACTTATAACGTCATTTCACTTTTGATACAATGTAGAACGTTGATGAACTGTCAAATAATCCCAATCAACCTTGAGCCTTAATCTTTTAGCGATTAAGTTGATAAACTAATAAAGAAATTTGAAAGATTGTAATAGCTTGATGTGCTTTCGTCTGTACATGATAATGGTGATGAAATTCCGATCGATTCCGGCCACGGCGACTGTCATACGCGTCACACGTTCGCACTACCGGAGCTGACGCCTCATAACATACAACTCAGTGCCTCCTACATACGTGTCACACGTTCGCACTACCGGAGCTGATGCCTCATAACATACAACTCAGTGCCTCCTACATACGTGTCACACGTTCGCACTACCGGAGCTGATGCCTCATAACATACAACCCAGTGCCTCCTACATACGTGTCACACGTTCGCACTACCGGAGCTGATGCCTCATAACATACAACTCAGTGCCTCCTACATACGTGTCACACGTTCGCACTACCGGAGCTGATGCCTCATAACATACAACTCAGTGCCTCCTACATACGTGTCACACGTTCGCACTACCGGAGCTGATGCCTCATAACATACAACTCAGTGCCTCCTACATACGTGTCACACGTTCGCACTACCGGAGCTGATGCCTCATAACATACAACCCAGTGCCTCCTACATACGTGTCACACGTTCGCACTACCGGAGCTGATGCCTCATAACATACAACTCAGTGCCTCCTACATACGTGTCACACGTTCGCACTACCGGAGCTGATGCCTCATAACATACAACTCAGTGCCTCCTACATACGTGTCACACGTTCGCACTACCGGAGCTGATGCCTCATAACATACAACTCAGTGCCTCCTACATACGTGTCACACGTTCGCACTACCGGAGCTGATGCCTCATAACATACAACTCAGTGCTGCCTACATACGCATCACACGTTCGCACTACCGGAGCTGATGCCTCATAACATACAACTCAGTGCCGCCTACATTGGCCCTTCGCAGCACTTCAGTATTCTGTCGGTCAGACGTTTAGATGTGAAGTATTTTCCGTAAGCACTTGAGGTGGAATCGGTCTAGCATACGGATGTGACGGCGGTACACTGTCCACGTTTTGGTAGAGTACAAGATGCTGGACAGCACGATGTGCTACGTAGACAGCGATTTGTTGCCAGCTTAAAGTCTTGCGAGTCAAAGACCGCTGCAACAGTGTCACCCTTAGATGATATTGTGCCTCCCAGGTAGCGAAACTTGTCCACCTGCTTCAGCTCATCCCCTCTGAGTGACTCACGACCATGAATGTCCAAAGGCAACCTGCATCTTTTTGGCATTGATTTTTAAACGAAATTTTTAGGAATTCTGTAGTCATTCTGTTTATTGAATAATTACATTTTTACGTGTTATTTTGTTACTTACAAAATAACACGTAAAAATGTAGTTATTCAATAAACAGAATGACATTACCCACTTGGCTAACGTAAACGAATGATGGGACAGATGTAGTATGTATTAGTGAATGTTTACGTGTGTGGGTCGCAAATCGGCGCAGCGCCCGCAGCGCGTGCCAGAGCGAGCGTTATCCAAGGTGACATTGACCGATAAAGTGGGGTCACTGGGCTGCCAGCTAAGTACCACACCGCCATATCTATGAATGTGTGAACTAGTTATATTCAGCTTTATACTCAATTTGGAACTACTTATACCAGCTGTAGTACAAGATCCGTCCGTAACGTCAGGTGAACATGTAGAATAAAATCGTATGCTAGTGATGTGCCCTCCATATCGATGAAAATATTAGTTAAATAGTAAAACTGAATTAGGTACCTCCCCAAAATAATTTCCTTGCTCGTCAGTATCTAATTATAAGGCCAACGTGATGATGAAGTATTCTATTGAATCTTAAATTGTTGCAAAATACCAAAATATCTACGTTGTGATTTAAAAATATAATAGGTACGTATACAAGAAGCGTCATTAAAATAACTCAGGGTTCAGTGGCCCAATGTTTACACGGGCTATGATTACGTTGTAATGGCACACGAAATCGTATAAATAATTAATTACTGAATATTAACGAAGTAATTTGCGCAAGCGGCCGGCGGTGACCGGCAGGCGAGACACCGTCCACTGCACCGGCCCGGCACACACCACTAACCATTGGCTTTTGGTTTAGGTATTGACTAAATCATCATCATCATCTCAGCGTTAATCCCAGTCGCATCCGTAGCTTTTCAGCTTTGGAGTCTGGGGTCCGCTTTACCAGTCCAACTGCTGATTTTGGCTAAACTTCGATATTTTCCGTGAAGCGACTGCCGTCTGACCTCCACAACCCGAAGGCGATATCTAAGCATTGCAGTTAGACCAATTGTTAGACTTTTGAGGGCTTCAACAACCCGTAACGACTGCCACTAGATGTTCGTATGGCAACCGGGACCAACGGCTTAACGTGCTTTCCGAGGCACGACCAGACCAGTGCAAATATTCATATTCATGCATACAAATATTTGCACTGTGCGGGGATCGAACCCGCGCCTCCTTGCGCAACGGCCGCGTTCGGTACCGCTACGCCACAGTGGCTGTCAAAGGTATTGACTAAATGACTAAACGTAAACAAATAGGGATAGTATAGATACAATTCAATTTGTTTTCCTTTTTTACGACAGTTTTTAATGTGCTAAACTATATCATTTCCTCTACAACTAGTCTTCGTATAGGTATAACTTATTTCTTACTTTTTGTAACAGTTTCAGCAAGTTTTTATATTATGTGATCTGTCTAAAGAGCCCAAAAAGATGGTTTCTATAAACCTTTGAAAATATAAAATAATTAAACGATATGGATAACGTAGCCGAGTTGTACATTACTACTGTAACGTAGCCTCACCCCAGCCCGAAGTGGGACAGACACAACGTAGCCTCACCCCAGCCCGAAGTGAGACAGACATCACGTGTAGTCTCTTTCTTTTGTTTACTATAAATTCACCCAGTTCGGCTTCCGACCGGACCGAGGCACGTGTGAAGCGATATTTTCCGTGCGTCAACTACAGGAAAAGAGTAGAGAACAGGGTCGTAAGCTGTACCTCTGCTTTGTTGACTTGGAGAAGGCTTTCGACAGTGTGCCTCGTGAAGCCTTATGGTTAGCGTTAGGTAAGCTGGGATGCACTGAAAAGTTTGTGAGACTTCTTAGACTCCTACATGACGACATGCAATGCTGCGTTTCTGTAGACGGTGGATAGACAGACTTCTTCCCCGTTACCTGTGAGGTGAAGCAAGGATGCGTCTTAGCACCAACTCTGTTTGCCTTATACTTTGCAGTGGTAGTGGGAGAGGTCTTACAAATTGTTCCACAAGGAGTTCGCATCCGCTTCCGCACAGACGGCAGTCTTTTCAATCTGGCTAGTCTTAAGGCTCGCACCAAAGTCTCACATGCACAAATCATCGGCATACATGATCTCAGTAATCAGTACTGAGATCATGTATGCTGATGATTTGTGCTTCTTAGCAGATTCCCAGACGGTCTACAACAGCTGTTGTCCGCTTTTCATCAAGCCTGCCATAAGTACGGCTTAAAAATCAGCGTCAACAAGGCGGAGGTGATGTCGCTAGACATTCACGGTCACGAGACACTGAATATAAAGCTTGGTGAGGATGTGTTGAAGCAAGCAGACAAGTTTCGTTATCTGGGGAACACTATAAGTTCTAAGTGTGACCTTGATGCTGAGATCAACAGCAGAGTCGGAGCTGCAGCTGCAGCGTTTGGCAAGTTGTGTTCCAAGGTCTTCAGCTCACATGACCTTAAGCTAGCTACGAAAATAACTGTATATATGGCAATTGTGCTGCCAAACCTTCTATATTCCGCTGAGACATGATGTGTGTACCGCCACCACATACGTACTCTAGATCGTTTTCACCTTAAATGTCTCCGATGCATTATGAAGATCAAATGGTCTGACAGAGTGCGAAATACCGAAGTCCTGCGACGAGTCAATGTTAGTGGCATTGAGGCTTATTTAATGCGTCGACAGCTTCGGTGGTGCGGGCACGTATCACGTATGGCGGACGAAAGAGTGGCTAAGCGCATCTTCTTCTCTGAGCTGGAGGAGGGCAAGCGAAAGTATGGCGGACAACTCCTCCGGTTGGCGCATGAGCGCCAAATCATCGGCTTAAATTTCGGCGGGTTAAATTTCAGTATTTATGCCTGTAGTCCTGTTCAATAAATAAAATCATTTTAAACCAATCATCAAATAGTCTGTGCGATTAATGCGGCCACAATATGGCCGCATTATTCGTCTAAACTATCTTAGGTACATATTAAATAATAAGAAATGTGGATATTTCGTAAAGTTGCTAAACAGGTCAAAGCCGGTGCGGGGTGCTAGTTAGGTATGTTCTTAGTCCTTAGTTCCTCCATGAAGACTATCAGACACAGTGGGTGTATCGGCTGCTGAGCAGGTTAACCATTCAGGGACTGTTGTTGAAGTGAACACAAGTAGTGTACATTAAAAAAAAAAACATTTTTTAGCAAAAACATCATTTAGCAAAGTTATGATCGAAACATCGAAATAATGAAAGAATGACAGTACATTTAACGTGGGGGTTGAGATACAAAGCATTTAAACAGAACATGGTCTAACAAAATTTTAGATCGGGCTACTGCAGAACAAACGGAAGCTGAATCTTACACACAAACATTCCCGGTTCCGGTTCGGTTGGCCATTCATTTGTTGGGAGTAAGACTGTAGAGCATGTAATGGGGCGCCTGAGCGCACTGCATGAACTGTTGGCGGGTGTCTCCAGAAGATTTATATAAGAGATACTAGAGAGAGCTCATTGTGACGGTTTCCACGAAGACCGATGCTTGGGTTAGGGTTGCGGGTTGGTTGAAAGAGAAACCGTGGCCCTAACGCACAGGCAAGTGAAGGAATACGCGTCAGTTTTAGTCAGTAAAAGTCTGAGCGGGAGACGTTAATTGATGATTTCCCACCCACACCAAAAAAATTTTTTGCTCGGCTATCAACGACTACGCGTGTTGGTGTGTATTAGAGCAAATATTACGATTTAATTTATTCAGCGTACGTTTATAGACCAGCTCGATGCAGAGAGCCCACTTTATTATGTGCGTGGACGCTTTATTAGCGGTGCCATTACAAAATACTATTTTGTTTCTAGTGTATATTGTGTAAATATAAGGCAGTATGTAAATAAGTAAATATGCCAAAGCAATGCAAGTCAAGAAAAAATAAAGTTCAAAAGGAATTAAGACATTTGGTCTACATATTTATAACGGAGGTCTGAAACTCAACGTGGCGAAGACCGTGTACTTGGCTAGCAACACGACAGACCCAATGTCTGTGCGCATAGGCGGAGACATGGTCGAGTGCACGGACCAGTTTAAATACTTGGGGTCTGTGCTTCACGCGTCCGGCGACATTGATTGCGACGTCAGGGCACGTATTTCCGCAACTTGGGCGAAATGGCGTGAGGTGACAGGTGTCATTTGTGACCACAAAATGCCGGTTAAGCTTAAGTTGCAGGTCTATAAAACCATCATTAGACCTGTTCTCCTGTATGGCAGTAAGGTGTGGCCTGTGCTTGAGCGACACAAGCAGGAGCTGCGTGTCACGGAGATGAATATGCTGCGGTGGATGTGTGGAGTTACGCGGAAAGACCGCATCACGAACTCCCGCATCCGGGGCAGCCTTCGTGTCCGTGACATTGCAGACAAACTGCAGGGGGTCGCCTACGCTGGTACGGCCACGTCTTACGCAAACCGGCATGTTATGTGGGTAACAAGTGGTGTCTTGCCATGGCGCCTCCGCCGGGCCGGAACAAGCGGGGTAGACCAAATAAGTGCTGGCTTGACGTTGTAAGAGATGACATGCGATGGTATGCTTTAGAGATAAAGTTGAAAATCTAATAAAGGAATCTCACAGATTGTAGTCAAGCGATGTGCTGTCGTCTGTACATAATAATATACTTAGACAGGTCATAATTTTCACACAGTAAAAACTTTTTTTAGTATGCTGGCCATAAAAACGTTCATGGAATTCTAATTGTTCATGAAAATAAAAATATGTAGGTACTTTTTAGAATTTTACTCATTTTTAAGTATGAAATAGACGCTCAAAGAAGACCGTGTTGCAGTCGTTGTGGTTACGTGCCAATTAAAATTATTGACATACACTTTATATATAACGAAAAGATTCGTTTATTTTACCATAAAATGATACCATGAAGACTCTTGTACAAATGACAGACAGGTTAAGAAGTGTTTGCCCTAATTCTGTTAAAACTGATGCAGTAATAAAAGCTGTGAATGGCCCTAACCTCATCTAGATTAAGCAGAATCACCGTGAAAAGAGTATCAATTGAAGACTTTGGGCTTCGAGCATTTCGAAGTAAAACAGGACATCGTTTCAACGCTCATTTAATGAACCCGAGACTGAAAAGACGGCAAGCTTTGCTGAAGCGGTACTTATGCGGGAAACAAAATCCGGGAAATTCTTTAATTAGTTCAAAACGGTCTCCGAAGCCTAGAGAACAGGCGAAAAGTAGCCGCCGTTCTATAGGACGCACTTTGGTGAGTATGCGAGACTTTTACTGACATAAACGCATCCGTGTTCCTTCAGTCCGTGTTGGGCGTGTACATCCCTTGTAAGACACGTACGACGATGAGACGACCTAGAGACGGCTATGTTCAGCAGCTTAAAGTTAACTTATGTTGATACTTACCGCGAGACTGTTCTATAGTATTCTTCATAGTATGTATGTCTTACGATATTTTACTTAAAGTTAACTTATGTTGATACTTATCGCGAGACTGTTCTATAGTATCCTTCATAGTATGTATGTCTTACGGTATTTTACTTATAGTTAACTTATGTTGATACTTACCGCGAGACTGTTCTATAGTATCCTTCATAGTATGTATGTCTTACGGTATTTTACTTATAGTTAACTTATGTTGATACTTACCGCGAGACTGTTCTATAGTATCCTTCATAGTATGTATGTCTTACGGTATTTTACTTATAGTTAACTTATGTTGATACTTACCGCGAGACTGTTCTATAGTATTCTTCATAGTATGTATGTCTTACGGTATTTTACTTAAAGTTAACTTATGTTGATACTTACCGCGAGACTGTTCTATAGTATCCTTCATAGTATGTATGTCTTACGGTATTTTACTTAAAGTTAACTTATGTTGATACTTACCGCGAGACTGTTCTATAGTATTCTTCATAGTATGTATGTCTTACGGTATTTTACTCAAAGTTAACTTATGTTGATACTTACCGCGAGACTGTTCTATAGTATCCTTCATAGTATGTATGTCTTACGGTATTTTACTATGGGGGCGACCATCAGAGCCATCAAATATATACCAAACATTATGTATGTAAAGAACGGACAGCCTCCGTGGCGTAGCGGTAACGGACGCGGCCGCTGCGCAAGGTGGCGCGGGTTCGATCCCCGCAAAGTGCAAGTATTTGTATGCATGAATATGAATACTTGCACTGGTCTGGTCGTGCCTCGAAAAGCACGTTAAGCCGTTGGTCCCGGTTGCCATACAAACATCTAGTGGCAGTCGTTACGGGTTGTTGGGGCTCTCAAAAGTCCAACAAATTGTCTAACTGCAATGCTTTGATGTCGCCTTCGGGTTGTGGAGGTCAGACGGCAGTCGCTTCACGGAAATTTTCGAAGTTTAGCCATTTCAGCTGTTGGACTGGTAAAGCGGACCCCAGACTCCAAAGGTCAAAAGGCTTCGGATGCGACTGGGATTAACGCTGTGATGATGATGATGATGTTTATGTATATGAAGAAAATCGACATCTTTCAGGCCACAGGGGTGAAAGACACAATATTATACATATTTATACATATTCTAGTTGTACAAGGAAGCCTATCTTTTTCATACTATATTGTTATACACACTCTATAACATAGATACTATGTCTACCTATAGCAGCTGGATGAAGAAAGAAAAAATATACATATATTTCTTATTATCAGAAATACTTTAAATTGTTATTCTTTACCAGGGCATTGCAAGAACCTGCCGCCCGGAGCCTCGCAAAGATCTCGTTTGGTATTTCTGTAGCGAATATCGTGTGGCGGCTAGTCAGAAGACTTCAACCTCAGTGTAAACAAACAAGTCACGTTGTAGTTCTGAGAAGTGCCAAGCTCACTAATCGTTCGCATACGTCTCTTGTAATTAGTATGAACAGGAAATGAAGGTGCAACTATTACAAGCTGTGCATTAATTTGCTCTCCAGGTACAAAGTCGGATGTCAGTATGTGAGCCTGTATGCCACGTACGCTTTAAGACCGTACCCTCACCAAATGACCTTGCGCATTTGCTCCCTCTTCACCGCGCCCCACCTCTACAATACTTCGTAAAATTTTACTAGCGCCGTCTAGCGGACGTAGTACTTACAAATACAAGTTAGAAACATAGACCACAGAAGTAACAGACATAGCACTTTTATTTATGTTTATTGGTGCGCCCAAATACTTTTGGTTATTATGTACTCAAACAAATGTTGACGATACTTCATAATAAAAATTCTGCGGTGTTTATTTTTTAACCGACTTCAGAAAAAGATGGTTCTCAGTTCGATTTATTGTCGCTGATAACTTTATGGTTAATGAACCTATTTTGACCATTCTTTTTATATATGAAGGGATATGCTGCCTATGTAATCCCATTGTTACCACGTCAGTGTCGATAATGGAAATTCTGAGAAATTTAGGCCAATTATCAAAAATTGTAGGCACGCTTCGGGTGACAACTTGATACTCGTGTTTGTATCGGATGATACTATAAAACTGTGAAGATTTGGGCCTGACCTGATGATGGAGATGACAGAATATCAAGGGAATCCACATCGGAAGCAACTGTCACGTGTCTGGGCTTATTTAATGTGTATTGATTAGACCTTTATAACTAAATATGTTATGACTGTAACTTCAGGGTTGGAAATTGGTTTTGTAGATTGAAAGTTAGCTGAGTTAGATGGTCAAAGGGATAGAAAAATAATATAATAAAGTTTAATTTATCATTATTTATTATTTTAAGGGAAAACGTAATCAGGGTCAAATAAATTTCTGCAGAACTGACACATTTAAAAAAAAAAAAATTACTGTTTGTTTTTTGGGACCAGGCAAGACTGTGAAATTATATTATTAACTTCCGAAATTAGTTATTTTTCACTTTGTAGTGGTTTTTGAAGTCGGTTGTTTTTTTGTAAAAAGTTTTTATTTTTATGTTTGTTTACGGATAACTTCGCCTAAAATTTGGATTCGATGAATTTTTGGGTATTTCGACATGGGTGTCGTGAAAGGGGTTTTCGGGGGTGCAGATCACGAAAATGACGTCATTTTTGAAATCCAAGATGGCTGACACCAATTTTATGATATTTTGACATGGGTGTCGTGACGGGGGTTTTCGGGGGTGCCGATCACGAAAATGACGTCATTTTTGAAATCCAAGATGGCTGACACCAATTTTATGATATTTTGACATGGGTGTCGTGACGGGGGTTTTCGGAGGTGCAGATCACGAAAATGACGTCATTTTTGAAATCCAAGATGGCTGACACCAATTTTATGATATTTTGACATGGGTGTCGTGACGGGGGTTTTCGGGGGTGCAGATCACGAAAATGACGTCATTTTTGAAATCCAAGATGGCTGACACCAATTTTATGATATTTTGACATGGGTGTCGTGAAAGGGGTTTTCGCGACATCTCACACTCTGACGAGGAGTTCCAATTTTATGATATTTTGACATGGGTGTTGTGAAAGGGGTTTTCGGGGGTGCAGATCACGAAAATGACGTCATTTTTGAAATCCAAGATGGCTGACACCAATTTTATGATATTTTGACATGGGTGTCGTGAAAGGGGTTTTCGGGGCGCTGATCACGAAAATGACGTCAATTATAAGCTATGGCATAGCTTCTATTTCTTTTTTTTTTACCCATACGGGTGCAAATTTCTCATCAATATAAATGAAATAAGTCCAAACATAAGGTAACTATTGTAAACCTTTAAAGAGTTCCCTTAACTGGCCTTTGTCTTCAACATCAGAGCTTTAATGATAATCACAACTCATTTAGGTGTAAAGTTTTTATCAATACAAATTTATTAAGCACAAACACGAGGCAGCTGATGTGAATCGTTAAGGAGTTCCCTCGGCTGTCTCCCGGCTCCATCATCAACTCCGAACTTTACTAAATTGTAGTGCGTTAAAACACTTAATGAAAAAACTTAGAAAAGCCCTAGACGCCCCTTTGATTTTTTAAATTTCTTCTAGATTTACCTAGTCTTCCATCATCAGACCCTAATTTCCTAAACATGACACTACCTTGAAGATATCGTCTTTCTAATAAAACAAAAACATGTGGCACTCGGGGCTGCCGCGGTAAAGCTATTTTATACTAGTGGCCGCCAGCGACTTCGTTCGCGTTGAGTTAGTAATGCTCTGCTCCTATTAGTCGCAGCGTGATGTTTTATAGCCTTAAGCCTTTCTGGATTAATGAGCTATCCAACGCAAAACGAATTTTTCAAATCGGACCAGTAGTTCCTGAGATTAGCGCGTTCAAACAAACAAACTCTTCAGCTTTATATATTAGTACTAGCTTTCCGCCCGCGGCTTCGCCCGCGTGGAATTGGGTTATATCGCGTTTTTTAGATATCCCATGGGAATAAAACTAATTAAATGACGATTGATCAGTTTTGAAGGATTGATCGTAGAAGGGTGAAAATTTAGGATTGTATGTATTTTTGTATGTTGTAAAAAATAGAAACTAAAAATGTTGTGTAAAAATAAAAAACAAATAGGGGTGGACTACCCCTAACATTTAGGGGGATGAAAAACAGATGTTGGCCGATTCTCAGACCTACTCAATACGCTCACAAAATTTCATGAGAATCGGTCAAGCCGTTTCGGAGGAGTATAGGAACGAAAACTGTGACACGAGAATTTTACATATTTTTTTTTTTTTACATATTATAAACCAGCGCTTGACCGCAATCCTGCCTGATGGTAAGCAGTGACGCAATCGTTGATGGTAAAGCGCACTAGTTTATTAAGAGCCTATTCACTCTAGCCTTGAAGACACTCAAATTGTAGTCCGACGGAAACACCGCTGCTGGCAAATTGTTCCAGTCCCTCGATGTACGCGGTATAAAGGAGGAGGCGAAACGCTTCGTCCGGATCGTAGTGGTGTTAACAACGTAAGGGTGGAAACCAGCCGTACGACGGGTCGTCCGCTGGTGGAACGGAGATGGGGAAATTAAATCATGCAATTCCCTCGCACACTCCCCGAAATGCATCCTATAGAACACCGAAAGGCTGGCTACTCTACGCCTGTGCTCTAGGCTTTGGAGACCAACTCGAGTTAGATCAGGTCACCAATCAGCCTCTTTGCACGTCTCTCCATGAATCCAAAGTGGCCAGGTGACACTTGGCAGCACCAGCCCAAATGTGGCTGCAGTACTCCACACACGAACGGACCTGGGCTTTGTATAACATTAGAAGCTGCCCAGGTGTGAAGTACTGCCGGACCTTTGCGATAACGCCAAGTTTCCTGGCAGCCACTTTGGCCTTGGACTCAATGAACCGCCCAAAGTTAAGGTTCGAGGAAATCTCAACTCCCAAAAGCTGAAGGCGGTCGGAACACTCCAAGGACACATTCCGAAAAGTAGGGGCCAAGGTGAACGGGCTCCTTTTGGCGGTGAAAAGACACGCCTGTGTTTTGGCGGCATTGAATGCTACAAGATTGGCATTGCCCCATTCGGAGACCGCCTGCAGTGCAACACTCGTTCGCTCAACCATGGCCTCCCTTTCGGACCGGATTGATTCCCTACTAGCCCGAGCATCCGGCAGGTATCTCTCTACAACTGTGCTGTCATCTGCATACCCATAGATACCGGGCATCAGCAGATCGTTAATATGCAGCAGGAACAGAGTTGCAGAGAGAACAGACCCCTGAGGAACACCGGCATTAGTTGTCATGGGCTCAGAAGAGCATCCGTCGACAACAACTCGCTAGTACCAAATTTTGTATGGAGAAACGCATGGTACTATACATTGAATCTGCGCTCACGCGCAGGGCTGCAGATGTGCATGAAAATGCAGATAAAAAATGCAATTCTGCGCGTGGCTGCGGGGTAAATCGCAAAGGTGTGCACACCGAGTTCCGCAGTATGTAGTTAGTAGGAATTTTTTTATTAGTTATTTATGACATAGTATTTTTTTTATTTTGCCAATTAACGTATACATTTGTATAAGTATGTATTTCCTTTTTTGTAGTTTATTTATTTTTTACCAGTGACGTCATTGAAGGAGTGCGAAAAATGGTGGCGATTTAGCGACTAAACCATATTTGATGTTTTATTTTTGACTTTGATAAAGAAATAGAAGCTTTGCCACAGCTTATAATTGACGTCATTTTCGTGATCAGCGCCCCGAAAACCCGTCACGATACCCAAGTCAAAATATCATGAAATATAATTTCGGCCACCTCGGATTTCAAAAATGACGTCATTTTTGTGATTAGCACCCGCGAAAACCCCTTTCACGACACCCATGTCAAAAAATCATAAAATTGGTGTCAGCCATCTTGGATTTCAAAAATGACGTCATTTTCGTGATCTGCACCCCCGAAAACCCCCGTCACGACACCCATGTCAAAATATCATAAAATTGGTGTCAGCCATCTTGGATTTCAAAAATGACGTCATTTTCGTGATCTGCACCCCGGAAAACCCCCGTCACGACACCCATGTCAAAATATCATAAAATTGGTGTCAGCCATCTTGGATTTCAAAAATGACGTCATTTTCGTGATCTGCACCCCCGAAAACCCCGTCACGACACCCATGTCAAAATATCATAAAATTGGTGTCGGCCATCTTGGATTTCCAAAATGACGTCATTTTCGTGATTAGCACCCACAAAAACCCCTTTCACGACACCCATGTCAAAATATCATAAAATTGGTGTCGGCCATCTTGGATTTCCAAAATGACGTCATTTTCGTGATTAGCACCCACAAAAACCCCTTTCACGACACCCATGTCAAAATATCATAAAATTGGTGTCGGCCATCTTGGATTTCAAAAATTACGTCATATTCGTGATCTGCACTCCCGAAAACCCCTATCACGACACCCATGTCGAAATACCCAAAAATTCATCGAAATACCTTTTAGGCGAAGTTATCCGCAAACAAACATAAAAATAAAAACTTTTTACAAAAAAACAACCGACTTCAAAAACCACTACAAAGTGAAAAATAACTAATTTCGGAAGTTGGTGTCTTTGGTTATGTATATTCGTTTTAGACACCGACTTCCGAAATTAGTTATTTTTCACTTTACATAGTGGTTTTTGGAAGTCGGTTGTGTTTTTCTAAAAAAGCTTTTATTTTACATTTTTTAGTTGTTAAAAGTACTATGTATTCAGTTGCATCCGGTCAGACTGGAAGCTGACGCAAATATAGTTGGGAAATGACGTACTTTTGTTTACTTTCAATTTTTACCCGTAAGTACCTATTCCCTCAACTGCCTATGGTCTTCATCATTAAATTTACTGTAGACTATTATTTTAACCTAATCGGAGTAAAGGTCTTATTAATATAAATGAATGAAGTCCAACCACAAAGTAGCTACTGGAAACCGTTGAGGAGTTCCCGGAACTGGCCTTTGTCTTCATCATTAGAGCTCTTATGAGAGTCGCAACCGCAACCCATCTAGGTGTAAAGTTCTTATCAATACAAATTAATCGAGCCCAACCACAAGGTAGCTGCTGTCAATTGTTGAGGAGTTCCTTCGACTGTCTCTCGGCTCCATCATCAGATCTACTCCAGACCTTTATTAAATTGGAGTGCTTTAAAATATTTAATGAAAATGCTAAGAAATGCACTAGTCGCCCCCCAATTTTTGAAAGTTCCGCTTGTTTTCTCTGGACTTCCACCATCAAACCTTGATATCCTTATCATGGGACCACCTTGGGAACGTCTTCTTTCCAACAGAAAAGAATTATCAAAATCGGTTTATAAATGACGAAGTTATGCGCGAACAAACATAAAAAAAAAAACATATACGGTCGAATTGAGTAACCTCCTCCTTTTTGAAGTCGGTTAAAAATTGAACATAAAAAACATATAATTGAGCAACCTCCTCCTTTTTGAAATCGGTTAAAAAACGAACACCAAAATAAACATCAATAACAGAGACACTCTAAGAGAGTATTATACTCTATGCGACATGCGGTGCGTGAGCGAGCAAGCAGATGCTTTCTCGCTCACGCGCCGCCCGCTTATGCTAGCGGAGCGCGCGATGACGAACGACACGGGTTCCCCCTTCGAGAGCTTGTGGCATACTGAATCTCAATAGCCCAGGCAACAGAAATGAAGGCGAATGCGCTCAGATTGTTGAATAAAATTTTAATTTTGGTCGTTTTAAAAAAATATTTCTACAATAATGTTCGTCATGAAATTACCTATCCATTAGTGTAAGAACGCAATCTAAATAATGCTTACTTTCCGAGGAGATGCACGTTTATGATAATTATTTCTCTTGTCAGTGGTTTCGTTGTGAAGGAATTATTTAAACATTATACTTAATAAAAAAAAAAAAAATCTACAATTTTGGAGCCAAGATTATGGAGAAAATTTATGTATTTTTAGTAAGTTGATATTTCTTTTGGATAAAGAGTAGATAGATCCGAAAAACTACATAAAAACGGCTTGCGCTGTGTTTTTCCCTGGGAACCGCCTTAAGGTACAAAGTCAATATTCACATTGTCATGTCATTCAGTATGACATGCTTTTTTTTATTTTATTGATTGTCACGAGCGCACTGTCACAAGTTACGTATTCACTTTCTAGAGTTGATAGTTATTCTAGGGCACGCCACAATAGCGGCGGTAAGTCCCCTGTTTGAGGAGTGGCTAAAGAGGCGCCACGGCGCCCTCACCTTCCGCCTGACGCAGGTCTTCATTGGATACGGTTGTTTCGGGAGGTTCCTGTTCCGTATTAGGCGGGAGGAAACGCTAGGGTGTCACCATTATGTGGATCGACCTGAGGACACGGTGGAGCATACGGTGGAGGTCTGCCCGGCTTAGGTAGAGCACCGCCGTGTCCTCGTAGCGGCGATCGGCGGCAATCTCTCGCGCCCGACCCTGGTCCAGGCCATGGTCCGGAACGCCCTTGGCCCGCAGCAGGCGTACCGGGCGGCGCCTGAGGGCGGATAACGCCCTCTTCCAGCCCCCCTAAATGGGTCCAGGGGCGATAGACTCGGGGACATCTGTCGCCCCCCAAACATCAGGACCCTAGGTAGCAGCGCGAAGTGTTCCACGCGCGCCACTTTTAGACGTCACGGAGGGAGTCCTACACCTCACCCCCACCCTGACCCGAGGGGGCCCACGGTGGTGGGCCAGCACCAATCGGGGGTTGCGGAAGCAGTATTAGTTTTCGCAGCCCCCGGTGTAGGTGTGAGACGGAACACCCGGGTAATTTTTAGTCAGTAAGAGTCTGACAGACCCCGTCGCCCGCCCCAGGGCGGCGGACATCCATGAGGATTTTCCACCCGGAAAAAAAAGGCGAGACTGCATGGCAGGCCGTCACCTCCTTCTGCGATGCAGTGATGCTGGCAAAGGAGGAGGCGGAGCGCGTGAAGCAACGGGAATCCCAGCGCCCTTATGCCAGTAGCCGCCACAAGAGACGCCCTGGTCGGGAGACGACACCTAACTCCCAGCCACCGTAGGCGCGGGCCTGCGGGCGGTGAGCAGTGGGCAGCTCGCTGCCCGGTAAGGACCAGGCCCGAGTCGACGGCGCGTCGTGTTTCACGCGCCTCAAAGAGATGCACATCAATCATGACGGGGTCCACGAAGACCGATGCCTCCTAGGTCAGGGTTGCGGGTTGGTTAAACAAGAAACCGTGGTGCTGGCCGTCGCACAGGTAAATGAAGAAATACGGGTGGGTTTTAGTAAGTAAAAGTCTGACACGCCCTTCCACTCCCCCCAGAGCGGGAGAAGTCATTTGATGATTTCCAAAAAAATATAGTTATTCTAAAATAAACTGTGGAATCAACAGGGTCTAAGTTAATTCCATTCAAATAAGCTTAGTAAGATTTTCATACAGGAGCAGAGCATTTATTTTAAAGTAATGGTCACCTTGTACCCATTATCAAGGGACATTGAGACAACAGAGTTAAACTCTAGCAAGATGTAGTAAACCAAGATGTATTAATATCACACCCATGAAATAATTTTCAAAATAAAATGAGTATCAATAACCTTAAAATTGTTCATTAAAATATACAGGCTGTGATAAATAAACAATTAGAATTGGAGTTGTTCATGAACTGTAATTACATTGATATTGTTTGTCTTACTGAACATTGGTTAAAAGCCCATCAGTTCATGTTCAGCTTTAATAACCATCAGATTTCTCCCTAATAATTGTTCGTAACAATTTCAAATTTAAAGAACGGACTGATATTGTAAGCCTCTCTGTTGAGCGAGTTATTGAAATAGCTTGCATCGAGCTTGAGCGGTTCATTGTAATAAGTGTCTACAGGTCCTCATATACTTCCTATGATATTTTTCAGAAATATATGGAGGAAGTTTTATTAAAGACTTGTCACAGTAACAAAACAGTTGTTCTTTGTGGAGACTTCAACATTAATGTTCTAGAGAAATCAGCTACAGTTAATAAATTTATGTCATTATTCAAGTCTTATAACTTGTACGCAAGATTCTTTGAGCCGACTAGAATAACTGCCACGAGTGCCACCTGTTTAGACAACATCTTTACTAACTTAAGACCTTCTGACCATTTAATTATAAACGAGTTAGACTCTAATCACTGTGGCCAGTTAGTTACTTTTACTCAGAAAAGTGAAGTCAGAGCTCAAAGCAAACTTGTGAGTTTTGTTCCTGTAAATGAAAATCGTTTAGGACAATTTAAAAATAATTTGATTGAAAAGCTACCGGACTTGCCTTATCACACCAATCCGGATCATGCGTATAGTGTACTATTTAACCTCATTAATTGTGAATTTATGAAAGTTTTCACAAAAAAAAAATATTGCCTGTTAGCGACCGTATTATATTTAGTGACTGGGCAACCCCAGGTATTTATAAAAGCAGTGAAAAAATGTATGAATTGTATCAGGAAAAAACATTTATTATTATAATTTATTTTATTTTTAAGATAACTGAGATCTACTGTGTTAGTAACAATAATCTTAACCTATGTTAGTAACTAATACTTAATTAATAGAAAATTTCACACAAACAGCACACTCCACCACCTCTCAGCATGCTCACTGGTCCCGCAACACATGGAGTTCAGGGAACCTACTGAGCAGAACGGTGTCAGTTCTGTCGCCAATCATCCTCAAAACGCTATTCGGGCTCCCTCGCACTCGCCGCACAACCGACGCAACTTTTTTACTCATAATTGCTTACTGTCTTGTCCACTTGTCTACTGTTGCATAATTTTCCTTATCTGCTTGTATTTTTTTTTCTGCTTGTATCTCACTACGAAGTATCATAATGTCCTTCAGTAACATTGTAACATCAATATGATCAAAAGATATTGGAGGCAATTTTTGTAAGTCCCGAGCAACGAAGGTGGGAATCACACCGGGATCGATTTCCTTAAACAGACAGATAATATCCTCCAAGTTACTTTGCATTTCAACTCGTCTTCTTGATTTTTTCCTTTTAGAAGTCGTTACGGATTCAAAAAACAATGCTTTTGCTCCATCAATATCTGGTTCAGAGAAGGCAGATATGCACACACGAACTATAGACTCTATAGTTACTCTATATATATATACTTCATGATATATATATATATATATATATCATGAATGCTAGTACTTCACTTATAATTATGTTGCAATTACAACACTTCAATTTATTTACCGCCATTGTTTACAAAGGACGCGCACGCCTGTCAGAGCTGTTAGAGCGAGACTCCATTTAACCATTATGAAACTTTTCAAGAATTTGTTAAAAATTATTCAAAAACTTTTAAAAGAGCCTGTTCCTCAGCAAAAGCCATACACATTAAAAATAAAATAAAATCTTCTGGCAACAAAATCAAAACAACTTGAGGAATTATAAATTCTGAAACTGGAAGAACAAAAGTACAAAATCGCGATTTCCATCTTAAAATTAACGATGAAGATATAAAGGCGGACTTGGAGGTAGCAACTGAGTTTGAGAATTTTTTTACTAATATTCCAATAATGACAACAAAAACTTTGTCTTCTTCCTCCACTTATGCTTACGCCATACTAAAAGAATGTGTTCCAGAATGTGACAATTACATTGAATTTACATTTGTGACTGCTAAAGACATTATAGAATCTTTTAAGGATCTTGATGGAAAAAAAACTGCCGATCATTGGGGTTTGTCAGTATACACTGTAGCTTCAATAATAGATGTTATCGCACCTTTCTTAGCAATTGTTTTTAATTCTTGTGTCACATCTGGTGTATTTCCTGATTTGATGATACTTAGCAAAGTAATTCCACTGTTCAAATCTGGTAGTACAACTGATCCCACGAATTTTCGGCCAATATCGATATTACCAACTTTCAGCAAAATTTTTGATTAAATAATTTTGAAACAGTTGTTGAGGCACTTTAACTTACACAATTTATTGCACGTGAAACAATTTTCTTTTACTGAGGGTCGTTCAACTACAGATGCGGGAGTGGCGTTTCTAAAGAACATATTTGGGACCTGGGGGGAATCGCAAGATGCTCTTGGTATTTTTCGTGATTTGTCCAAGGCCTTTGATTGCGTACATCATGATACTCTTATTAGGAAATTGTACCATTATGGTTTAAGGGACAGAGTTCTCGACCTTCTGACTTCTTATCTGAATAATCGAATTCAGAGGGTTGATGTTAATGGCAAGAGATCTGCAGGATCTGTGGTCACCATGGGCGTTCCGCAGGGCTCAATTCTAGGTCTATTCTTGTTTTTAATTTATATTAATGACTTACCTCATCACGTGAGGGATAATCAAAACATAGTATTGTTCACGGATGACACTTCTCTTATTTTTAAAGTCAAGCGTCAGCTAACAAATTTTGACGAAGTTAACAATGCACTCTCTAAAATTGTCCATTGGTTTAATGAGAATTACCTTCTTTTAAATGAAAAAAAAAAAAAACTAAAGTCATTAAATTTTCTACGCCAAATGTCAGGCAGCTAAGTACCAATGTTCAACTGAATGGAGTAGAGTTGATCCCTGTCGAGTCGACTGTTGTTCTTGGATTAACTATTGACGCCAAGTTACAATGGCCTCACATTGAGAAGCTATCGGGTAGACTCAGTTCTGCCGCCTTTGCTGTTAAGAAAATTAGACAGATAACTGATGTGGATACAACCAGAATTGTTTATTTTAGTTATTTTCATAGTATTATGACTTATGGGATTCTTTTCTGGGGAACTTGTGCGGACATCCAACATTCATTCACAGATTTTCCTTCCATATCCCCCATTTCAATCATCTTATCTACCACTTGGCTCTTAAACACACTAGCATATTCCTCTTTATCTATCATACGCCATCTAGTTTAGGGCGAGGGCCGTTCCTTGTTCTTTCTGAAAATCCTATGTATGATCATAAAAATATCTCGAATTTTAAGAAAATAAGCGATATTCATAATAAATACCAGGAACAAACACAATCTTGCTGTACCTCACGCTCGTCTCCATAGATTAGGCAACTCGTTCATGGGTCAATGTATACACTTTTACAACAAGCTTCCCATGGACATTCGAAACTTACCCGTTAAACGATTTAAGAACCATATAAAGGCCAAACTTTGCAAAAAGGGGTATTATAACATCACAGATTATTTAGAAGACAAAAAAGCTTGGGACTAAGCTGCTCGCTCTGATAAGCATTGTTATTAAGCAATATACGTAATTATAAGGTAAATTATTTTAACCATTTTCATTTTTAATGTCTGGACTTGAAAGACGATGATCCCTGAGTTTGTTTCGGCTATTTCTTCTCAGAGGTAGTCCGTTAGGAAATGCCGGCTTCATCTAGTTAAAAAAATAAAATAAAAATAAACATGACGTGTAAAAGTGATCAGTGATCCTACTTGCTTAATAAACGATTTCATTTCATTTCATTTAGACAGTGCATCATTTACTTCGCCATTCATTAACTTGACTAAGTGACGTCTAGTTTAAATAAAACTGGTCAATTGCTACTCGTACACCGAGGTTTCCGTTCAAACCTCAAACATTCCTACGGAATGTAACTACAAAATTACGGTTTTAGATTTTGTTTCTTTCCTTGTGCTACATTACATAACTTCTTGGCAAAGGATATTGGCTACTGCCCATACATACTATGACCTGGCTATGAAATATCGCAACCGTGACTCTAGTGCCGAGGAATTTGAGAAATAAGTATTTGAAGAAACTATTGCCGTCGCGTCGCTTTTAAGCTTTCCCCGTAAGGTGCGAAAGGGACAGTTGCAACTAAGGCTGATTTTGCCTACAAAAACGTTGACCAAAAGATGTTTCGTATTCCGCTGTTTTCTTTTCAAAAACACGACAGATCTCAATAATTTTTATATCAAAATCTTCTAAATTTAACTTAGAAAATTAGAAAAGAGGCATAGGTATCTATGCCTCTTTTCTAATTTGACCAAAAGATGTTTCGTATTCCGCTGTTTTCTTTTTCAAAAACAAGACAGATCTCAATAATTTTTATATCAAAATCTTCTAAATTTAACTTAGAATATTAGAAAAGAGGTATAGGTATCTATGCCTCTATCATTTTCTTTTTTGTCAAAAACTTATTACATTTGTGTAATAGTCGTCTGGACATCGCGGTAAAAATGCGTTATTTTTCGTCATTTTGAAATATCATATTTCTTTTATTAATTAAGTTTTCGGTTTAAAAAAAACCTAACACAAGTAGGATTGCTGGTCAGTAGACTGCTAGCAGTGTCCGGCCATAGCTTTACAAACATTTTGATTACTAAAACAGCAAACAAATCGTTACTTATGTACATTTCCTTAAGTAACGATTTGTCTGCTTTTTTATCTATACTAATACATAAAACTGAAGAGTTGGTTTGATTGCCTGTTTGATTTTGTTGGGATGGGAAATCATCAAAATGACTTCTCCCGCTCTGGGGGGAGCAGAAGGGCGTGTCAGACTTTTACTGACTAAAACCCACCCGTGTTTCTTCACTTGCCTGTGCGACGGCCAGGGCCACGGTTTCTTGTTTAACCAACCCGCAACCCCGACCCAGGAGGCATCGGTCTTCGTGGACCCCGTCACGACGTGCTGACATCTCTTTGAGGCGCGCGTAAAACACGACGCGCCGTCGACTCGGGCCTGGTCCTTACCGGGCGGCGAGCTACCCACTGCTCACCGCCCGCAGGCCCGCGCCTACGGTGGCTGGGAGTTTAGTGTCATCTCCCGACCAGGGCGTCTCCTGCGGCGGCTAGTGGCGCGAGGTCGCTGGGATTCCCGTTGCCTCACGCGCTCCGCCTCCTCCTTTGCCAGCATCACTGCTTCGAAGGAGGTGACGGCTTGCCATGCACTCTCGCTCCGGACCATGGCGTGGACCAGGGTCGGACGCGAGAGATCGCCGCCGATTGCCGCTACGAGAACATGGCGGTGCTCTACCCAAGCCGGGCAGACCTCCACCGTATGCTCCACCGTGTCCTCAGGGCGATCCACACAATGGTGACACCCTGGCGTTTCCTGCCGCCTTATACGGAACAGGAACCTCCCGAAGCAACCATGTCCGGTGTGAACCTGCGCCAGGCGGAAGGTGAGGGCGCCGTGGCGCCTCTCTAGCCACTCCTCAAAGAGAGGACTTACCGCCACTATTGTGGCGTGCCCAGCACTGGGTCGCGACAATCGTACTCACCATGTCGCCATGAGATCCCGCCGGAGCTCTGTCCGCCGTACCGCGATTTCTCGCGGCAGCGGGGTATACTTTCCACCCTTACGTCGTTAACACAACTACGATTCGGACGAAGCGTTTCGCCTCCTCTTTCATACCGCGGACATCGACGGATTGGAACAATTTGCCAGCGGCGGTGTTTCCTTCGGACTACAATTTGAGTATCTTCAACGCTAGAGTGAATAGGCTCTAACCTGTTGAAGGCCAATCACTTGTATACAAGTTCGAGATTTTCGTGCCCTCAACGTCACTACTTGATAAGAAGTAATCACTGTAAATCAGTGTCATCAGATTGTCTTAAAAATTTTAGGTTAGAAATTTGGACATCTTATATTCAAAAAAGTGTAATTAAAATCGAAGTAGAATGTTTAAACACCAGTAAATGTGATAATAATATAAATGTGTTACTAAACGATGTCGTAGCTGAATTAAATACTACATATTTTGGATGGCATAAAATTTATACCGATGGTTCTAAAAGCAATTCTGGACTAGGAGCAGGAATATTTGACCAGAGTTTAGGGTATAGTTTGGGATATAAAATAAATTGTAACATATCAATTATGTCGCTGGAGCTCATTGCTATTTATCAAGCAATGAACTACACCGTGAAACAAAATTTAAATAAGGTAGTCATTTTTTCAGATAGTAGGAGCGCACTACAGCATATCGCTCGGTGCGCCTCTGGTTACAGTAGAGGTGCATCGATAGCGTATGATATTTTAAAATGTTTAATTTTTTTAGATAATAATAACATAAAACTTAGATTGCAATGGGTTCCAGCACATATTGGTTTAAGCGGAAACGAGAGAGCTGATCGCATATCAAAATCAGCGGTAGTGGATGGTACTCCTTTATGTTATGTACGTCCCTGATTATTGGGAATACAGGGGTCGGCACTCGAAGTATTACCAATTCAAAATGCTGTAATTCTGTTAAACATGAGCATATTTATTTAAAAACTACAGTATCGAAAAAAGACATATACAAGACATATACACCTTTAGCGCGGATCACAGCATCGAGTCTGACCGAGAAGGCTTCACATGCTGCACGAATGTGGTCTGCTGGTATTTTGTTCCATTCTCGGCGAAGCGCAATCTTTAAGGCGTCGACCGTCTCATATTTTTTTGTTGACACTTTGGCTTCTAGAATTGACCATATGGAAAAATCCATTGGGTTTAAGTCCGGGGAATATGGTGGCCATTGTTGCGAAGAAATGAAGCTCGTAACATTATCTTGTAAAAAAATTTAGGTTTCACGAGCTTTGTGAGATGATGCCGAGTCTTGTTGAAAGGTCCAATGATTTCTACCAAATTGCTTACGTGCCCAAGGTAACAAAGCATCGTTTAAAATCTTTTTACGGTAGATCTGCTGGTTTATCTTTACATCCTGGTCAATGAAAACGAGAGGTGAGCGTCCCATGGCAGTTGCCGCTGCCCAAACCATCACAGATGCTGGTGCTTGCTTTCGCAAGGCAATTCGTTGGTCTAAATTGTCATTTGATTTACACTTTAACCATACGCGATCATTTTGCTTGTTCACATATTGCTGAACGATAAAAATTTTTTCATCGGAAAATACCAAATTTTCAAGCAAGCTATCAACGTGCAAGTGCTTTAAGTTCTTAGCTCTTTCTAGACGAACTGTCTTTTGTGCAAGTGTCAGATCTTGCACTTTTTGTAATTTGTAGGGCTTCAGTTGAAGTTTATTTTTTAATATGCGCCCTATGCTCCGGGCAGTTACATTAAGACTTTTCGCCAATTTAACTGCGCTTTGTCGTGGATTTCGTTCAATTCTAGCCTTTACCTTTCGAACCATCGCTGATGATGTTGCTGTTGTTGGATGTCCACCTCCATGGCGTTTTTTGATGCTACCCGTATCATTGTAACGCGTGATGGTCCGATACACAAACATTTTGTTCAAATGTAAATGTCCTGGCTCATTAACGATGGCTGCCTGCGATTTTCCAGTCAAATACAAAGCAATGACACTGTTTCGTTTGACTTCCATCTGCAAAACAACGACGAAAAATAGTAGGCTTTTGTTAGTTTATTAACAATACCATACACTAAGGAATGTGAAAAAATGGGCGCCATATTGTAAACAGTTTAGTTGCTATAGCAACGTAAAATTAGTAAGCCAAGCCAAGTAAGGACAGCCATCTCTTGCACCCTGGTTCGATGATAGTACGTTAAATAGAAGCGACATCAAGTTAATTTTAAGACTTCGTTCGCGACACTTTCCGTCAGCAAAATTTGCATTTCTCATTAAAAAGACCGACTCTCCTAACTGCTCGGCTTGCAATCAAATTGAGGATGTTCAACATTTGTTGATGGAGTGTACAAGGAATGAAGATGAACGGGAGCTATACAGGGAATTTAACTTAAATAAATTAGATATAGGTTTAATACAATCCATTTTGTCAGTACCATTATCGGAGATGACGAAAAAGTTGTGTTGTTTAATTAAGGTTCTATATGAATAGCTCTAGTTTTTTTTTAAATTAATTTATTTATATTTATACTTATATTATTGGATTTTATACTGTATTTAGTAAGTAAGATCAATGTAAAGGGAACTATGGGGCTGACATATCCCTATAAAAGTCCCAAAATAGAAACAGATTAAAAAAAAAAAACCATAGAAACAAAAACGCCAGAAAATATTTTAATACCCCCAGCGCCAATTCTTCTTCTTCTTCTTCCTCAGCCTATAGATGTCCACTGCTGGACAAAGGCCTCCCCCAAGGCTTTCCACGATGACCGGTCTTGTGCTGCCCGCATCCATCGGCTTCCCGCGACCTTCACCAGGTCATCGGTCCACCTTGTTGGGGTCTCCCTACGCTGCGTCTTCCAGTACGTGGCCGCCACTCCAGAACCTTGCTGCCCCATCGGCCATCGGTTCTACGAGCAATGTGCCCTGCCCACTGCCACTTAAGTTTAGCGACTCGCAGAGCTATGTCGGTGACTTTGGTTCTTCTGCGGATCTCCTCATTTCTGATTCGATCACGCAGAGAAACTCCTAGCATAGCTCTTTCCATTGCCCTTTGTGTGAGTCTGAGCCTTCGTATGAGGCCCATTGTGAGCGACCACGTTTCAGTTCCGTAAGTCATCACTGGCAACACACACTGGTCAAAGACTTTAGTCTTGAGACACTGTGGTATCTTGGACGACGAGAAGATGTAGCGTAGCTTCCCGAACGCTGCCCAACCGAGCTGGATTCGCCGAGACACCTCTTTCTCGAAGTTGGACCTACCTAGTTGGACTTTCTGTCCCAGGTATATATACTCGTCAACAACTTCGAGTGCAGAGCAACCAACTACAATTGGTGTGGGTGCGACATGAGAGTTCGACATGATCTTCGTTAAGACCCACTTGTTGGGAAGCTCTGCTGAGGTCATTGAGCATTTTGCCCAAGTCTTCCAGGGTCTCAGCCATGACCACGATATCATCTGCGAAACGGAGATTAGTGATGTACTCGCCGTTGATGTTGATGCCAAGTCCTTTCCAGTCCAGGAGCTTGAAGACATCTTCCATCGCAGCAGTTAACAATTTAGGAGATATGACATCTCCTTGTCTCACTCCACGCTGCAGTTGGATCGGTTTCGAGTCCTGATCCTGGAGACGGACTGACATGGTGGCGTTTTTGTACAAACATTTTATCACCTCAATGTATCGATGGTCAATTTGGCACCGCTGGAGAGACTGTAGCACCGCCCAAGTCTCAATCGAATCGAAGGCCTTCTCATAGTCCACAAACGCCAAGCATAGTGGTTTGTTTTACTCCTCGGACTTCTGTATAACTTGCCGCAGCGTATGAATGTGGTCTATGGTGCTAAAGCCTTTTCGGAAGCCTGCTCGTTCGGGAGGCTGGAAGTCGTCAAACCTGCGAGCGAGACGATTCGTGATGACCCTAGAAAACAGCTTGTAGACATGGCTCAGGAGGGATATCGGTCTGTAGTTTTTCAGTAGGGTATTGTCACCTTTTTTGAAAAACAAAACCACCGCGGTTTGCCACCCGCTTTCAGAAGCTCAGCCGTAATTCCATCATCTCCAGCCGCCTTATCGTTCTTGAGCTGTTTCAGGGCCATACCAATCTCGTACAGGCTGACGTCAGGGATATCGTCGGTGTAGAGTCGGGTTAGTCTGGCTCTAGGATCATTAGCCAGGCTTACAACAGGTGCGTGTGTTGATGTGTATAACTCTCCGTAGAATTTCTCCATCTCACCCAAAAGCTCGGGCTTGAAAGTGACGATCCTACCATCCCCAGTCTTCAGCTTCGCAAGTAGACTCTGTCCAACAGACAATTCTCGTGCGAACACTTTGGAGCCTTTGTTCCGCTCGATGGCCTCTTTAATACAATTTGTATTAAATTGGCGTATATCGCGAGTCAGAGACTTTGAGATCTGTCTGTTAAGGTATCTGATGCGCGAAGCGTCATCAGGGGATTTTAAGATCACCTCCCGTCTTTCTTCCATTAGCCGGCGGGTGGGACCGGAGATCTTCTTCTGTCTTTTTGAACGGAGGGTTTTGTAGAACTTAGACCCTTCCGTTTGGAGAGTTTCCACAAACCTGTTGTTGTAGTCGTATAACTTGCCGCAGCGTATGAATGTGCTAAAGCCTTTTCGGAAGCCTGCTTGTTCGGGAGGCTGGAAGTCGTCAAACCTGCGAGCGAGACGATTCGTGATGACCCTAGAAAACAGCTTGTAGACATGGCTCAGGAGGGATATCGGTCTGTAGTTTTTCAGTAGGGTATTGTCACCTTTTTTGAAAAACAAAACCACCACGCTCCTGTGCCACGCCTTCGGCGTTTCGCCTTTAAGAATGACGGAATTAAATAGCTTCTGAAGCGCTTTAAGAACCGGTTTGCCACCCGCTTTCAGAAGCTCAGCCGTAATTCCATCATCTCCAGCCGCCTTATCGTTCTTGAGCTGTTTCAGGGCCATACCAATCTCGTACAGGCTGACGTCCGGGATATCGTCGGTGTAGCGTCGGGTTAGTCTGGCTCTAGGATCATCAGCCAGGCTTACAACAGGAGGGTGTGTTGATGTGTATAACTCTCCGTATAATTTCTCAATCTCGGGCTCGGAAGTGACGATCCTACCATCCCCAGTCTTCAGCTTCGCAAGTAGACTCTGTCCAACAGACAATTCTCGTGCGAACACTTTGGAGCCTTTGTTCCGCTCGATAGCCTCTTTAATACAATTTGTATTAAATTGGCGTATATCGCGAGTCAGAGACTTTGAGATCTGTCTGTTAATGCATCTGATGCGCGAAGCGTCATCAGGGGATTTTAAGATCACCTCCCGTCTTTCTTCCATTAGCCGGCGGGTGGGACCGGAGATCTTCTTCTGTCTTTTTGAACGGAGGGTTTTGTAGAACTTAGACCCTTCCGTTTGGAGAGTTTCCACAAACCTGTTGTTGTAGTCGTCCACATCTACGCATTCACCGAGGCCTTCGAAGCGGTTTTGTAGTTCGATCTGAAAGCTCTCGGGGTTTTGGAGTTGTGTTGACGCTGGACGGAGCGTAGACTTCATAAGTCGAGAGCGTTCGAGCCTAACGTTGAGGTTCAAGATGCCTCTAACAATACGGTGATCACTCCCGGTTTTTACCGCATGGATCACGGAGACATCGTTGAACACTTGCCTTCTCGTTGACATTATGAAGTCTAACTCGTTTTTGGTCTGACCATCGGGGCTGAGCCAGGTCCACTTGCGGTGCAATGGTTTCCTGAAAAAAGAATTCACGCAAAGAGTCCTTCCCTTTCCATGAAATCCACTAGCATCTGGCCTCTGGGATTCCGAATTCCAACTCCAAATTGCCCCACTTTCGTCTCGTCCGCCTCTCGCATGCCCAGTTTTGCGTTAAAGCGCCAATTACTTAATATCAAGTAAGCCAGTGATGGGACACGATGAAGACCTCGCCATATTTCATCTCGTCGAAATGATCATAAATACTAATATTGCAAGAAAATGACGTGAATAAATAATATTGTAAACTATGAACTAGGTTTTATTCACCTTAATCAAGAATAAATAGGTTTTCTAATCGTTGTCGATAGTGAAACACCGTTTGAATTTGAAAAACCCATCCCTAAAAAGTTAGTAAGTTGTCAGTGCGCATACGCCACCAACTTGTATAGAAGTAAATCTGTGACGTCATAAGCGGACGGGTGTCAAGGTCATAGTAACTTTGTGCATTTTAGTGTAGTGCAGGAATTCAAGGGACTTGTGAAGGAACATTACTTGTCGTTATGATCTTGTTCAACAAACACTTTTTGGCTAATTTATTTGCTTACCTTATTTATGTATATGTATATATTTGTGTATCTACTTTAGTATATTGTATTAATTATGTTTGCACCAACGACAGTCCCATTTGTGGTTCGGGAGAATCTGTCCATTCTTTGCTTCTCTGGAAGAGATTGCGTTAGCGATAAGGCCGCCCATTGCATGTTTTTTGTGTTAAATGTACTTTGATCGGTGTTATGTTATGTTATGTATATTATAGCCGCTTGCATTTATACCTTCACCTCTTTCTATAGCCACCATGAAATCGGATATGCTCTCCATAATATGATCGCGCCTGCTTATTCTGATCTGTTCCTAAGGCAAAATGAATAATTTTTTTTTATAATAAGTTATCCCCATCTGTTGTTATACTAATAAAGTTAGAATATATTAATTAGTTATACTGTATTATATGTATTTTTTTACATTAGTGCCAAATTATTTTCTAAAGACGTCCGCTCTCCTAAAATGTTTAACCTTTCCCCTGCATCATCTCTGTTTCTTAGACCAACCCTGTTCAAAAGACTAGCTGCTATTGAAAAATCCTGCATCATGTGTGGCACAGTCTTGCACTCAGAACCAATTCAGCAAGCTTTAGCAATGTCCAGGGGGCAACAACAAATAGTCGTCAAGTAAATAAGATCTATCGGAGTCCGTAGTCAAAGCCAAGTCACGAAAAAACACTAAAAACATAAGTAATCGCCCCAGCAAGCCAGCTGTGTCATGTGTCATCTGTAATCACTAAACGTCGACAAAAATACGTTCCGTTATATTTTGTTATTTCTGATATATTATTAAATGTAATTAAAAGCAGTATTTATTTTTAAAACAATTAATTATATTGTTTTAACGGTTTATTGGTATAAAATATGTCATGTAAAATAAATTAAAAAGTATTATTTTAGTACTTTCTTAAACATAATCGCTTAATTATGTGTCGCTGTGCAGTTAAAACAAAATGCATAAGTTTAAGTGCCACAGATTAAAATGAAAAAGGTTTGGATGCGTTCAAACTTACTAAAAATTGTGATAACGTTGATTTTATTTAATATTAATACAAAAAATTTCCCTGGCTATAAAAAAATAGTTAGACCAGGTTTTTTGGTTTTAGGTTTTTTGGTTTTACTATTTATTGATACATCGATCATTAATGATCGCGTTCAGGTCATATTTGGGCATCCTCCTTTTATAATTCTAGGTCAATGGGAAGTACCATATAGGTTTAGTTTCCTTGAGAGCAAATCTTTTGATTGCGTTTACTTAGAAATCTGATAATATGTGATATCCGCAAAAATGTTTACCAGACGCAATAAAGTACAAAATCAACGATCCGACATAAATGTTAATTAACAAAGTACACGATAAACAAATGACGCACTAATTACGACTATAGGACACAAACAGATTGGTCTTATGGATATATTCACACTTAGATAAATATATTTATATAATAGATTTATGTTTGATTGACCTTACCAAATAATCATTACGTAATGTTGCTTTTATCAAACTAGTTTCATTAAAATGAAATATTATACTCACCTATAAATATGTATTTTATGTTAATGACATATTTTAAAACTTGTTTATTGTTCATTTGTGTCTTTAATTCATATTTATTTTCATAATTATGTTATACTTTTTACTGTGCCCTACGGCATACAGGGTCCATAATTATAAATTAGCTTTTAAGTCATTCTAACACCTCCACAACAACATGGAATGCAAATAATTATAAAAATAACATTTTTTAACTGTTTCAATGGATTGCAACCGTGAGAAAAAGTGTTTAGGCAGACTGCCAGATAGAAGGCAAAATATATCATAAGTGCTCCTTTTTTCATTGTGAGGTTTGGAACCTCAAAAATCGATGAATGTTATACAGCCGCCAACATTACAATGTTGTGAGATTGTCCCTTGTGCATTGTGTGTATAGTGATAAGGTGAGATATGCACGCACACACTTACAAATTATAATTAGAAATACAAAAGTATCTAGCATTGTTCCCTGCGAGACGCCCATGGCGATGCCATATCTAGCACATCTCTTTCTATTAACACCAATCCTCTAATGTATGTTGTTCATATGAGAACTCGAAGGCCGAGAGCCCTGTTTCTCACACTATAGTAGTACAATTTCCGTGTAAAGTGCCTCATGATGTATATAAAAACTGAAGGCCTTGGTCACGGCGCAAAAAATATCGCATAATAAATGTATCTCTGCTGAATCCGCGCCCGTGCAAGGGCGCCCGCTCCGCGGTGCATCGCAGTCAGTCGTGGGAACCTTCGACAACCAGCGTATTGTTGCTTAGGTATGCTTGTCTGGTTCAGTGTCACTGACGTCAGCATGTAATATTTGTTATTGAATGCACTTATGTGGTGCTCAATGACATTAATGAAGTCATAAATAAGCAATTAAGACCCGCAATTGTCATAGGCAGGGTTGGTACCAAATAGAATATGACGCTTGTAAATTTACACGTACCCTTGGCAGCCCTGGATAGAGAGAGGTGGAACTAGAGTAGGAACTTATGTTGGGACTCTGCCGATCGTAACCCACCACGTGACACACACATGTCTCTTTTTTGGGTCTAGGGCACGCTGGATATGGTCCCTGGAATAATCTATCTATATGTCGGGGAAAAACCGTCAGGAAGGCGAGGCTGAAGTTCCGGATAGTTGACAGTTGGAGTTGGTTGGTTGGATCACAACTGTGATCGTGACGGGACCAAATCGCCAAAACGCCAGTTAGAGTCGAATCTGTTCCATCAGCTGACAAAGCGTCTGGAAATTAACAAGATCCACACGACTGCTAATCATCGGCATGCTAACGGGCATATAGAAAGATGGCAAACATGCCTAAAGTCAGCACTTATATCCACTTACAACAGTACCAACTGGGTAGAAGGATTACCTATGGTCATACTCGGACTTCGCACAGCTATACGTGACAAATCCGGAGATAAGAGCATCGCAAATGGCATATGGTGCAACATAACGTTTGTCAGCTGACTTTTTCGTTGGCCACAGTAAAACATCAGGCAACGACGCTGTATACGTCACAAACGTACGTACGTATACGTACGTTACGTGTACGTCCGTATCAAACTACATGCGTTTCA
This sequence comes from Sesamia nonagrioides, assembly GCA_017933935.1. Taxonomy (NCBI): domain Eukaryota; kingdom Metazoa; phylum Arthropoda; class Insecta; order Lepidoptera; family Noctuidae; genus Sesamia; species Sesamia nonagrioides. Next base: position 785,131 of record JADWQK010002295.1, on the reverse strand, counting down.
TATGGAACGAGACGGTGAACAACAATACGAGTCGGAAATGTTTTGTGCACAAGGAGCTAGAGTCGTGTGATTATGTTTTTCTTAGAAGGGACATGATCAGGAAGTCGCTGACTCCATATGAAGCCTACTAAGTCCCGAAACGCGACGAAAAATGCTTCACACTTCAGCTCCTGGACAGAACCATCGTTGTATCCGTGGATCGTCTGTAACCTGCATTTATCCTGAACTGTTCAGAGGATGACAATAACTTGTATAAAACATTGTTCACCAGAGTGACGTCACCCCTTTCGGCGCCAGAGCTTGCAATTGACACTCGGCGACGTGCTTCAGCAGAATCGAGCGCGTGCCGATATGTCACCAGATCCGGCGGTGAGAACCACCAGTCGTACGATTGGCAGCCGAAGCACTAGCTGCAATTAACTAGTTTACATATCAGGCTTCTTACACCCATTTAGGTTTATTTTTTATTACACCCATTTAATTTTATTTTTTAACCGACTTCAAAAAGGAGAAGGTTACTCAATTCGACTCTATTTATATATGCTTTTTTTGTTATGTTTGTTCGCGGATAACTTCGTCGTTTATGAACCGATTTTGAAAATTCTTTTCTGTTGAAAAGAAGACATTCCCAAGGTGGTCCCATGATAAGGACATCAGGATTTGATGGTGGAAGACCAAAGAAATCAAGGGGAACTTTCAAAAATTGTAGGGACGGCTAGTGCATTTGTAAGTTTTTTCATTAGGTATTTTAAAGCACTACAATTTAATAAGGGTGTGGAGTAGATCTGACGATAGAGCCGGGAGACAGGCGAGGGAACTCCTCAACGATTCACAGCAGCAACCTTGTATTTGTGTTTACAGTAGTTACCTTGTGCTTGGAATCAATTCATTTATATTAATGAGAACTTTGTTGCATCCATATCGGTTATAATGAATTTCTGCAGTAGATCTGATGATGGAGCCGAGAGATAGTCGAGGGAACTCCTCAACGAATCACGGCAGTTACATTATGTTCATGCTTGATTAATTTGTATTGATAAGAACCTTGTCCTAGATAGGCCGTGACTGTCATTAGGGAGCTGATGATGAAGACAAAGTTTATTTCAGGGAAATCCTCAATAATGTACAGTAATTACCTTATGTTTGGACTCAATTCATTTATATTGTTGAGAAGTTTGCATCCAGGTGGGTTATAATGAAAGTCTACAGTAGATCTGACATCATAGATAGTCTCCCTCGACTATCTATGATGTCCTCAACAATTTACAGTATTGAAGTTTAACGTAGGACAACCACTAGCCACTGCTACTGGCCCTGCTAATGCGACAATCAAAAAAATCAAGAGACTGAAATTAAGTCGCTTAATCGTGTCATCTCTAGCAATGCTCATACATTTAGTTCGGTCCCAGAGAAATTTTATAAAAATCGGTTCAGTAGTTTGGTATTTAAACCAAAATTACGGGTAAAAATTCAAATAAAAAGGCGTCATTTGCTTGCTAGCCTATTCCCAACTATGTTGGTGGCTTCATGTCTGGCCGGATGCAGCTGAACAGTACTTTTTGCAACTAAAAACTTATTGTAAAAAAAAACTTTTTTAATAAAAAATATTAACCACTGATATATATAGATGTCCACTACTGGACAAAGGCCTCCCCAAGGCTTACCACGATGACCGGTCTTGTGCTGCCCGCATCCATCGGCTTCCCGCGACCTTCACCAGGTGATCGATCCACCTTGTTGGGGGCAAAATTACTACAAATTGAAAAATAACTAATTTCGGAAGTCGGTGGCAAATATGAATATACAAGTTCATGGTAATGGTGTCTTTGGTTTTGTATATTAATTATTTTGTTTTTTATGTTGTTACTGTATTATTTTATAGACATTTACTTTTCCTTATTTTGATAAGGAAAAGTAAATGTGAGAGTATTGTAGACACATCCCATCTATGTCATACATGTCGTTATTGTAGACACATCCCATCTATGTCACACATGTCGTTATTGTAGACACGTCCCATCTATGTCACACATGTCGTTATTGTAGACACATCCCATCTATGTCACACATGTCGTTATTGTAGACACATCCCATCTATGTCACACATGTCGTTATTGTAGACACATCCCATCTATGTCACACATGTCGTTATTGTAGACACATCCCATCTATGTCACACATGTCGTTATTGTAGACACATCCCATCTACGTCACACATGTCGTTATTGTAGACACATCCCATCTATGTCATACATGTCGTTATTGTAGACACATCCCATCTATGTCACACATGTCGTTATTGTAGACACATCCCATCTATGTCACACATGTCGTTATTGTAGACACATCCCATCTATGTCATACATGTCGTTATTGTAGACACTAGGGGTCGCAATACCGGAACATTTAAGCAAAACCGGTATTTTCGATATTTTCAAGATTAAGCTAAAGTTAACTTTTGTATAATAAAGTTAGGTTGGGTTAAGGAGTAATAATAAGTAGGTACAGAATTAAATAATGAGACAAACATCTGTGTGTGGATAACAAAAACAAACTTTGAAATATAAAATTTGACATTTGTTGGTCGCATCTAACTTCAACTCGCTCATCTGCACAGGTCGCGTCACGCCATTTCTTTTAATCTCTGGTGGTAAGCAGTGATGCAATCGTTGATAATAAAGCGTGCTAGTTTATTAAGAGCCTATTCACTCGAGCCTTAAAGACATTAAAATTAACAGACGGAAATATCACCACTGGCATATTGTTCCTGACCCTCGAGGTACACGGTATAAAAGACGAAGCAAAATGCTTCGTCCGGATCGTAGTGGTGTCAACAACATAAGTGTGGATACTCGCCGTACAACGGGCCCGATGATAGAATGGAGATTAAGTCATCAGTCATGCAATTCCTTCGCTCACTCTCAAAATGCATCCTATAGAACATCGACAGGCTGACTACTCTACGCCTGTGCTCCAGACTTTGGAGACCGTTTTGAACCAAATCTTGGTCGCCAATTACCCTCTTTGCACGCCTCTTCACCGAATCCAAAGTTGCCAGATGGCGTTTAAATGTGGCTATATTACTCCACACATGAACGGACCTGCGCCATGATAAATGGGCTCCTATTGGCGGTGAATAGACGCTTGTAAAGGCTTGCGTTTGTGTTAAATGCCACAATATTGGCTTCGTCCCATTTGAAGACTGCCTGTAGTGTAACATTCGTACGCTCTACCATAGCCTCTCTTTCAGACCGGATTGTTTCCTTACTAGCCCGACCACCGGCAGGTTTCTGTCCACAACTGTATTATCATCTACATACCCATAGATACCGGGCATCAGCAGATCGTTTATATGTCGGCATTAGTCGACAACAACTCGGACGGACCGTTCAGTTAGAAAGTCTTTTACCCAGCCAGGGGAAATGCCGTACTCTGGAAGCTTACTCAAAAGGCCAGCGTGCCATAACCAGTCGAAGGCCCTCGAGACATCTAGAGAGATGGTAATCGCTTCCCCGTTTTCTTCGAGGGCCTCGCCCCACAAGTGGGTGGCATACACTAGTAGGTCCCCAGTTGACCGATTGCCGCGAGACCGTTACCTTCCAAGTATGTCACGAGGCGCGAGTTCAATAAACGCTCCATAATCTTGCAGAGTATGGAAGTTATTGAAATGGGTCGACAGTTGGAAGGGTCGGCACGACTTTTTGGGCACGGGCTGCACATTGGCAAGCTTCCAGGATTTGGGCACTATACCAGTCCTAAATATGAGGCGATATAAGCGCGTTATGTCGTTACGGATTGTTGGAGCCCTCAAAAGTCTAACAATTGGTCTAACTGCAATGCTTAGATATCGCCTTTGGGTTGTGCGGTCAGACGGCAGTCGCTTCACGGAAAATATCGAAGTTTTGTCAAACGCAGCAGTTAGACTGGTAAAGCGGACCCCAGACTCCAAAGCTGAAAAAGCTACGGATGCGACTGGGATTAACGCTGAGATGATGATGTTAAGCGCGTCAATAAAGGAGATAACTCAGGCGCACAAGCTTTGAGGACAATCGCTGGTATACCATCTAATCCGCTAGTCATATTCACGTCCAGACGATACAGTACTCTCAGAACCTTCTTGTTCCTAATGTGAACCTCGAGCATTGTAGTATCGCAGTGTATTATTCAGTGAGGCAAATTCGGTGGAGTAGCACTGCTTGTATCCAGATTCGAACTGTAAGCAAAGAGAGATGTAAATAGACCTGCTTTCTCTTTCGCCGTATGAGCATGAGTTCCACCAACCAGTGGAGGCAGTGCATTCATCGATCTTGTCGTAAGGTGAACAAACACACGCGCGCGTAATTTGAATTAAATGGCGTGTAACTTTTTCTATTTGTATTTGTTTTTTATTTATTTTACTAAAACCGAAAATACCGAATATCCCGGTTTTTGTTAAATGAATACCGGTATTAATTAGACCTAAATTTGGCCCGGTATTCCGGTATTTTCGAAATACGGTATCCCGGTTTGCGACCCCTAGTAGACACATCCCATTTATGTCACACATGTCGTTATTGTAGACACATACCATCTATGTCACACATGTCTTTATTGTAAACAAATACCATCTATGTCACACATGTCGTTATTGTAGACACATACCATCTATGTCACACATGTCGTTATTGTAGACACATACCATCTATGTCACACATGTCGTTATTGTAGACACATATCATCTATGTCACACATGTCTTTATTGTAGACACATACCATCTATGTCACACATGTCGTTATTGTAGACACATACCATCTATGTCACACATGTCGTTATTCACATATGCCAACATGGCTATAATTAATTTGCTGAATCTTTTAACGTGTAACGCTTATTTTTATTGAATCATCTAAATCTAAATCTAATCTATACTAACATAATATAAAGCTGAAGAGCTGGTCCGATTTGAAAAATTATTTTGTAATTTTTAGCGCATTAAGCGCTGTCCAACACAAAATGATTTTAAGGCACTAAGGCAAATAAATTAATAGTATGTATTTAATTTTTGAACAAAATTGTCCTTGATATCACTTAATTTCCATTATAAGATACCACAATGTTAAAATAAAATGTTTAAATAATAAACTCCACGCGAACGAAGTCGCGGGCGGCCGCTAGTGTACTATAAATAGTTTATTCAGTAAATGTGCATTACTGAACAGTGAACACGCATTCGTAGTCTTCGCTACATCTGCATGGCGCATGCGCGAGGAGGGTCACTAAACATAGTAAACACTCGGTTGTAACGGAGACACTTTGTAATATTAATAGTCTGCATTACGCACCCTCGGGAGGGGCCACTGAACGATACAAACAATGCATTCATGGTCTACAAAAAACTGAGTGCTGTAGCCTGTAAGTAATGTTTTACATTACTAAAAGTACTTATACCACCATCATTGTAATTCTTTAAAATGGCCTTTTTTATCAAAAAACGTCCATATTTGTTAGAAAAATTATCGAGGTTACACAACAGGACGAAACTATTTACAAAATTAAATACTCAATGTAAAACCATATACGTACCCTTTATATAAAGAGTACATTTATCATGGCGAATAAAATGTATAGTATAAAATTCCAAAAGTCAATAAGTCTATAGTTCGACGGTGCAATTGAAGCTTACACCCAAACAACTACTCTTTTTTACATCTCGATTGTGAGGTTAGTAGAACAAATCGGCATTACAAGAATAAAACATTTTCTTCTGCTTCAGCTTCCATTTTCATTGAATCGGGAGTACAGTTAAAAAAACAATGAGTTCTGCAAGTGATGAAGATTCATCACTTGCAGAACTCATTGTTTTTTTTTTAGCACGTAATTATATATATATATATAAAAACAAACAACATTTAAAGCAAAAGTTTTCTATTCCTCATCTTTTTTTTTAACTATTTTTTCAAGAACGAAATTGAGCTTCGCCGTTCGAATTGATAATTTATACTCATAAGAAGACAAGGCTGAATAGCGAAGCGACCTCTTTTGTCATTGGGCTGAATGCATGTTGTCTATAATTGGTCTGGGTCAGGATGACTGGACCACGTCATTGTACCGATGGCGCGAGGAAGAGCGAAAACGAGGCTCCAGTCCGGTGCAGCGGCAGATCGAGCTGCACCGAGAGGAGCTCCGTCAGGTCCTGGTGGCGGACTGGCGGCAGAGGCTTATGCGCCCTACCGCCGGCCTCGTTACCGTCGAGGCGATCTGGCCAGTACTCGACGACTGGCTCGGGAGAAGGCACGGCTCCCTGTCGTTCAGGGTGACGCAGGTGCTGTCGGGGCACGGCTGCTTCGGCAAGTACCTGCGTCGCTTAGGCAGGGAGCCGGACGCTCGGTGCCACCACTGCGTCCAATGCGGGGAGGACACGGCGCAGCACACGCTCTCCGAGTGTGTAGCTTGGGAGGAGCAGCGCCGTGTCCTCACAAATGAAGTAGGAGGCGACCTGACGCTGCCGGCAGTAGTGCGGAGGATGTTGTTGCGCGTAGTTGCGCAGAGTCGTGGGACGCAGTGGTGTCCTTCTGCGAGGACGTGATGTCGCAGAGGGAAGCTGCGGAACGGGAGAGGGAGATCTCAACTCCCTTCCCGGGCCGCAGAAGACGCACCGGGCGCCGAAGAAGGGCGGATAACGCCCTCTTCCGCCCCCCATGAATGGGTCCAGGGGCGAGGGACATGGGGAAGTCCCCGCCCCCTATTCGATGGACCCCGAGGTCCATCCTGCGCGCGAGTGTCGGCGCACGCCCCTGAGGCGATGCACGGGGTAGTTTAACACCCCACTACCCCGTGCAGGAGACGGGGCCCGGACAGACCGGGCCAGCACGAGGGTATGGGGCCGTGGAAGAATTTAAGACTCCCGCGGCCTCACGCGTGTGCTCGTGATAGAAGAGACACCGGGGTGGTTTTAGTCAGTAAAAGTCTGACAGACCCCGTCGCCCAACCCAGGGCGGCGGACATCCTATGAGGATTTCCACCCCGAAAAAAAAAAAAAAAAAGATTACTGGACCAAGATTGCCAGTATGATGTGGCGTATAGACGTACGCGAACTTTTTGAAAGAGTGAACAGTTTTATTCGAAATACTTACTGCTTTAGGGCTTTTCTAGCTACATTATTACCCTAGAGCGCTAATTGGTCACCTACAAGCTCCATTTGGGGGGTAATAAGGCCCTACTTACTGATTATAAGAGATGTAACGATCAAAAAAAGATTAGGTAAATATTTAAATTTCTTAATGCATACACATTCCATTCAGCTACTCTTGCTTGGTGCAAGATTCAATATCCATTAAATCCGTAAACACTGTTGAATTTTACAGTGCTGGGTGATTGGTTAAGGGAAAAAAAAACACCAGTTTTTATAAATAACAAGTTTTATTGCATTAGAGGAAGGAATGTTGTAATGTACGTGAATGCGCACATTAGTTAGGCGTGTGATGTTCGTTGCGACAAACAAAGTACTCCCCCCTCCCGCCGCTCCGCTCCGCCCCGCATGACGCATGCTCCGCTCACAATAACAACAACTGCGACGTTCGTGCGCCGATGCGCGCTCAATGCGCACGTGTGCGTGTGCTTTCTATCTATTAGTGCACCTGTGTGCTATAATTTATGATGCAGTTTGAAAACTTGTTTACTGCGCACTGCGCAGGCTGACGACGCGTGACGTGTAACGAATATGCGTCGGCGTGGCATGTTTTGCAAGATCGTTTTTGATATCGCCTAACAATAGTAACAGACAGATAGTCTCTTTTGCTTTCATATTAAGTAGTAAGGATGAATAATTAGTATGGACCTCAAAGTAGAGCTCATTATGTACAGAGTGCGGCGTTTCGTGTGTTTTATTTTTCGAAATGAAAACTTCTTTAGCGTAGCGAAGTTGAGCACTTTTGTTGAATGGGTAAAAAAAGCATTGACTTCTGGTGAGCATTACCGACCCCATGCCGTGATCGTTTTATTGTTTCTTACCTTTGTGTATTCTGTGTTTTTTAATTATTTCAGTTTTCACGACCGCTATTTCTTTTATATTTTTTGATGTGAAATCATCAAATGACCTCTCCCGCTCTGGGACTTTCATTGACTGAAACCCATCCACATTCCTTCACTTGCCTGTGCGCCAGGGCCACGGTATCTGTTTCGAATAACCCGCGGCCCTGACAGGCATCTGTCCTTGTGAACCCCGTCACGACGTGCAGATACATCTTTGAAGCGCACGTAGAATATAATGCGCCGTCGACCCGGGCTTGGGCCTTACAGAATTACCTATAAGCAAGCGTAGGCGCACGCCTACCGTGGTCGGGGTTGGATGCAGTCTCCAGACGACAAGGGCGTGTCCTGCGGCGACTAGGAGCGTGAAGCGCAGAAATTGCCTCTCCTTCACGCGTTCTGTCTCCTCTTTTACGAGCATTACTGCTTCGCAGTAGGAGGTTACGGCCTGCTATGCGCTCTCTCTCTTTGGACTATGGCCTGAAGAAGGGCCGGAAGTGAGATATTGAAGCCACGAGGACACGGCGGTGTTCAGCCCAAGCAAAGCAGACTACCGTATGCTCCATTGTATCCTCAGGGAAATCCTCACAGTGGTGAGACCCTGGCAATCCTACCTTCCTCCTGCAGAAATAGTCGTGTCCGGCGAGGACCTGCGTCAGTTGGAAGGCGAGGGTGCAGTTGCGCCTCTTTAGCCACACCTCAAAGAGGCGAACTATTCTTTGGCAGCACTTGGTTACGACAATCGCACTCTCGATATCGTCGTGAGATCCCGCCGGAGCTTTGTCTGCAATACAACGTCGCGTGTTTTGATTCCTCTCGCTACTCCCATATGTAGGCGAGGACTCTGGTTGGCCTCCAGATCCCTCCCCTGCAGCCTCAGCTTCGTGTTCATGATTCACGTTTTGCAATAAACATTGACATAATATTTTATGGGGATACCGCTCGCATTAGTTGAGTCAACCGTAGACGCTAGGTGATGTGGGATAATAGCACAATCAAAATATGACAAGTTATTTAGGTGCCTACTTAGATACATCTGAGTTTCATAATTTGGGATAACTTCATGGGGCCGTCCATTACTCACGCGATCTTATTTTTTTTTTTGCATTTTATTCCCCTTCATTCCCTTGGTGTTACTTGGTGTGGTTCAAGACTACTGCAGCATCAAATGCATTTACAACCTACTGCAAAAAAGGAGGAGGTTCTAAATTCGTCGTTACCTTTTGTTTTCTAATTTTTTTTTAGTACCTTCAGAATTTTGCTTTTTTTACATATTATATACAGAGGTTATTATACTGCTATAGAGGTTTATATAATAGTATACCTACTTAATATTATTTCATTCTAAAATTAAAGACCATGTTTAGACAGAAAGGTTGAAGTTTATTTTTGTTAGGCATGAAAATAATAATAAACAAATGGTGTAGTTATGATAGAGGGGTGTAAGGGGGAGCGCACAACAACCAGACTCCCCAAACGTCAACCTCACCTGCACGCGGTGCACCCTGCTGCTCACTAACGAGGCTCTGACGACCGACAAATGGCGGGATGTCCATTTAACTTCCGCGCGGTGGCGGGTAAACCACCAACAAGAGCATTCCCAAGGAGGGTTGGTGTCAGGCTGGCGGCCGACTGTAAAACTTTGCCAAAACCCCAAGTAACATGAAGGGAAAAAATAGGATGCGCGATAGGGCTAGGGCGTACCCCACAGGCGACGCGCAGGGGCAGCACCCGGCTTCTGTGGGAAATGGACAAGGGTTGTCGCACCAGAACGGGCGGGTGCGACGTAAGAGGCAAGCTCGGAATGTGAGAGAAGTAAAATTGAGATGTGCGAGCTGGAATGTAGGTACAATGACTGGAAGAGGAAGGGAACTAGCAGATGTTTTAAAAAGGCGACGGGTGAACATTGCGTGTCTGCAAGAGACGAAGTGGAAAGGTGCGAAGGCAAGAGAGATAGGAGAAGGATAGAAGTTCTATTACTGCGGAAGCGATAATAATAATAATAATAATTTATTTGCATCAATTTTTACAGTACTTTGATACATGTAGTACATACAGTTAAATGGATGTAAACAATAGTATGGCGACACCAGCACCCTTGCTAAGTTGTCAAGACAACTTGTGTTAAAGATGCTGGGCCCGACCCTTTGATGGATGTTTCTTTGTTGCATTTAGGTACATTCATGCTATTTACAACTTATACAATTGGTTCGTTATATGGCATAGGTAAACGAACAAATAAACTATTTAGGAAATGATATATAAAAAAAAAAGAAAAGAATGTAATATTTTTGAGAGCACTGGTGTAGTGTGTATAGGGGTGTGCGAAAGTGTGTGTGTGGGGGTGTGTGTGGGTGTGTGTGTGTAGGTGTGGGTGTGTGGGAGGGTGTGTGAGCGTGCGTTTGCGAGTGATAAGCAAATGATGATAGAATGAAGTTTAACTGGAGCTGTATTGAGTCAACAATAAGCTTTCAGTTTGGTTGTAATTAAGTGTTTGTAGCCAAGTATGGATTTTCTTTTTAAATGACATTATAGGGTGTGAGTAAAAGTTCAGTATTTTGTTAAGACTATTGTATAGATGAGGACCTTGGAAACAGACAAATCTTCTTGTAAAAGAGTACTTACAGCGGAAGGGCTGGCAAACATTGTCTTTGCGTCTTGTGGTGATATTTTCATAGGAGGTTCTTTGATGCTGATAAAGTAGCACGTGCAATACAAATAATTGTCTGACTGTAAGGACTTTACATTTGCTATATAGTTCTTCAGTTGGGAAAAGGATGGGCCGAAAGGTACAAATTTTCAGCACGGCTCTCTGAGCTCGTTCAAGCTTTAAGAGTACCGTTTTGGGTGCACCACCCCAAGCGCATATACAGTACGTTATGAGAGACTGACAGAGAGCAAAATATGTACATCTAATAATATTAGGATCTGCGATATGACGAAGAGTACTAAAAACAAAAATCAACTTTCTGATTCTTTTTGTCAGTAACTCTATATGAGGCGCAAAGCACAGGCCACTATCAAGAGTCACACCTAGATATTTGATGGTTCGACAACGTTCTAATTCTGGGCATGAACATGTCGCAGTGCTAGACAGTAAACATGAGTGCGCCACCAAAGCGTATGAATCTGGAGGTTGAGTGGAATTTCGTAAGCTGTACGTAAGAATTTTCGTTTTGTCGGTATTAATTGTGAGAATGTGTCTTTTGAGCCATTGAAGAACACTATTTAGTCCTTTTTGTGCGGAATCGAAGGTGTCATCCCAAGTGTCGCCCGCGAAAATAAGGACGGTATCATCAGCAAACGCCACGATTCTTCCACCCTCCAGACTCAAATTACATAGTTGGTTGACGTAAATTAGAAACAGGGTGGGGCCAAGAACACTGCCCTGGGGAACGCCGAATGTCACTGGTTCCTCTCTACTGAGGTAATTTAGTATTTTTACACACTGAGTTCTGTTTTGAAGGTAGTCCCTAAACATGTCAAGTGAATGGCCACGAATACCGAGTTCCTCTAGCTTGATCAATAGGTCAGAAATCGAAACCGTATCGAATGCCTTTTTCAGATCCAAAAAAATTGACAAAACTTTCTTTTTCTTGTCAAGATTCTTCGTAACATGATCAATCAGCTCAATCACAGCATTGCTAGTAGATTTATTGCGCCTAAAGCCGAATTGGTTGGGAGAAAAAAGCTTTTTATTTTCCATGTAAGTAACAAGTCTTTTGTTGATTAGGCGTTCTAGAATTTTAGAAATGGAAGGTAACACTGCAATAGGTCGATAATTATTTACAAGTTTCTTACTCCCAATTTTGTGAATTGGGTGTATGATGGCCTTCTTGAAGTATAAGGGAAAAGTGCCGGTATGAAAACAGATATTAAAAATATGTGTAAGTAAGGGGACTACTGCCAATGAATAGCGCTTTAAAAACTTTGTTGAAATATTATCCCAGCCTATAGCAGAATCCGTCTTAAGTGACATTAGCACTTCCCCTACCTCCGCCTCATCAGTGTCTAACATGACGAACGACTGTAAGGGTGAGGATGTCGAAGCAATGTCTGGTGGAATTTTATGACTACCAGGTTGACAAGAAAAGTTATCAGCAAGTTCCTTCCCGATGTTGGCAAAGAACTTGTTTACCTTGTCCACCGAGAGCTGTGGTGAAGTATAAGAAGTCAATAAATCAGTGTTAGGTATGTTTGGCTTGTCTGTGTTAGTTACTCTCTTTATCACCTTCCAGATCTTTTTACTGTCCTTCGAAGCCTCACTCAGTTCTCGCTTGTCAAAATCTCTTTTTAGGTTCTTTATGATTTTTGAGCAGAAGTTCCTATATCTTTTGTAAGTAATACTTAATATAACATTGTTTGGTGATAGTTTGAGTTTTTTGTGCATTGCGTCTCTATTACGCAAACAGCGGAGCATACCAATTGTCATCCACGGTTTGAGTAAGCGCTTCTTATTTGGAATGTTGATTAACCCTAGAAAGATAATCATATTGTGACATACGTTAAAGATAATCATGCGTAAAATTGACGTATATGTTTTATCGGTCTGTATATCGAGGTTTATTTATTAATTTGAATAGATATTACGTTTTATTTTAATTACACTTACATACTAATAATAAATTCAACAAATAATTTATTTATGTTTATTTATTCATTAAAAAAAACAAAAACTTAAAACTTCTTCTATAAAGTAACAAAACTTTTAAACATTCTCTCTTTTACAAAAATAAACTTATTTTGTACTATGAAATCAGTCATGTTGTATTATAAAATAAATAATTAACATTTCTTATACATATTAGGAACAAATTTTACTTATTAGTCAGTCAGAAACAACTTTGGCACATATCAATATTATGCTCTCGACAAATAACATTTTTGCATTTTTTGCACGATGCATTTGCCTTTCGCCTTATTTTAGAGGGGCAGTAAGTACAGTAAGTACGTTTTTTCGCTACTGGCTCTTCAGTAGTGTCTTCTGATGTACCAGGCACTTCATTTGGCAAAATATTAGAGATATTATCGCGCAAATATCTCTTCAAAGTAGGAGCTTCTAAACGCTTACGCATAAACGATGACGTCAGGCTCATGTTAAGGTTTTTCATAAAATTTTTGCGACTTTGAACCCTTTCTCCCTTGCTACCAACATTATGGCTGTATATAATGTACAATAATGCCATAGGCCACCTATTCGTCTTCCTACTGCAGGACATCACAGAACACATTTGGTCTAGCGTGTCCACTCCGCCTTTAGTTTGATTATAATACATAATCATTTGCGGTTTACCGGTACTTTCGTTGATGGAAGCATCCTCATCACAAGATGATAATAAGTATACCATCTTAGCTGGTTTCGGTTTATAGGAGACGAGAGTAAGGGGTCAGTCAAAACAAAACATCGATGTCCCCACTGTCCTGGAGCGACTGTTTTTCAGTACTTCCGGTATCTCGCGTTTGTTTGATCGCACGGTACCCACAATGGTTAACTTATACGGTTCTTGTAGTAAGTTTTTTGCCAAAGGGATTGAGGTGAACCACTTGTGACACGTAATATTACGACAACTACCGTGCACAGGCTTTGATAACTCCTTCACGTAGTATTCACCGAGTGGTACTCCGTTGATCTGTGTTCCTCTTTCCAAATAAGGCATTCCATTTATCATGTACTTTGTACCACTGTCACACATCATGAGGATTTTTATTCCATACTTACTTGGCTTGTTGGGAATATACTTACGTGATCTGATATTTCACTGTCAGAATCCTCACCAACAAGCTCGTCATCGCTTTGCAGAAGAGCAGAGAGGATACGCTCATCGTCTAAAGGACTACCCATTTTATTATATTTTAGTCACGATATTTATAACAAGAAAGCAAATATATATATAATAAGTTATCACGTAAGTAGAACATGAAATAACAATATAATTATCGTATAAGTTAAAATCTTAAAAGTCACGTAAAAGATAATCATGCGTCATTTTGACTCACGCGGTCGTTATATTTCAAAATCAGTGACACTTACCGCATTGACAAGCACTCCTCACGGGAGCTACAAGCGGCGACTGAGATGTCCTAAACGCACAGCGACGGATTCGCGCTATTTAGAAAGAGAGAGCAATATTTCGAAAATGCATGCGTCAATTTTACGCAGACTATCTTTCTAGGGTTAAAGAAGTATGAGTATTTATTAATCCAGTTAGAATGGTAACTAAACTTATTGTTGCTTTATTAGCATCGGTATGTTCATAAATTGCTTGAAAATTAGTAGACCTCATCTCACTATCGAGAGTTTCATAATTAGTCTTCAAAATGTTGCATGAGTTTGAATTGGCAGATCGTTTCACATTAAGGCACAGCATTACAGGGTTATGGTCGGTGACGTAGGCGTCTAATACTATGGTGAGTGCAGTCAGATTTGATTTTAGCATGATGTGGTCAAGACAGGCACTCTCTCTAGTGGGGAGTGAGTGAGCAGGTAGCAGGCCATGGGAAGCTATGAGATCGAGATAGTCCGAGGTTTGATAGTGCGATGGTAAGCGAAATGGTGTGGGTATAGTTTTAGATAGTCATTTGAAAGAATGTGTAGTGGACGTTAAAAGAGTGAGTGATAGAGTGATAGCTGTTAAAGTGATTGTGGAGAGTATGGTTGTTAATATAGTTAGTGTGTCCGCACCCCAGTCAGGGTGTGAGGAAAGTATAAAAGAGAAGTTCTGGAAGGACTTCGATTGTGTGATGATGGATGTGCAAAATAGTGAAGAAGTGTATGTTGGGGGTGACTTTAACGGGCATGTAGGAAAGCAGAAGGATGGGTATGAAAGAGTGCATGGCGGTTGGGGATACGGAGACCGTAACACTGATGGTGAGACACTACTGCAAGCTGCTACGGCCTTTAACCTGGCAATAACAAATACGTGGTTCAAAAAACAAAATGAGCATCTCATAAGCTATAAAAAGCGGCCGCCACGCGACACAAATCGATTACTTTTTAGTAAGACGAAACAGTCTTAAAAGTGTCTAAAACTGTAAAGTGCTACCAGGTGAAGACTTAGTCTCACAACATAGACTATTGATAATGGACGTAAAAGTCAGTGTCTCATCCAGAAAGAACAAGGAACGGCCCTCGCCCAGAACTAGATGGCGTATGATAGAAAAAGAGGAATATGCTAGTGTGTTTAAGAGCCAAGTGGTAGATAAGATGATTGAAATAGGGGATATGGAAGGAAAATCTGTGAATGAATGTTGGAAAGAGATGGCGGACTATATAAGGAGAGTAGCTAAAGATGTGTTTGGAGAATCCAAAGGGAAAGGTGTGATAGAAAAGGATACATGGTGGTGGAATGAAGATGTGCAAAAGATACTCAAAGAAAAGAAAATAGCTTTTAAAGAATGGCAAGGTGTAGAAAACGGGAATGATAGTTTAAAAGAGGACAAGATGAAGATTTATTTATAATGAATGGAAGAGGAAGGCAAAAAAGGCGGTAGCAGTTTCGAGGGCTAAGGCGCAGGAGAAGTTGTATGACTCACTGGACAGCCCTAGAGGCCAGAAGGAGCTCTACCGGATTACAAAAGCAAGAGAAAGGAGAACGAGAGATATAAGTAATATCAAATGTATGAAAGACGATGCTGGTAAGGTTCTGTCCAGGGATGACGAAATAAAAGAGCGATGGAAGGTTTATTTTGAAAAGCTAATGAACGAAGAGAATAAATGGAGTGGCGTGCTCAAAGAGGTACAAGAGAATATGGGTTTAGTAAGAGAAATTAGCATGGATGAAGTAAGAATAGCAGTTCAAGGTATGAAAAATGGAAAAGCTATGGGCCCAGATGATATACCAGTAGAAGTATGGAAGTGATTAAAAGGAGATGGATGTATGTGGCTGACTTTATTCTTCAATAAGTTGTTGCATGAAGGAGAGATCCCACAAGAATGGTGCAATAGTTCACTAGTGCCCATCTTTAAGAATAAAGGTGATGTACAGGACTGTAACAACTATCGAGGGATAAAGCTCATGTCACATAGTATGAAGGTATGGGAGAAAGTGATTGAGAAAAGATTGCGAGAGGAGAGTGAGGTTACCCCAAACCAGTTTGGGTTTATGCCAGGTCGAGGAACAATGGACGTCACTTTTGCACTCCGCCAAGTGTGCGAGAAGTACAGACGTGCACACAAGAACTTGCACATGGTGTTCATTGATCTGGAGAAAGCGTATGATAGGGTACCTCGTGATGTGCTGTGGTGGGCCCTGAAAGAGAAAGGTTTGCCAGGGAAGTATGTAGAGTTAATTCGTGCTATGTACAGTCGATCTCGTACCTACGTCCGGTCGGCTGCTGGCAATACCGACGAGTTCAGTGTGGCGGTAGGCTTGCACCAGGGATCGGCTTTAAGTCCGTACCTCTTCCTGTTGATTATGGACGCTCTTACGTCGGACATCCAGGAGGAGGCACCCTGGTGCATGCTGTTCGCCGATGACATTGTTCTCGTCGGTGAAGATGGACCTGAGATCCAGAGCAGATTGGAGAAATGGCAACAGAAGCTGGAGAATGTTGGCTTGAAAATCAGCAGAACCAAAACCGAATATATGTTCTGCGATTTCGGCGGTCTCTCCACTTCTGGAGCCATAGCCCTTGATGGCGCACTCCTACCAATCTGCTCCGACTTTCGGTATCTCGGTTCACTCGTGCAAAGCGATGGCGAAATAGATCGGACGGTTAAGCACAGAATTAACACTGGGTGGATGAAATGGCGGCAGGTCACGGGAACAATTTGCGACTCCCGCATTCCCCTTAAACTTAAGGGGAAAATATATAAAACCATGATCCGACCTGCTGTCTTGTATGGATCAGAATGTTGGGCTACGAAAGGGATGAATGAAAGGCAATTGCATGCAGCCGAGATGAGAATGCTAAGAGGGATGTGTGGTGTTACACGAATGGATAGAATAAGAAATGAGTACATAAGAGGAAGTCTGAAAGTGGCACCGGTAGCTGAAAAGTTGTGTGGAAATCGATTGTCATGGTACGGGCATGTGTTACGGAGAACTGAGGAGAATGTCGTGAGGAGAGTCTTAATTATGAATGTTGATGGCTATAAGAGTAGGGGAAGACCAAAGAAACGATGGATGGAATGTGTGAAGGATGATATGGCTAAGAAGGGGGTGACTGCCGAGATGGTTTCTGATCCCACCCCTCTGATTCGACCCCAAATAAATTGGGATAAGGGCAGGAGAATGATGAGAATGATGGTGTAGTTATGATAGAGAATACATACATTATTAGTTTGTACATATTTAATATGTATATCGCCGTAGTTGTTGGTGAAGAAAGCCCTATTCTAAACGTGGCAAGCAACCGGATCCCCTGAAGATCGCGATGCATACAAGGTTGCCAAACGTGCAACTAAAAGAGCTGTAGCCAGAGCCAGACGAGACCACTTGCAACTGCTCTACAAGAAGTTGCAATCGTCTGAGAGGCAAAAGCTCATTTACAATTTGGCACGTTCCAGGGTCAAAGCGGCCCAAGATATATCTAAGTGCCGCTGTGTAAAAGACCCTGTTGGCAACCTACTATGCGAAGACCTCACGGTGAAGGAGGGATAGCGCTCGTACTTCCACGAGCTGCTGAATAAGCAGCACCACACTTGGTGCTGCTTATTCAGCACCACTGTGCAGATACCGGAACTCCCTCCAAATCTTGGATTAGTGCACCCGATAACGCCTGAGGAAGTCCATACGGCACTTCGTCGCATGGCGAATCGGAAAGCTGTCGGAGCTGACGGAGTCCCCATTGAGGCCTAGAAAGCGATGGGTCCTCGCGGTGTGGGCATGTTAACTAACTTTTTAAACCGCGTGCTCCTGACCCGCAAAATCCCGAGCCAATGGAGACTGAGTATTATTACTACAGTCTTCAAAGGCAAGGGCTCGGGTACAGGAGTGTGCAACTATCGCGGTATTAAGGTCATATCCCACACCATGAAGATCTTTGAGAGGATATTAGACTCCCGGATCCGGCAGGAGTGTGCTGTCTCGGAGTATCAACACTGGTTTCATCCAGGGTACGGAACCATCGATCCTACCTTCGCACTAAGGATTGCCATGGAAAGATACAGATCGAAGAACACGCCTCTGCATATGCTGTTTCTTGATATGCAAAAGGCCTTCGACTGTGTCCCTTGGGGGGTGATCTGGTGGGCACTGAGGTCCAAAGGGGTGCCAGAAGCCTGTGTTGACATAATTCTAGACATGTACCTCAATTCCGATTCCGTTGTTAGGACCGCTGTTGGTGACACTAAAGCTTTCCCCATCACCGTCGTAGTCCACCAAAGTTCCGTCCTAAGTCCGTTTCTGTTCAACTTGATATTAGACGTCTTGTCGGATAGCATCACGAATTCACATGAGCAACCTCCCTGGTTGCTCATGTATGCTGATGATATCGCGCCGATGAATATGCTGCGGTGGATGTGTGGAGTTACGCGGAAGGACCGCATCAGGAACTCCCGCTTCTGTGGCAGTCTTCATGTCCGTGACAAAGCGGACAAACTGGAGGAGGGTCACCTACGTTGGTACGGTTACGTCTTACGAAAACATGTTACGTGGGTCATAAATGTCTTACCATGGCACCTCCACCGGGCCGAAACAAGCGGGGTAGACCAAAGAAGTGCTGGTTTGACGTTGTAAGAGATGACATGCGTGCCAACATGCTCACACCACAGGATGCTAAAGTTCGCGCGAAATGGAGGCAATTGAGCAAAAAAGCGGACCCCGGGCTCCAACGCGAAAGCCGCGGGTGCAACCAAGATGAACGCCAAGATGATGATGATGATCGTCGTAGTTGTTGGTTGTTGCATGTCAAAGTCAAAGTCAAAGTCAAAGTCAAAGTATTTTATTTGTGAAACATAGGTAATATGGTACATGGTATAAAAAAAAATTGTATGTATCACTATGTTTATGTTTAGGTTTATTTAAATTTTTACAATAATAATAAAATGCGCGACATGTTTTTTCTTGTTGGATAGTAATAATATGGCGATATAGAATGAAGTTGACTCCAGATGCCAAATGTCAAAGTCGAGTGAAATGAAGCTTGTGCGACGAATGACATTGATGCAGAGTGAAGTTGTTGCAGAATGAATGTGTCGTAGACAATGTGTCATGTGTAACTTTTGGTAAAATGACTTTTTTATGCCAGACGTTTCTACATTTTTAAGCGTTATCTAATGCAAAACCTGGTACGGGTACCTACACGAACTTTAAATCGTAATTTATTTACAAACTACAAGATATCTCCAATGTCCTGGCTAATCAAAAGTTGGTACGTAAAATATCTTCTATTTTTTATTTCATTTCAATTAACCGTGGCAATGGCAAAGTAAAAAGCACAAATATCATGTGGCTGAAACTTACACTGTATGATACTAAAATATTAACGTTTCTTCTTTCTTTTTTTCAAAATAAATACACGTACAACCCTTTAAAGTCCCACGTGATTAATGGATGGCCCCTATGTGGATCGAGTCGCGGGCTAAAGCTACTACTTGACAAACAATAGGGTTTTATAATAGGTAAATAACCTACTCAGCCTTGTTGTGAAAACAGACCGGCTCAATACCAGACTCTCCGAGTATCTGACGATTGGTTAACTTCCTCTACTGTACTAATCAGTGGCACCTACTTATATAATGATAGTGCAAATTTACTGATACTTTGATTGTAAGTGCGGGGTGTCCAAAGGGTCCGTGTAGATATATCCAATTTATGTTTTTAGTGGCTACGCAGTAGAGCTCCGTTTATATCGAACTCGGTGAGTCGTAGCCGTCTATGTGGGTGTGCAAGTGCATATTCGTGCTGTGGTCAAAAGCGCGAGGCTAACCCGCCACCGCGACTGTCCGCGTGTGAGGCGAGCGCGTCGGCGCGCTGCTGCACTAAGTTGACGGCGGCGTAGGGCACTGACGCGTTGAGCGGCGCGGGGAGCGTGGGGAGCGAGAGCAGCGCGGGGAGCGCGGCGGGCGCGGGCGCCGGGCGCGCCGCCTCCAGCGCCAGGCGGCCGTCCGGCCGAACGGCCACGCGCGCTCGTTCCACAGCGCCGGGCCCGCCTTCCGTCGCCAGCGCCGCCGCCGCCTGCGCCAGAGCACTCGTGGACTCCGCTCCCAGGACGTAACGTGTTCCTAACGATAGAACAGAATGCGGGTAAATCATTTATACAGTCTCATTTTCTTGACATTAGAAGTCACTTTTTAATAAGATAAGTGACAAGCAAAATTTTAATACTAGGAATAGAAACAACTTTTTTTTTTGTATATACAATATGTAAAGAAAACCCTGTCTGACCCATAAGGATAATAAAGGTTAGGCAATCACTTGACCAAATATGATATAAAATTTTACATAATCATCATAGTAACAATACTAATGAATTTTGAAATAATCCTTTTTTCCCGGGAATTAATTCCAATTTCCCCGAAATTTGGTAATTTTTAAAAAAGTGACAACACCGGTATTATTATAAGCGAATAGCGACGCGACCACGTCACAGGTGCCGCGTGCCCTGCCCCCCGCCCGCCCGCGGAAGGGGTTTCTTAGCGCACATGTATTAAGTTACCACTTTTTGCGAAATAATATTTATTTTAGGGGTTTTTTTTTTAAAGTTTAGCCTGTTATTGTGGGCATTAGTAGAATCAGTTATCGATACCTAACAATACCTTCACGGATCGGACAGGGTTTTCTTTACATATTGTATATTATAAACTAGCGCTTGACCGCAATCCCGCCTGATGGTAAGCAGTGACGCAATCGTCGATGGTAAAGCGAAAAAGACACTCAAATTGTAGTCTGACGGAAACACCGCTGGCAAACTGTTCTAGTCCCTCGATGTACGCGGTATAAAGGAGGAGGCGAAATGCTTCGTCAACAAAAAAACTTAGATTAACCTCGGTTCAGACTGGCTAAAGTTCTTATATTGGGTCTTCTGTAAAATTTTATAATAAAGTACCGCTAGCGATTCAACAACTCAATGAGTACATTAAACGCACGCTGTGTATATGTTACAGTTATAACCCGTTTTTCGTTAAAACTCGTTTTCCTTAGTTAAAACTAGTTTGTACTAAATGCTTTTGTTAAAACTAGAAATACCTAGACAAAACTAGAATTTACCTCTGACGTACTTGATTTACAGATAAAACTAGCTGTCACTCCGAGCTTTGGTTACAACTGGCACTAGAGAAACTAATTTGGGATTTAAAAAAAAAATATTTTAAATATATTTATTAAAAAGATCTATTGCACAAAGTTTGTACCCAATAAAAATAATAATCAAATCAATTAAATCATTTATCTCAAATAAACCAGTTACAGGCACTTTTGAATTGTCAGAAGGTCGGTCAGTCAATAAGATGAAGCTAGTCGCCCATTCCAAAGAGTAGGTACCTATGGAGAAGAACGGGCAAGAAACTCCATGGACACTCTTTTAAATTTTTAAGCTATTGTTACAAATATTTGATTACATCATTCATGTTGAAATCAACCGCGTGAGAACGATGCAGAAATATGTTGTACGATGAGAGCGTCCATTATGGAAAACACACAAAAATCAATTCAGAAATTAAAATACGCCGTGGCAGCTAAGAGATGACCAGTCCCCTCTGACGGCGTCCGTTCACGAACATGACGTATGGATCAGCATCATTCAGCTCAACCATATCGAAGGGAACTCAATGACCCAACACACACGCCACCATCAGCGAGACATTTGAGTGAGCATGACATACTCTCAACAGCCAGAGCACAATTAAGTCAATAAAAAAAACTAACCCAACAAATAAATGCCTTACAGCACATTCGTACATTGTGCTCAAACGTTTGCCATGCAATTATACAATACTAAGAAATTGAATTTACACAATGCTAAGATAGTTTTATTTCTTGCTGATGGTGGCGCGTGTTGTTGGGTCATTTGGTTCCCTTCAAAATGGCTGAGCTAAGTGGGGCTGATGCGCGCGTCATTCTCGTGAACGGGGGCCGTCAGTGGAGACTGGTCATCTCTTAGCTGCCAGTGGGCTTAATTCATTTTCTGTATTTTAATACATTTTTATATAATTATACATTGTGCTCACATGATAGAAGCAACAGAAATATGTATGTAACGAAGAAATGTAACCCATACTATGTTTTTAAAACAGTGTCCATGGAGTTTCTTGCATGTTCTTCTAGAGATCTACGCTTTGGGGCGTGCTTTTTAGCTTCACTTTTCTTGGACTGACCGACATTGACTATTCAAAAGCACCAACGGATGGTTAATTTGAAATAATTTGATTTGCTTCAAAATTGATTTTAGGTACTGACCGCAGACGGTGTCGTCGAGCATGATGGCAGGCGCCAGGTCGAGGGGAGCGGAAGGCTCATCGCGTGTCCAGCCCGCCGCCGTCGCCGGCCCGGACCCAAACGGCGAAGACATCCCGCTGAAACACCACGCACAAACTTAAACACACATTTATAGACTGAACATCCACTGTATTACGAATTGAATAGGTACCTAAAATATAACAAATAAATTTTTATTGTACCTAACATCACGCTTATTCGAAAAGACGGATGCCAAATATTAAAGATGAAGAGCGGAAAATATGAATCTTTTTGATATAGAAAGAGTAATATTTGTTTTTTTTTTTATTATGAATCCAGTCAAAATTAAAAAGATCAAAATAAATATACATTTTATTTGATGGGCTTACGAAACGTCAGAAGTAAACTGCACGGTTTCAATAGGTCCTATTGAAATCGTGCAGTTTACTTCTGACGTTGACACAACAAATGACGCATTGAATAGGTCATTTGTTATGAAGAAAGGCCGGTAAGAAATTCCAAGGATACCTACTCTTTAAAAAGAATTAGCATTACACAGTGATAAGGGAGGCAACATAATAGTCCGGGAGGCAGCGGCTTTTTAAACAAGTCATTTTATGCCGGCTGATGTTAATATAGAAGACAGAATGCATGTGGCTTATGACGAAATCGATCGTCAGCTGGTCCAGTTACGGTGGATGCGAGATTGGGAAGCTGCGGAATACGTTAAAAAATAAAAATCTGAAAAATATTTTATACCACATTAAATTTTTTTCACGTGTTATTGACATTGATTACAATTAAAAGAAAGTAGTCAGCTGCATGACTGAGGGTGGATTATGCGTCAGCTGAGCGTCCGAACTAGCCAAAAATAAAATAAAATAATTTTATGCCGATTGAATTTTTTTTTACATGATTTTAGACATTAACAGAAACTTGATATTGATAATCAGCTGCATATACAGTGGGGGAAAACACGTCAGCTAGAGCAGGAATGTATGACTGCGCGCATATATCTCTACGACTCGTGGAATTTTCAATGCTCCGACTGACGTCTTTCCCCCCAACAGATAATCAGCTGACGAATATTTTCTTGTATCTATATATTAACAGTATAATATAACAAACATTTCATGTCGTCTTTTAACAATTTACCCAAGATTCATGGGAGTGAAGCGGTAACAACATTAATATGATTTCTATTAGTTTGTAATATTCGGATTAATTTAAACGCAATTTTATTCGATTATTTTTATTACAATTAACATAAAAATCGTAATATACATCAAACAAATATTTTTTTATGAATCATCTTCGTTTACATCACTGTCGTCATTACAATTATCGATGCTTATGTCACACACTTCGTCGTTCTCGGTTTCGTCGTCCTCTGTAAAAATATCAGTCAATTAATTAACAAAATCATGTAGGTAAATATTATTTGCCAGAAATCAAAAGAAGATAATTTTTTTCATACCATGTGGGTTCATGTCGAGATTAGTGATGCTAGTGATGGATAGCGGCAATTGATCACCCATATACCATTTAAAATAATGTTTTTCATCAGATTCTTCCCATCCATACTCAGTTGGCAACAGGTCAGTTGGCATGGAACGGTGAGCATGGCTCCAAAGGTGGGCGATATACAGAGTGGTGCTGACAATACGACAATAAATTAAACATCATGTACCTCAACACATTCTCAGTGTACCCATAAAAAAATATATAAATATATCCATTAGTCACAGGAAATAATTTTTCACATTTTCTACATGATGTACATGTTGATAAGGAAGCGCTTACAGGTTGATGACCGCCGCATTCAGCGGTACTAACTTTAATAATAAAGGCGCGAAAAAGCAAGTCGATACAGTAACGCGCTGTCGCCCGCTGATTGTAGGTCATTGAACCAATATTTTAAAGGATGTTCTATTCCGTTTGCAATTTTATGAGATTTAGTTTGTGATTTTCATTTTTTTATTTTTGTTGCTAGGTTTTTTCATATGGTTCAGGATTATTCCTATGAACCAGCATGGTCTGTGTTTTCATTTATTGTCGTATTGTCAGCACCACTCTGTATGCCGTTCGAAAAAAATGTTGTTGCAGTTCAGCTTTACAGGGCGGGAACAACGAACCATCGATTCTTTTTTGCAAGTTCAATGGATTGCAGTCATCGGTATTGCCATACGGACGGCACTTTTGCATCACTCATTGCCAAATCTATAGTTTGACGTATTTCTAATATGTTTTTACACTTCTGCATTGTATCAGCAGTGAAAATAATCAGTTTTGCAGACTTTTTTTATTACAAAACACACAAAATGGTTGTATTGACGTTATTTTCTTTTCGAATAACACCACACGTTCTCTTAGTAGGAATGTCTTACTTCAACTCATCATCATCATCCCAGCGTTAATCCTAGTCGCATCCGAAGCCTTTTTAGCTTTGGAGTCTGGGGTCCGCTTTACCAGTCCAACTGTTGATATGGCTAAACTTCGACATTTTCCGTGAAGCGACTGCCGTCTGACCTCCACAACCCGAAGGCGACATCGAAGCATTGCAGTTAGACCAATTGTTGGACTTTTGAGGGCTCCAACAACCCGTAACGACTGCCACTAGATGTTCGTATGGCAACCGGGACCAACTGTTTAACGTGCTTTCCGAGGCACGACCAGGCCAGTGCAAATATTCGTATTCATGCATACAAATACTTGCACTGTGCGGGGATCCAACACGCCGCGTCCGCTACCGCTACGCCACGGAGGCTGTCAGAATGTCTTACTTCAACTGAATGTCTTACTTCAACTGTTGGGTATAAATGAAGGAATAAAGCCGAAACGCAGCTGTCCCTTTTGGGGAGAGGGACGCAGGAACGCAAGTGTAAAATACTTGTGTACGGAAGACAATAACCTGTAAGGTAAATCTTGGGTAAATTGTTAAAAGACGACATGAAATGTATAAATATTAGAGTGTTAATACATAGATACAAGAAAATATTCGTCAGCTGATTGTCCGTTGGGGGGAAAGGCGTCAGTCGGAGCATTAAAAATTCCGCGAGTCATAGAGATATATGCGCGCAGTCATACATTCCTGCTCTAGCTGACGTGATTTCCCCCACTGTATATGCAGCTGATTATCAATACCAAGTTTCTGCAGATGTCTAAAATCATGTAAAAAAATTTCAATCGGCATAAAATAATTTTATTTTTTTATGGCTAGTTCGCACGCTCAGCTGACGCATAATCCACCCTCAGCCGTGCAGCTGACTACTTTCTTTTAATTGTGATCAATGTCAATAACACGTGAAAAAAGTTTCATGTGGAATAAAATATTTTTCAGATTATTTTTTTTTGACGTGTTCTATGGGGTCTCATAGCAAGCGCCCCCGCAGGTGCGTGAGCTGACCTTCACTTCCGTCATCAGGAACAGCTTCTTCACTAGTATTGTGAAGTAAGGATCGGCATAAAAACACTAATGAAAATAGCCGCTGCCTCCCGGACTATAAGACTGTCAACACGTATCAGGTACATACCTACCTACTTGATAAAACAAGAATTGGATGATACAGATCTTCGATATACAGTATACAAAGCCTGTAAAGTCCACACGTTTACAAAACAATTAAAGAAGAACTTATCAAAATGATATGAATTAGAATATGTCGACACGGTTGGCGTAGTGGGTAAATGTTTTAATGCTGCACTGCGCGTCGCAGGGTCGATTCCGTATGGAACAACTACTTGTAGGTCATAACCTACAAGTAGCTGTTTCGGGGAGTTTATAATTATGTTTGTAAACGCACTCACGATACCGGAAAAATTCGTAGTATGGGGCAACTTTAATAAAAAGAAGATCACGCGGTAATGAGCGGTTTACAATTTACGAGGTATTAAAAAAAACTACTTACTATACTAGATTTCGTTCAAAACAATTTTTGGGTGGTAGTTTTTATAGTAATGTATATCATAAGTTTTTTTTTAGATTTTTCATTTTTTATTTTAGTAGTTAGAGGGGGGGGGGGGACCAATTTTTTTAATAATAATAATAATATTTATTTGCTCAAAACATGGTATAACAGGTCTTACAGATAGCAATAGTACAAACATGTTTTGCCAAGCTTAGACTCAGCACGCAAATTAGAATACAAAATAAGAAAAAGTAAAAAAAAAGTACTCAACATTTCGTGTCAAAAAACTGTTTTAGACTATAGAAGTTATGTTGGTTTAGCCATGCACTCAATTTCCGCTTAAAACAATATCTTGTGTTTACCAACTTAAAGTCACCAGGCAAATTATTATATATCCGTACACACATAGCTAAGCAGCCTTTGCTATACTTTGCAAGCCTAGGAGCATTGCTTAGTACGAGCCTATAAGGGTCTCGTCGGTTTCGAAGACATATATCGTTTGCTGTTTTAAACAACTCTTTATGTTTCCACACAAACATGCATATTTCATAAATATATAGACAAGGTAGCGGTAACAAACATAGCTTTTTAAATACTGGTTCACATGAATCGTCAGGTTGAAGTCCGTATAGAGCTCTAATACATTTTTTTTGGGCAACAAATGTTCTATGTTGGTCGGTACTGTTGCCCCATATAACAAGTCCATACCGCAGTATAGATTCTATGTATGCGTGGTAAACCAATATGGCT
Source organism: Sesamia nonagrioides (assembly GCA_017933935.1). Lineage (NCBI taxonomy): Eukaryota > Metazoa > Arthropoda > Insecta > Lepidoptera > Noctuidae > Sesamia > Sesamia nonagrioides. The sequence continues at coordinate 758,126 of JADWQK010002295.1, read as the reverse complement.
GTTTTTAAATTAGTAACTTGTTTTACTTGTCTGAGCGCATATACAAATTTATTTATTTTACTGCATACATTATCTACATGCATTTTCCAATTTAAATGTTCATCAATAGTTACACCCAAAAACTTGGTCATTGTTACAGATTTGATTTTGGGTATATTTAGACTGATATTAGACTTATTATTATTACATTTATTGAATTGAATGTACACTGATTTGTCAAGATTTATTGTCAAATTTTGTTTATTAAGCCAGTTAGTTAAGATGTCAATTGTGTTGTTAATGTCAGCTTCATGGTCATAAATTGTATTATTATTTTTGTTACATGTCACAATAATAGAAATGTCATCAGCAAATAAAATACATTTATGGTTAGTTATTTCAGTGATGTCATTTATGTACAATAAGAATAAGATTGGCCCTAGTATACTTCCTTGAGGAACACCAAATCTGTTGCAAATATATTCAGATGCGTATAGTGTTAAGTCTTTATCATCATTAATATTTGATATAGTAACACATTGTTTCCTGTTATAAAGGTATGACTTTATCCACTGTAAGGGTGGCCCTCTGATTCCAAGTGATTCTAGTTTTTGTAATAATGAATCATGGGAGACTAGGTCAAAAGCTTTTGATAAATCAAAGAACAGACCCGTGGTTAAATTATTATCATTAATACTAGGTAATACTACTTTCATAAGTGCGTAGATGGCTAATGTGGTAGATTTATCTTTTTGGAACCCATACTGTTCATTTTTTATTATATTAAATTTATTACAATAATGTAGAAGTCTCTTGTACATACATTTTTCAAATATTTTTGAAAAAATGGGTATTAGAGTAATAGGGCGATAATTATTCATATCATGTCTTTCTCCTTTTTTGTATAGAGGCTTGATTATGGAAAACTTCAGTGCTTCTGGAAAAATTCCACAGCTGAATGACAAATTAATTAAGTATGTCAGTACGTCAATGATTTCATCAGCACATACTTTAATAATTTTTGTATTGATTTCATCGTAACCTTCAGATTTGGTGTTATTCAAAAGCGTTATTTCTTGTCTAACTTCATTTACTGTCATGGGTTTAAGGAACATTGAATAAACAGTTACATTTTTCACAAAGATATTTCCCTCGTTTGTATCTATTAATTTATTAGTTGAATTGATGTAGTGATTATTGAAAGCGGATGCTATTTCAACTGGGTTGGATATTACCGTATCGTCAATTTTAATATGGCCAATATTACTTTTGGTGTTTGTGTTGTTAAGCTCGTCTTTTATAACCTTCCAAGTAGCATTACATTTGTTGTCGGTTTTGGCAATAAAGTTGATATTTGCATTCTTTTTGGAGTTGAAGATGCATTTTTTAAGGATTTTAGAATAGTTAATGTATTTGATCTTATTATTTGCCGTTTTATTTTTATAGAATCTATGGCGTAGTGAACGTTTTGTTTTACAGCTTTTTCTTAAGCCCTTACTTATCCAAGTCTGTTTCTTTTTGTTGTTTATATTAACCTTTACTCTTAATTTAGGGAAGCAGAGATTGTAGAGTAAGCAAAACATTTCATGAAAATAATTAAATGCCACGTTTGCGTCAATAGCTGTATATGTGTCACACCATGATAAACTACATAAGCATTCCTTAAACCTTTGAATATTATCCTTGCTGAAATCTCTTTTATATGCATAATATGTCGGTAGTTTTTGTGTATTGTATTTCAGCGGAATGGTCAACATTTGTGCAGTGTCGTGGTCTGATAAGTGAAGGGGCATCACAACAGCAGTTGCGTCTGGTATGTTACTAAGAATGTGGTCAATACATGATAATTTACGTGTTGGTCCTTTGATATGAAATTTCAGGTTATAATTATATGCTAAATCCTGTAATTGATTTGAAATATTACCTTTTTTTAAGGTGTTGATATTAAAGTCACCAGCCAAAACTACATTAAATTTAGATTTATATTGTTGCATTACATTGTGCAGGAGGCTATTTAATTTGCTTAGAAACTGAGTGGGATCCGATTGAGGTGTTCTATAAATGCAAATAATATTTAATTTATGATATGTAAGTTCAATACCACAAGCCTCAAACGTATTTTGCGTGGCATAGGTTTTTACAAATGGTAGGTCTTTAAAGAAAATATGTTCTTTTATTAAGATGCAAGTGCCACCTCTTTGCTTTTCTCTGCAGTAGGTGGCTGCCATTTCATAGCCGTGTATTTTAATATAGTTTTCGTTTCCTTTTTTGATAAAGGTTTCTGAGAGGCATATTACATCTGGGTCATTGTGAGCTTCTTGAAGTTCTTGCAGAGTTAGTTCAAGAATTTCTCTTTTACATACAATACTGGCAATATTCTGATGGAGAATTGTTAGGGTATTAGGGGTATCAGTTATAAGGGGTTTGGTCTCGAAAAAATGTAGTGTTACGTTTTATGGTCGGAAAATAATACGGAATGGTTCCTCTGTGACTTTTTTCTACAGGATCTTCAATATTTTCCTGTTGTTGCAACTTAGAAATTACACGGCGAAAATAGAAAGGAATTGTTCCTTTTTTAGGCTCAGTCACTTTGTTTTTGTCAGTACTTAATTGGCTTTGTTTGTTTTTCGCTATTTTCTTAATAAGTTCCCTAGGATTTAAATAATTGTTTTTGTAATCATTACAGTCTATAATGTGATTGATACTTTTACACAATTCAGTTATCTTAGAGGTTCCACTTTCTAGAAATGTACATTTTTTATAATTTTTACATATGTTTTTTATGCGATAATTAAGCTTATTTATGTCTAAGTACTCACTTTTAAACACGTTTAATACAATTACCGTGTTGTTATAGAATGTCTCTAGGACAGTTTGCAAATGTGATAAAACATTCCGTAAACTGTGATCATTTTCTCCCAAACATATTACCAGTTTGTCATTGAAATTTAGCTTAGCATGAAGACAATTAATGGTTATTTGACTACTTAAAGCATTTGGTTTTGTTTCTGAGATAACACTATATTTCTCATATTGTGTATTTTGTCTAGAATCTATAATCGCTGCTGCTAGGCCGACGCATTGTTGAGGGCCGAAGATGAGAATTCGATTTGGCGGGACACATTTTTGTTCTTCAGTACCCGATGATGTTTGGGGGCAGAACTTTTGGACCTGGGGTAGTATAGGCTTACCGTAGTTGTATTGTCTTAGTGAATCTATTTTATTTTTAAAAGTTTCAATCTGTTGTTGTGCGCTTACTAATTTTTGCTGCAGGTTGGTGATCTTCTGTTGTAAATGCATAATTTTGATGCTATTATCCGCACTTGTTTTGCTTGTAAGAGGAGTAGAAGGTGTAGAGAATGTCTGGTGTAGTAAAGAATGTCTTTTTCCTTTAATAGTGACGTCAAGATTATTTTCAACTGGAGAATGGCAGAGTGATTTTAACATTTTTATTTCTAGATTTAACTTGATCAATTGTTGGCGAAGACTATTATTTTCAAGAATCGTATTTTCTAGCTCGTTTTCTGTACTATCTAGTTTACGTGTGAGCTCTGTTATTGTGTCTTTCATTTCTAGAATAGATAAAGACTCCGATATGGTACCGTCCACGCTTTTAGACAGCTTACTAGGGGTGATATACGATTCATCCGATGTTTCATATTCAGTTATTATATGCGAGTCTAACATTTTGAAGCTATTTGGAGTTCCGGAATTTTCTGCTTGGATTTGTGGACTGCCCTGGAACTGTTGTTGAACCTGTTCTGGAGAAGAGCGGTTTATTTGTGGTCTTTTCCTTGTAGTTACGTTAAACGTTTGGCTATCATTTAAGAATTTTTTACTTTTGATGCATGCAGTACATCTCCATTTTCTCTTGGATTCCTGGTCCAACAGGCGGTAAGTTTGTTCCGGGTAGCCAATGCAATCTGGTTCATAGCGCTTGTTACACGTTGAGCATAATGCGGTCTTTTTGATGTCAACAGATTTCTTTCATTTAAAACAGGTAGTTTTTTCTGGCATCTTACGGCTAATTTTAGAAGTGCTTTTAGTGGACATACTGGTTCGTTCAAAAATTTGGATAGATTTTTGTTGCAATAACTAATAGAGTAACAGGATACCTTGGGCACACTGTACTTGTTATATGGCAAGAATATCATCTGTCAATTTGATTGATGTGCCAAAATGCTATGTTCCAGGTTTGTAAAAAGAATGAATGGTATTCATGCATGATCTAGTATCATGTGTCAAATCAAATCAAATCAAATCATTTATTTCAAATAAACCAGTTACAGGCACTTTTGAATTGTCAGAAGGTCGGTCAGTCAATAAGATGAAGCTAGTCGCCCATTCCAAAGAGTAGGTACCTATGGAGAAGAACGGGCAAGAAACTCCATGGACACTCTTTTAAATTTTTAAGCTATTGTTACAAATATTTGATTACATCATTCATGTTGAAATCAACCGCGTGAGAACGATGCAGAAATATATTGTGCGCCGAGAGCGTCCATTATGGAAAACACACAAAAATCAATTCAGAAATTAAAATACGCCGTGGCAGCTAAGAGATGACCAGTCCCCTCTGACGGCGTCCGTTCACGAACATGACGTATGGATCAGCATCATTCAGCTCAACCATATCGAAGGGAACCCAATGACCCAAAACACACGCCACCATCAGCGAGACATTTGAGTGAGCATGACATACTCTCAACAGCCAGAGCACAATTAAGTCAATAAAAAAGACTAACCCAACAAATAAATGCCTTACAGCACATACGTACATTGTGCTCACACGTTTGCCATGCAATTATACAATACTAAGAAATTGAATCTACACAATGCTAAGATAGTTTTGTCCAAGGTTCAGCAGCTCCAACAGTGTTCCCGAATCTGTGGAAAGTTTAGCTCCTGTGCAGCTGTACAAGTGCCGAACACCTCTGTCAGCGATACAATTCCGTAACGTACAATATGCTTGGCTACATATGTGTAATACAGGCTTTGAATAAATAACATAAACAACTACATATTAAAACTACAAGAGGAAAAATCAAAGAACAATTATTGTATAGAAATCGGACGCAGCTCAAGCCCAAGCCTTTTTGTCCTCAATATAATCCTTCACACTATAAAATGCTTTCTGACACAACTTACGTTTAATGAAGGATTTGAATGTATTCAGGCTCAGATCTTGAACCACCCCTGGAAGTCCATTGTAAAAATGTATACATTGGCATCTGAAAGAGCCACCTATTTTCTTGAGCCTTGTTGTAGGTACAATAAATTTGTGCCTGTTCCTAGTATTTATATCATGGACATCACTGTATTTTTTAAACAATTTTATATTTTTATGAGCATACAAAAGATTTTCATAAATATATTGAGACGGCACGGTCAGTACATTAATCTCTTTAAATTTTTCTCTGAGAGAGTGTCTCGGACTTAATTTATAAATTGCACGAACAGCTCGTTTCTGCAAAACAAATATTGTTTGAATATCGGCGGCATTTCCCCACAACAGAATGCCGTACGACATTACGCTGTGGAAATAGCCAAAGTACACTAAACGGGCCGTCTCAACATCAGTCAAATTACGAATTGTTCTAACTGCGTATGCAGCAGAACTTAGCTTTTTCGACAATTTTTCTATATGTGAACCCCATTGAAGCTTAGCATCCAGAGTTATACCCAAGAACACTGTGCTGTCGTCAGATTTCAATTCTTCGCCCCTTATCAACACTTTAGTTTCCACCTGCCTCACGTGAGGTAGAGTAAACCTAATGCATTTGGTTTTTTTCTCGTTTAAGAGTAAATTATTAACATTAAACCAATGGACTACTTTGGAGATCGCGCTATTTACATCATCAGTAACCTGCTGCTGACGTTTCAGTTTAAATAAAAGTGAAGTGTCATCTGCAAACAACACTATATCGTGGTTATCCTTTATTAGGTACGGCAGGTCATTGATGTAAATAAGAAACAAAAAAGGACCAAGAATTGACCCCTGTGGGACTCCCATTGTTACTAAAGATCCGGAAGATCTTTTTCCATTAACGTCAACGCTCTGAATCCTACCACTCAAGTAAGATGTAATAAGATCCAGTGCAGAGTTCCGGATCCCGTAGTGGCGGAGTTTCCTGATTAACGTATCATGAAGAACGCAGTCGAATGCCTTGGACAAATCACAAAAGATGCCCAAAGCATCGCATTTATCCTCCCATGCATTATATATATGACCTAGAAGTTCAACACCGGCATCAGTAGTTGAACGACCCCTTGTAAAACCGAACTGTTTGCTATGTAATAATTTATGTTTATTAAAAAATTTAGCATTTGGTTTAAAATTAATTTCTCAAAAATTTTACTAAAGGTAGGTAGTACAGAAATAGGTCTATAATTTGTGGGGTCTGATGTACTACCAGATTTAAACAAAGGTATTATTTTACTATTTTTCATGAGATCAGGAAACTCTCCACAGTCAATACAAGCATTAAAGATAACAGCTAGAGTGGGTGCCACAATATCAATAATAGACTTAGCAACTTCCACCGAATGACCCCATAGGTCAGCAGCCTTTTTTACATTTAGAGTGTGAAAGATTTTAATTATATCTCTACTGATAACATGTTCAAAATGAAACTCCGAATCACAAACATTAACATTTTCTTTAAGCAAAGACTCGGCAACAGAAGGCGATGAGTTTAGGGATTTAGTAGTGGAAACAGGAATATCCGAAAAGAAATTTTCAAATGCCTCAGAGACTTGCGAGTCAGATTTAATTATGTTGTCATTAATAGACAGGCTATAGTCAGTATTTCTATCACTGGACCTTCCCGTTTCACTATTAATAATTTTCCAAGTCGTTTTAATTACATTGCCACTGTTCTTTATCTTTGAACTCAAGTAACGTGACTTGGCCATATAACAAACTTGTTTGAATAATTTTGAATATTTTCTAACATACAAATTGAATTCAACAGTGTTAATATAAATCCTCTCATTGTACAGTTCATAAAGCCGAGTTCTACTTTTATGAATACCCATGGTAGCCCAATCAGAGAAAGATGCTTTACTATTAACAGAGATAGTCTTGGGAACAAAGGTGGAATCAAATAGCTTACAGTATATATTAAAAAAATTGTCATAGAGATGATTAGGGTCAGCAGTAACAGCACTGGATAAGAATGGCAATTTATTGATGAGATCAAGTCTAAAAACCTCCAAGCGGCTTTCAGTTTTGGGGTTAACAGTGATATCCTTTTTGGCCACTATTTTACTATGGTTTGGAATAGTAATCCTTTGTCCGCAGTGATCAGAATCAAGTAAATTTAAAACTTCTTTGTGGCTTGGTATTATGTTTGTAAAAATATTATCTAGGCACGTGGCACAAGTAGGTGTTATTCTTGTGGGCTCCAAAAATAGGTTTGCAAGATTGTAGGACTGAAATAGACTTATAATTTTATTACAATAACCAGAGTTCTCTAATAAATTAATATTAAAATCACCGCAAACGATAACGGCTTTGTTTGAAACACAAATCTTATGTAAGACTTCATCCATTACCTTTTCAAAGCAGTCATACAATCCCGAAGGGGGTCTGTACACACTTAACACAATGGAGCCCTCCAACTCTACACAGGCAATTTCAGCTGTTCGTTCAACAGACAGGCCCACAATGTCTTTACGATTTTTAAATTTCAACAGGTTACTAACTAAAATTAATGAGCCACCATGTATAGCATTAATTCTGCTAAACGAACTACCAACCTGGTGATTCTTAAAATTAAACAAGAACTGGTGACTTTTTAGCCAATGTTCGGTTATGCAAAGAATATCAATACCATAATGGTTCATGAATAAATCTACCTCTAAATCTTTGTTCATAAATCCTTGAATATTTTGATGCACCAAATTAATATTATCTATTGACTTTAAATTTCCTCCCGAGTTACCTTTGTAATCCTGTATATTGTTATAGCTAGAGGTTGGCTCTATTGTCTTAATTTCTAATTTAAATTATTAATGATGTCAACTGATACCAAATTATTGGCAGAATTAATTAGAATGTCATTGCATTGCTCAAAAGAAGCAAGTTGTTTAGCCAAATTCTTGGCTGTAATAGAAAAAAAATATGATAGCGACACAGCTACCTGTCTTTTAAAGTAATTAGAAAGATAATACATAACATTGTTATGTCTATCTCTTGTCAAATACAAATTCTTAAAATAATTATTTATGTCAATTAAATGTAATATTTTATTATTAAATGTCAAGTTGGACATTGTCATATTTAGTTCAAATCTAATCCTATTTTCTTCCTGTGGCAACTGGTCACTGTAAGGGAATGTAAACAAGACAACCTTTCCAATATTCAGATTGCTTAATGTTTCACAACTCTTAAGCAGTTCTCTTTTGCTCAAATTTCCCCTATTACCCACAAAAATTAACAATGTTGTATTCTGGGAAAAGTTACATTTAATAATTTTTTGCATAATTCTATATAAAGAACAACCAGGCATACAGTAGTTCAATATTGAGTGACCTGGACATTCATCAGTCAACAAGCGCCCCAAGCCCTTACCTATCTCATCACAGAACAACACAACATCATTAGTCAAGCTTTGTTTAAGACTATTAAGATCATTACAATCACGGCTATTGGCACTATTACCAGAAGGAACCATGACATCAACACAGGGCTGCGGCAAGGTGGTATTACATGATGTCAACGAATGATCCGGTGTAAGCACATCTGATGTTAGGCCGCACTCACAGTTGGTTTTTTGTGAGTTAACCAGCTCATTCATCGCCAACACATATTCTCTCATTAGGTCTTCTGAGGTATTATACTTATTAGTCAATGAAATAAGTTTATCTTGCAGACGGTCAAGTTCAGATTGCAATGACTCCGTGTCTATGTCATACCTCCTATTACTTTGCTCTAAGTTATAAGAATACATATCTAACTGTTTCAGCAAATTGATTCTTTCCCTGTTCATCTTAACACTTTTTATAAAGTACCTTTGTCTTTTCACCATTTTTTGAGTTTTGACAATGTACTTATTAATTTTTATATATTTTTTAAATTTATTTTTGCTGGTTACTACCCTCACTGAATTTGATGACTTTGTATCATTGTCATCAGTCAAATCTATAGTGTAAGAGGGGTTTATTGCAGAAACCATTGTGGGGGCGATAGGCAACAACTCGCTAAATAGACTCTGATTCAGCGAGGCAGTGATGTTATTATTAGAAGTCTCTAGTTGTATGATTTGACTTTGAGCCTCATGTAGCTGCTGTTTTAAGAGGTGTTTCTGACAAAGAACTTGTTCATACTCTAAGCTACACTGGCTGAACCCGTCCACAACAAGCTGGAGCCTATCCCGGGCGTCTATGGCATCAGTGTATTGAATATGTAACTGAGCCATTTCATTTCTCAACTTCCTATTTGCTTCATGGGCATTGAAGAGGACTCTCTCATTGTCATCGATTTCCTTAAGTAATTGGTCACAGGACTCCCTCGAAGCCTTTAATTGGCTCAAAGCCTCTTTGAGTTTGGACTCTTGGAGGTGAGCATGGGCACTACGAGTCATGATCATTATTGAAACTAGCTAGGCAAGGAAGTGACAAGAAATTAGAAGTGAGGCGGTAGTTGTGGCAGAAAATGAAGATAATCAGTAAAAATGAAAAATGAGATTTAGATTTAGGTAAATAAAAGGTGATTTGAAAGTAAAAGTTGACCAATAATCGAGTTTGATTTAATTAAAAGGGAGATCTGTCACCAAACCAAAATAAGGTTATGTTTACGTTCAGAGGTCATTGGCATCAATAAGTAGCCTTTCTAAAACTGAATTACACAATTTCTGATTAAAATAAAGCACGCAAACAAACTAATAGCATGTAAAATATAATACCTGATACCGAGATGACAATGCAAGATTCACTTGTGCCGGTAACTGTCACCGATTTTTATAGAAATATTTACACTAAATACGCACTACCTATATGAACTTAACACAAAATATACACTCTTGTTCTATTAATTAGATGAATAATTGGAAATAGGTCTACAAATATAAGTAATTTATTATTTAAAATTAAAAAAATTACAAGAAGAAATTTAAACAGCTGTCAGCTGTAGTGTTGCCACAGAAAAAAAAAAAAAAAAAAACTCAACTGTGTTCTGCTACTTGTCAACAGATGTCGCTACTCCAATTATCGACAATCCTCGACTGACCGCTATTTACAAAAAAAAAAAGAAGCCCGTTGCATCGAAAATGTATCTCACTTATTCCGAGAGACTTGATAATTGGTATATATATCACTGATAATGACACTCAATAGACTGTAATTGCTTATGTTTCCTATTATATTGCTTACATTTAAAACTTGTCAGTAGTTGGATTGTTCACTGGTTCACTATTAGTTTGCTTTATTTTTATAATTTGTTCACCTAAGTTCTTAATAATATTATTTCACACAGTTTATGAGTTCTATTCCACTTTATGCGATAGTAAACACGACAAAATTACTAAAAAACTATATTAACAAATTATTTATCACAAAATATCAAGAGCCCAATGTCACTCGGCCAGTGTTGCCACTGCAATCTCCACTTTGGAAGCGTCGGTCACGCAAACTATTCGGTTCAGAAAAAAAATATTTTAGAAACCTCGATAACATTTTTGAAGACCTATTCATAGATAACACGACACGTTTGAGTTTGATGAAAAAAAAATTTGATTTTCAGTTCTTAGTACGGGGAGCCCCAAATATTTATTTGTATTTTTTTTTATTTTTGCATCAAAATCTTTATAGCTCTTATAGTTTCGAAAAAAAATGGCTGTGACATACGGACGGACAGACGGACAGACAGATATGACAAATCTATAAGGGTTCCGTTTTTTGCCACTTGGCTACGGAACCCTAAAAAGCATTGTAAGGCAAGTATAGCAAAACAGAGGGTATCTTGTTATAAAAAGTTATATCAAGCCCAACAAAATAGTTATGAACCTTTTGAAGTCGGTGAAAAGGGGCTCGTAATTTATCTTTATTTCTGCTGTTAATATTATAAATCTCACTGTTTTTGATGTACATGTGAATATTTTGCCTTACGTATGAGATGTTGGCTAAGATAAATTGCAAGGCAATCGTGAGAAAATCTCCTAAAGAAACTCTGACATCAGAGCTGGTAAATTGCTCGAACAGCTCGTTTTTGGAGTATGAATATATTTTGTATGTCAGCGGCTTTGCCCGAAAGAGGAATACCGTATGACATAACGCTGTAGAAATAACTAAAATAGATTAAACGAGCTGTATCAACGTCAGTGTATTGTCATACTTTCCTGACGGCGTAGGCGGCCGAACTGAGCCATCCTGCTAAGGGCGATATGTGTGTTCTCCACTGAAGTTTGGCATCTATTATTATTGATAGAAAAACTACCGAGCCCACAGTTTCAAGCACCTCTTTATCTAAAACGATGTTAGATCCTGGATTTCTAACATTTGGCAAGTTGAAAGTTACACATTTCGTTTTCTTGGTATTTAGAACTAGGTTATTTGACGTAAATCAAAATCAAATCAAAATCAAAGCATTTATTTCAAATAAACCAGTTACAGGCACTTTTGAATTGTCAGAAGGTCGGTCAGTCAATAAGATGAAGCTAGTCGCCCATTCCAAAGAGTAGGTACCTATGGAGAAGAACGGGCAAGAAACTTCATGGACACTCTTTTAAATTTTCAAGCTATTGTTACAAATATTTGATTACATCATTCATGTTTAAATCAACCGTGTAAGAACGATGCAGAAATATATTGTAACCAATCCGTAACAATTGAAAGTGCTCCGTTTACTTTGTCAAAATCTTGTTTATTCCTGTCTACTTTAAAAATAATAGAGGTATCGTCTGAAAACAGAAATAACGTCACAGATGCCCAAATAAAAGAGTACTTAAATCATTAGTTTAAACTAAACACAAAAATGGACCCCGTATGGAACCTTACGGTACATATAACTGAACTGTGCCCTAAATTTCATTCAAATCTTTTCAGCTTGTTTTAACCATTGATTGTTTCAGTATCACCAAATTCCTCGGCTGATCTTCTTAATTTTTTTCTCGACTTCAGTGTGATCGCAAGCCGTGTGTAGTACACATATCAACAATGTCTACGGATATTAAATGAAAGACTTTTTAACTCAAAACCTATTTACGGTACTTACAAAAAAAAAAATATATAAAATATTTTCTTCTTCAACACCTCTTTCGAAATTCAAAAAATAGCTTATGCCAGAGTAGTTCGTAGGCCCTCGATACATCCAAGAAACATGCTATTACAGGAGTCTTTCTGTCAGTATAATATTTTACAGTCTGCTCAAAATTGCACTATCTGTTCTATGGTAGAGCGTAAGAATTTTGCACTACAGGCAGTCTCCCAATGGGGTGAAGCCAATCTTGTAACATTCAACGCCACCAAAACACAAGCGTGTCTATTCACCGCCAACAAGCCGTTCAGCTTGGCTCCTACTTTTTCGAATGTATCCCTGAAGTGCACGGATCGCCTTCAGCTTTTAGGAGTTGAGATTTTCTCGAACCTAAACTAGGGGCGGTTCATTGAGGCCAAAGCCAAGGTGGCTGCCAGGAAACATAGCATTATTGCAAAGGTCCGGCGGTACTTCACACCAGGAGAGCTTCTATTGTTATACAAAGCACAGGTCCGCTCGTGTGTGGAGTACTGTGGCCGCATTTGGGCTGGTGCTGCTAAGTGCTGAAAAATGCCTCTATTCTGAGTAGTACGGTTGTTTTGTCCGGCCCCGAACTACTGATACCAAAAAAGTCTCATTAGTACGGTTATGACGTCAAACCGAACTTATGTGACTTATTAAAAAGTACGAGTAGCCCTGTGCTAAAGTAAAAGTTGTTCCGCCCACTACTAACCGAACTACAACTATAGGCTCAACAGTTCAGATTGAAGTCATGACCGTACTAATGATACTTTTTTGGTATCAGTAGTTCGGGGCCGGGCAAAACAATGGTACTACTGAGACTAGAGGGCAGAACGCCATCTGGCACCTTTGGATTCGATGGAGAAGCGAAAATAAAATATGTTATTTTACTAAACATAAAGAAATACTTTGATTAAGTGTTTATTTTGTAAAGCTAGTTTAGGTTTTTTGTAAATATTTAAGACTTTATAACCGACCCTTTTTCTTCGCGGGCCAGTTCATTTCTAAAGGCATGTAGAAACATGAACACAGAGGATTGTGTACAAATCATGGACAACATGGACAGTGGGGAGTGTATAGATATACAAATCATGGTCAACATGGACACAAAGGAGTGTATAGACATTGAAATCGCAATCAACAAGCAGGAATAGTAAGATATCACTTACGTGACGAGCGCGACGTACGTGTCGTACCGGTCCACGGCCGCCAGCCCGGTGGCCACGCCGGGCGCCGCCAGCGCGCCGGCACGCGCCTCGCGCTGCAGCGCCTCCAACACTCTGCGGAAGTGCGGAGTGCGGGGGTGAGCGGTGAGGTGTGGCTCCCGTCACACGGGTCAGGTACTTAAGACTATGTATTACTGCAGTGAGTTTTATTGACGTATTTCGCATACGACGATTTTCTCTGTTCTGCTTAGCGTCGATAGTTAAAAACTCCAACAGTGTATTCTTATGGTCCGTTAGGATGCACTGTTGGTTTTAAATTCTCGGCTTAACAGTGAGAGTTATAAGTCTCGTGTGGGATAAAAAAAAAACTGTGTTTGTGTGTGTGTGGAGGAGCCTGCCTACGGCTGTCATATGCGTAAGAGAAAGGGAAGCTGTACAGACTGGCGCGCACCGTAACGTGTTACGTAACGGAGCGGATTATCCGCCCATTATCTCCACAAAATTTGTTTAAAAAAATCGCACACACCTGCGCTGCGCAATGTCGGGGGAGTCCGGCGGCGGCACCAGCGCCGCGGTCAGAGCACGGGCGGCGGGGGCGCCGGCGTCGGACGTCATCAGGCGCCAGGCGCCAGCGCCCTGCGCTCGCGCCACCGAGCTGCGCACCAGCTCCGCGCCTTTCCACGATGCCGACAACTCTGCAGCATGCAATTACTTATTTAGATATTTATTTAGTTTTAAATAAATTATTAGTACTGTGCCAATTTGGTCAATGGTCGCTGAAGAATTTATTAACATCAAATACAGCACCGGCGCTGGTGTAGTTGAGCAGGCCGGCGAGGTAGCCGGCCAGCGTGGGCGCGGCTGCCAGAGAGCCGGGCGCGTACTCGCCGGCGCCAGCCGCCGCCGCCGACAGTCCGCCTGATACTACGTACCCGTCTCTGCAACACAATAGTACTCGGTCTGAGATTGTTTTGTTAAATCAAGGTATCATTTATCGCAAAATACCAACGATCTAATTACTTAACATTCCAGAATTTTCAACCCAACAAGGTGGTCATGTCAGTCCTTTTTTTCACCAGGTCTCTCGTGGCATCATGCGTACTCACTTAGCCAGTTGTATGGCGGGTGCGATGAGCTGCTGCCACGGCAGCGCGCCGAGCTGTGCGTGCAGCGCGGCGAGCGCAGTCACGAGGCGCGGAGGTCGCTCCACGCCTCCCGTACTCCCCACGCCCCCCCACTCGTACAACGTTGGAGGCTGCGTACGTGCGTTGCGGTACTCCCAGTACAACAGAGCACCACTCCTGCAACGAGCATTGAAAGATTTTTTGTTAGTAAATAAAGCATTGTAGCGTATCGTATATTCGTAATTTTAACATCAAATTAAATTCTCATTTCGTTTTCCAAGAAGAAAAAGTTGAATTGGTTTGTCCCCCCTAGATATTGAGTTAAATTATAAATGTAAGGCAGCGTCGCAATCAAAAACGATTGTTTATAATTATGATTATGACATTCAATCAATCGATCGGTCAATACTCAATCATGATTACCTTATGACGTGCTAAAGTAAGAGGATGACAGAATAATGAAACAAGCAAACATACGCGTCAAGCGAGGTGCGGTGCGGCGCGAGCACGGCGAGGCAGAGCGCGGCGGCCACGGCGGCGTCCAGCGCACGCCCGCCAGCCTTCAGCACGTCCGTGCCCGCGCGCGAGCACGACGCTGCCGACGACGACACGCTGCCATGCGGCACCAGCTGCACATACACACACACACACGGTGCACGAATACAATGACACAGTTATTCATTTATCAGAAACACATAGGTACCTAAACAGGGCAGGTCCTTAAAAATTAAAAAAAAAACGGCTAAGTGCGAGTCAGACTCGTGTACAAAGGCATCCATACTACAGTCTATACAGATGAGATTTTTTATTTGTTGATTTTTTCGGGTTTTTGTCTTGGAATCGTTGATAAACTAAACCAATGCAAAAAATGTCTTCATCTATACTAGAATCTCTAGGGGTACGTAGTATGCTACTCCAGTTTTTAATTAATTTCTCTCAAACAGCAGTTAGATGGTCAACATCGACGGAAGCCTTACGAGCCAACGAGGTTCCCATTTCGTACGAAGTGCTTCAATTGAGTGTTTTCAAAAACGACCTGTATATCATGCCTCTGAGCTCTAGTAACATTAATTTCTTTTGCCAATGATACTCTGATTATCTTTAATGATAATCCTGGACTAAACTGCAAGCACCTGCTTAATCTAGATTTAATCTAATATGTAGATGGCATATCTCCCACTCAAACACGCTGTTCATTTTATGTTCATTTTGTGTGTGTTTTCGCTGTTCGTTTTGTTCGATATTTGTTTGGTGTACAATAAAGAATATATAAATAAATAATATTCTCTTTCAACTCCACTATGGAACACCTTAACAACCCTTATTCTACCTGCCAAGCCAATTCTATATCATACAGATGTCCCATAATTTCTTAATACCTTGGTATAATCCTAGATAAAGACCTTAACATTAAAGGATAATATCACTCACTTTACTGTTCGCGTTAGTTCTGTCAGTAATGATAGAGCGATCCCAGTATAAAGTGACATGGTCATTTACAAAAACCGAGTCAGGCACATATTTATAATACGATACCTCAGAATCCACAAGTTTATATTATTGCAAAGCTGGTGAATAATCCTAGTTACTTGGTAACGCTTGCCGACAGCCTCCGTGGCGTAGCGGTAGCGGACGCGGCCGCTGCGCAAGGTGGCGCGGGTTCGATCCCCGCACAGTGCAAATATTTGTATGCATGAATATGAATATTTGCACTGGCCTGGTCGTGCCTCGGAAAGCACGTTAAGCCGTTGGTCCCGGTTGCCATACGAACATCTAGTGGCAGTAGTTAAAGGGTTGTTGGAGCCCTCAAAAAGTCCAACAATTGGTCTAACTGCAATGCTTCGATGTCGCCTTCGGGTTGTGGAGGTCAGACGGCAGTCGCTTCACGGAAAATGTCGAACTTTAGCCATATCAGCAGTTAGACTGGTAAAAGCGGACCTCAGACTCCAAAGCTGAAAAGCTTCGGATGCGACTGGGATAAACGCTGAGATGATGATGATGACTTGGTAACGCCTGTGCAAATACTCGCCGTTAGCCAGACGAGAGCAATCAGAGATAATATGTCTGATGGACTCACCCGGATGGTAAAAGTCCAGCACACGTCAACCATTCCTTCCTTCATTATATACACACCTTCAGTAGTTATTCGTCAAGATAACTTTGTCCATAATTGCACTCATCGATTCATTAAGGTAAATAAGAGGAATAAGAAGCCTCCCTGTCGAAATCAGTTCGGTATTGCTCTGGCAGGACACAATATACCGCTGCCGGCGTAGTAATAGTGTCGTGGGCACTGCTGGCAGTACCGACTACGCTGCTCTGTGTGTCCAAACCGCACCACTCCACGAAGATTGAGAAGGTCGTGGAGTATTTGCGCGTCAAGACTAACTGGACTGACTTTGAGGGTCGAGAGGTTGGGGCCGGGTCACAACACGAATTTCAAACCGTTCCTGGGACGCATTCCGACACCATGATCTCGAGACGTTCCTCACAGAAGAGTTCTGGCCGACAGGTATTGTTACCACCGGTTTCGTGGCCAGCTACGTGACATCAGTCAGCGTAACACAATGCCGACACTTCGTGTACATTAAGTGTCCTCCAGCCTCCGTAGCATAGCGGTAGCGAACGCGGCCGTTGCGCAAGGAGGCGCGGGTTTGATCCCCGCGCACTGCAAATATTTGTATGCATGAATATGAATATTTCCACTGGTCTGGTCGTGCCTCGGAAAGCATGTTAAGCCGTTGGTCCCGGTTGCCATACGAACATACTAAAAAGTCCAACAGTTGGTCTAACTGCAATGTTTCGATGTCATCTTCGGGTTGTGGAGGTCAGACGGCAGTCGCTTCACGAAAAATATTGCCAAAATCAGCAAAATAACCCAGAATCGGCAGTTAGTGGTAAAGCGGAACCCAGACTCACGCTGGGATGCCCTATATCTTGAAACCTAGGCATTTTAGAGGTTCGATATAAAAACGCATGCATAGACCTAGGATGGCCTATCGAATGGTACAGGTTTCATCAATATTCAATCGTAAACGTACTCGAAATAAAGCGCTATTGTTATTTACTTCTAGACGGGTCTGGAATGTTCGATGTGCTTTTTTTTAATAATTATAAACTAGTGCTTGACTACAATCCCGCCTGATGGTAAGCAGTGATGCAATCGTTGATGGTAAAGCGCACTAGTTTATTAAGCCTATTCACTTAAAAACCTTAGGAATCATCTTCAGCGACAACAGCTACGAGTACTTCAAGGAGTAACTTCTGTGGTGCTATCGTGTGTGTACGACACGGACTTCGTGGATATAAGGGAAAATTTCGGTGCGACATCAGCTATGTTCTACATCAGCTATGTTCTACTTGTCACTGATTACGATCGACTGTACCTTCGTTGACAATAAACTTCGTAACCCTTTTTTTTTTTGTTTGGGATGCGAAATCATCATATGACCTCTCCCGCTCTGGGCGGAACGGAAGGGCGTGTCAGACTTTACCGACTAAAACCCACCTGTGTTTCTTCACTTGCCAATGCGTCAGGGCCACGGTTTTTTTTTTAACCAACCCGCAACCCTAACCCGGGAGGCATCGGTCTTCGTGGCTCCCGTCACGATGTGCTGACATATCTCTGAGGCGCGCGTGAAACACAACGCGCCGCCGACTCGGGCCTGGTACCAGGCGGCGAGCTGCCCACTGCTTGCGCCGCGTGACCTTAGGGCGATCCACACAGTGGTGACACCCTGGCGTTTCCTCCCACTTATATGGTTCAGAAACCTCCCGAAACAGCCGTGTCCGGTGGGGACCTGGGTCAGGCGGAAGGTGAGGGCGCCGCGCGCCGTGGCACCTCTCTAACACACCTCCAATAGGGGACTTACCGCCGCTAATTGTGGCGTGCCCAAACTTCGTCTGTTTAGAGCACATTGTTGATGTTGCTTGTGGGCTCATTATACGCGAAGATCATTCTGCGATCATTCGTCGATTATAACAATGGGTTCAGTGTTTTTTTTATTTAATTTAAATTGTTTATTTTATTTATTACAACGGATACTAGTTTCGTAAGTTTTACTGTACTTACTAGTTGTCTAGGGATTTCATAGTCTGAAATACTTTTTTTATTTTTTTTTTTTATGGAAACACCGAACACGAACACAATATGCTAGTATCTCATATTTACCTCGAAGTCCCCGTAGTAGATCTGCGTGAGAAGCGCCAGCGTGATGGCGAAGGAGAGCGCGGCAAAGGCGGCCGGGATGAGACGCGGCCCGCCCCCACAGCACCGCACCCACGCGCTGCCAGCCGCGCCCGCGCCTCGCGCCTTCAGCGGCAGGTCCTCGCGCAGCTCCACGCCTCCTGCGTACACACACACATAATGCACTGAGATAACATCCACAGTTGCACATCCTGCCCGATGTGCATAGAAAAATTGGTGACACTTTACCAAATAAAAACAAATACGGGGTATGCAGCACCCTGGCCTCTATGACTCGATTGTACTAAAATACTTAGATATCGACGAATGACAAGTTTAATTGCAGGGGTACGATACGAGAAACCGTGGCCCTGGCGCACAGGTAAGTGAAGGAACACGGGTGGTATTTAGTCAATAAAAGTCTGATACCTTCTGCTCCGCGCTGAACGGGAGAGGTCATTTGATGATTTCCCATTCACATAAAATAGTGTACTAAAGGTCCTGCTCCAGTTGCCGGTCAAATGTATATACATTTATACATATCGCTGGTGGCATGCTAAGATAATGAAAACGCGCAACATTTGAAATTATCAGCAGAGATTTGATGCTGCGCAACTTTTGTCCGCCACAGGCACTTTGCCACTAACATCCACGTGGATTGCTCTCTTATGACATGTATTCGTAACCCCACGTCAAGGGAGGGCTTTTTTATTAGCACATAGTTGAGCCCACACCTGTCTACGACATAACTAAGTATGACTCTCATAACACGTTCGAAAAGCCAGACAGTTCAGTTTAGTTACCCACCAGAGGGATGCTGCGAGTCAGGACTACTGCGGCTGCTGAGGGGCATGACTGCTCACGTGCTCAATGCTCAGCCTGCTCCTCCAATCGAAGATCCGGCTAAACACTGAGGACATTCAACAAAAAAAAAGTCAAAAGTTAAAATAAGTCGTTTTGTCTAGTTTTTTGTGGGGAAGCCTGTTGTACGCAATCGATTTTTTCGATCACAGTATAAAGGGAAATTCCTTACAGCGCAATAACAGAATATGATCACATTAAACTATTAAGTCACAACAACACTCAACAATAATATTTAGAATTTTACCTAGGTAGGTATGATGGCTTTGATAAGAAAGATAGGTTCTTTGATAAGAAAGGCCGAAACCATCTGAAAGGTCACAGACTCTTTCAAAGAACAGATCTTGGGAGAATCCTGGTCAGATCATAATTATGAAGATGTCTTAGATGGTCTGTTGATACAACAATACCAGATGAGGCACGTATTTGTCAGAAATGGTGCAGCTCGACTCGTGCTGAGTTGAGCTCAAAGATTTCAAGATCGAAATTTATTAAGCACTAGCTTTCCGCCCTCGGCTTCGCCCGCGTGGAGTTCGGTTATATCGCGCTTTTTAGATTTCCCTCGGGAACATCAAATTTTTCCGGGATAAAAGGTAGCCTATATTCTTTCTCAGGGTCTAAAGATTATCTGTGCTAAATTTCATCAAAATCGGTTGAGAGGTTTAAGCGGGAAAGCGTAACAGACAGACAGACAGACAGACAGACAGACCGACAGACAGACAGACAGAGTTACTTTCGCATTTATAATATTAGTATGGATTAAATTAAAACAATAGACTTGATATTATATCTAGCGAATGTTAATGTAGTAAATATCTAGCAAAGTAAAAAAAAATAAAGTGCAAGACCTTTTTTTTTTATAGGTTACATTAAGTAATAGGAACACTTGTTACTTAAATACTAATGCCCAACACAATCTATTAACGATAAAATAGCCATGTGGCCCCATGGCCGATGTGCGGAAATAATCAGAAATTCACAACGAATACCAATTGAGAAGACCAGATCATGTTGACGTTGAAAGATTGAAAAATGGTGAAATGAGGAATTGTGTCACAATAAAGTAACTTGTAGAGCGGTTACGCCGTACGCACTACCTCTATATTAGCTCCATGCGCACTACTCGCGATCCAAATCAGAATTGAGGAACCGACTTAATTTTGAATATTGTAAATTCGAAATGTAGTGCGCACCGCGCAACTTTTCATACAATAGTGTTATGGCTCCATCGTACTGTCACTTGTCGAATCACGGCTCGGATCCAATGCAAAACTATTCACAAACAATAATGTTGCATTAGCAACCAGTCTCTTAAGGTAAGCGATACAGTGAGCAGAACTAGTTTAGGACAGACTTCGCGTCTTCGCAAGGTCAGCTCAATGTCGAAGTGTTACTACCAGTACCGGCGTGCGGTCGATAGCACCAGTACATCTTTCAACTGCTAAGAATTATCGAAGACAAATAAATTCTTTAAATGCCTTTGATTATCTTTTTGTAGCACTTTTTTAGAGTAGTTCGTTAGTAAGTAATAAGTCGATCTACTCTAAAACAGTGCTAATATTAATTTTGCATTCATTATAATTAGCATTACGTGTGTATAAGTACTAATTTATTAAGAATAACTCCATTCAGTTGTATGTCTTGTGTAACTGGATGTACCTACCTACATAAATACACGCAGGCAAAGAAAGTAGAACCTACACTCTAGAATGCACAGTTACAATACGCCACACAACGTTTTACAGTTGCGCAGCGGCAGCGTCCTCCGTCCGCGCCAGCTCCTGACAGGTGTTCTGCTGTCGACACACAACAACACTAGACGACACACATATCTCCACTCAGTAGGGACACACTGCAGACACACCTAAGAAAAACACTGACACTGACGCTTGCGCATTCCTTGTGTGAGTGATACACAAGATGCGTGTCAAGACAGCGCCGAAGATGTCGCGAGCGGCCGGTTCAGCCGGTTGACTCCGCGGTGTGTGCCGGCTGTCAGCCGGTAGACGCCGGAGGGGGGATCTGCCACTCCGCAGAAAACCGTTCTCTGACGTCATTGCAGTGATGCTTTCATAGTGCTAATGTACAGCAACAACATTGTACAGCGCAGACTTACTCATAGAACAGAAGTCTCCCATATCACTGGATCAGATTATGTTAGTTTTAGTTCATACACTGTTAACTACGACCGCACTGGAGTATAATTCCCGGGAATGCACGTGTTGGTGATGACGCCGCTACGAGGATTGTGAGTTCGCCGGCGCCGCGTGCGAGCGAGACGCAGTACTGGTGAACGACCGCGCTGCGCATGAGTCACCGCGCCCGCAGTCGTGATCACTTCACTATGAATGGGTATCAATCAATATGCTAATGATAGTGTTTTACAAACATTCCACAATTTAATTGAAATGTACCTATGCTATGTGTGTATCAGGTGGCTATTTTTTTAAACCAGTAGTACTATTTCCGTTTTTCTGGAAAATTGAATGCTAGAAGACCATGTCAACATGTTACTCTGTATACATCACCAAACATAACTAATGACAAATCAATGATAATATTTTTGTTAACATACTTAACGACATTCAATTGTTAACATACCTTTCGTTTGATATGAAAAACTTGTAGGCATTGATTATTACTTATATCAATGTTTGTAGATATCGAGGTGTAGCCGTTTTTTTTTTTTTTTTTAATAATTATAAACTAGTGCTTGACTGCAATCCCGCCTGATGGTAAGCAGTGATGCAATCGTTGATGGTAAAGCGCACTAGTTACCCTATTCACTAAAAAAACTTAGGAATAGGAAGGATGACGGCAGTTGAGCGAGGTGATGCAGTGTTAAACCCAAGACCAACACGACCAAACGATGCTGCGCTGGAGGGAGATTGATCTGGAGACTCTCCACGACCAAACTCCCGACACAACAACATTTGGCGCATCGTACCCGCCACACTTCGCATCACAACTGCTCAGACCCGTCCTCCGTACGGCTTCACCAGACATCATGCCGGAACACGACGAATCGCTTGGCGTCAAGACTTCCTCTGGTGGGTAGTAACTTCTGCCGGCAGCCGATGTTATGGCCTACCACCGAGCCGTAATATAATAATACCGCCGTAATATAATAAATTTACATGACAAACACTGAGATAATAATTTGTATATTACTAGCGATCCACGACATATGGCTACCTACTACAGAATGTCCTAATAAACTACTTTTATACTTAGCTCTTTGTCATTAGACAATACAAACATGTTTTGTTTAGAGAATCATCATCATCATCATCATCTCAGCGTTAATCCCAGTCGCATCCGCAGATTTTTCAGCTTTGGAGTCAGGGGTCCGCTTTATCAGTCTAACTGCTGATTTTGGCTAAACTTAGATATTTTCCGTGAAGCGACTGCCGTCTGACCTCCACAATCCAAAGGCGATATCTAAGCATTTGCAGTTAGACCAATTGTTACGCCTTTGAGGGCTCCAACAACCCGTAACGACTGCCACTAGATGTTCGTATGGCAACCGGAACCAACGGCTTAACGTGCTTTCCGAGGCACGACTAGACCAGTGCAAATATTCACATTCATGCATACAAATATTTGCACTGTGCGGGGATCGAACACGCGCCTCCTTGCGCAACGGCCGCGTTCGCTACCGCTACGCCACGGAGGCTGTCAGTGTCGGGGTGTTTTGTTTAGAGAATACTCTTGAAAAAGCGACATATATAGACCACAAGAAAAACGCTTAATCCTCAAATCTAAGCCCGCAATGTTGAAAATTTGACCCTGCGATTTATTCATACGGTCATTGCAAAAGATGGGCCTTTAGCAAACATTGTAGGCGTTGAAATTAGAACGGTAAATCTGATGGTATCAAAGGAATTCGGGGAATTAATCCGGAACCACATCCATTGAGCACTGTGCACTCTATTATGAACGGTTTAGTGCTTATATTACAACAGCAAATGCGTGATATTGTAAAGTTCAGATTCCTTAATAATATAACAAGACAAACTACTTTCAAGACCATTCTATGAGGAGAGATTCCAGACGGGTTCATAGAACTAAGAAATTCTGTAGGAAAATGAACAGCTTCTTCCAAATGGAGAATAGTATAGACCGAGTAGTATATTTTCGTCGGCGCATCAGTCTTTGAAATAATCAAGTTAGGTACCTACTTATCTCAAGTTACTTACCTCAAGTTACTTTTTTTTTATTTTATTTATTATCGAGTGGGAATGCATTTAGGCACCTACCCGCCGCTAGCTGACGACAGGCGTGTATACGACTCGCCCGGCCGGAGCCGGAAATACCCACTAAAACCACTCGGTTACCCTCGAGCCCTGCGTTGAGAGTGACACGGGCTCGGCCCGAAGATCTGACTCCGTGCCACTCTCAGGGCTTACCGGCCTACATTTGGCCGGTTTCCGCGCCAAGGGAGGATCACCCGGGTACAGGAGTAATCGTCAGACGTGGTGACCAGTGCAATGCGCGTGCGGGAGCTACCCACACACGCTGCTCACACTCGGGGGCTAAGGAGACGGGGGTTCGTCCCCCGCCTTCTTCGCCCCGCCCGTCTACGCCGGAGGGGAGCGGCAAGACTACCTTCTTCCCGCTCCCTCTCCGCTGCCTCCTTCTGCAAGAGGACGGTCTCACAGAAGGAGGCGGCAGCCTCCCATGCACTCTCGCTTTCAACCATGGCTCAAACCATGGTTGCCAGGGAGAGGCGTCCGCCTCCGAGCGCCGGCACGAGGTCGCGGCGCTCGTTTCGCCAGGCCGGGCACTCCACTAAGGTGTGCTCGGCCGTGTCGTCGAGAGAGTCGCAGTGGTGACACCGCGGCGACTCCTCCCGACGGGCGACACGGTGCAGGTAGTGACCGAAGCACCCATGTCCGGTCAGTACCTGCACCAAACGGTAGGTAAGGCTGCCGTGCCGGCGCTCAACCCATCCCTCCAACACTGGACGAATCGCTCCAATCGTCCGGTGGCCGGCAGCTGGTGTGCGGAGTGTCTCCCTCCACCGACTCAGGGCCTCCCCCTGAGCCGCTCTTTGGACCCGCCTTACCTCCTCGAAGGCGGGTCGTTCCCCCCGTTAACCTCAAGTTACTTACCTCAAATTACTTATCTAATTGTTCGCTAGTTGGTGACAGAATTTCTCTTTCTTTAAACCTAGCTATGGTCTTACCACTTATGTTATCAATGGCAGTATGGGATCAACTCTGGATGTTGTTTATGCCAACATCTCTGAAAAACACCTATTCTCATGTGAGCACAATGAAACACTCATGTTAGTTTTAAGCTCTAACTTATTGACCTGTGGCCAAAAGTTGGATCTTTTTAGGGAAGCATTTAGCAGCTTTTCAGCATCTAGTAGGATTTTATGAAAATCTCTTGAGAACAGAATTGTGGATCCATATGATGAATTTATGCTGAAAAAAAGATCACTTTAATATTTAAATAATATTATACAATTACTAATATCATTTTTTTATCGTAGCGTACTTATAAGTACGGTACGGTTTATATTGTCATGCCGATAAGGACCTTTTTATTAATTATTATTATTTTCCTCGCTGCTAAATGCTATAGGGTGAATCCTGTTTGTTTCTTTTTTGTTCTTGGTATGGCATCTCGCTATTTACAGTAGTCTCACCGCTAATGTTTACATTTTAAATCCGTAGATACTATCTTTGAAAATTTTCACTTAAGCTGTAACGAACACAAATAAAGCAAGAAAAAACGTTTATATGCGGTAAACATGACACAAAAGTTTACAAAAGCATAAAAAATAAAAAAGTATTGAGGGAAATTTGCCTCACATTTACGCAAAACGGCGAACCATGACAAGTTATTGATCAATATTAAATAGACATTGTGTTAGAGGTACCTACTTAATTGGATAAAAAATAATGTTGTATTGGTCAAAATCTTTCGTAAATAAGCCATTATTTCCGCTAAATGTAAAGGATAAAAATAGTTACCCTTAAGATCTGCCTATACCATCGCGGACTGTGTGTTTAGTGATGCTAGAGTTTGTTTGAACGGAATGCGCTAATCTGAAGGGAACCAGTCAGATTGTTTGAACGGAACGCGCTAATCTGAAGGGGAACCAGTCAGATTGTTTGAACGGAACGCGCTAATCTGAAGGGAACCATTCAGATTGTTTGCACGGAACGCGCTAATCTGAAGGGGAACCAGTCAGATTGTTTGCACGGAACGCGCTAATCTGAAGGGGAACCAGTCAGATTGTTTGAACGGAACGCGCTAATCTGAAGGGGAACCAGTCAGATTGTTTGAACGGAACGCGCTAATCTGAAGGGGAACCAGTCAGATTGTTTGAACGGAACGCGCTAATCTGAACAGGGAACCAGTCAGATTGTTTGAACGGAACGCGCTAATCTGAAGGGGAACCAGTCAGATTGTTTGAACGGAACGCGCTAATCTGAAGGGAAACCAGTCAGATTGCAATAAATATTTTTTATTTAACATCACGCACGGTTCCTTAGGAAACGACCTAACAGTTCTGTTCGTATTACAATTGTAGGACACGCGGAAAAACACAGATTCTATGATAGACGAACTATACTTATAGAAGACAGTTCTTGTTGTCTTTTAAGTTATGGTGAGTATGTGGTGGTATAAAGATCATTATTTTTATTAAATGTTACATCTCTAACCTGTACCTACTTTCTGCGCAAGTGAACAACTATTCTATTCTATGTCGTTCGATTTTATTTAGCTCATTAATCTCATTACAGAGGAGTAATTATTAACTGCAGGTTATGTTAGTACCATCCCCGCATCCCCACTACCACGCCACCCTCCCCACCACCGCATTCGTCACGCGAGTTGTTAATAAGGCTAACGAGATTACCGCGGCTGAAGCCTTGCAAACTAATAATCCCTTATATAAACACAGCGGGGCTCTGCAGCCACAGTCTGACGGGAACACCCTCTGTGACACATATCACACTCTAGCAGCAGTCACCAGCAGGCAGATCAGCAAGATGGTGTACAACTTCAAAGTGTTTAAGAAGTGCGCGCCCAATGGCAAAATCACGCTGTATATGGCGAAGAGGGACTTCATCGATCACATATCCACCGTGGAGCCCATAGGTCAGTTCAAGACTTATAGCGACTGCTGGATAAGCAATCGACTTTGTTTGCAGAAAATACATAGCTCCTCTGCCGAGCCTGAGCTCCGAGCTAAACTCTGTTATGTATCTAGTGGTGCTACCGAATCAATTATACTAGTGTTTAACTCCAATAGTTTGCGGCGGAACATACCTGGCCGTCATTTTTGAGTTGCGACTCTATACGGTTCTCTTGAACATCTGCACCTAAGGCTTCAGTGGTTGGCACTAGTGTCCCTCGCGATCCAAGCCTCTTGGCCAGAGAACTGTTCAGTTGTTGAGGTGCTTATTGCTCTTACACAATATCGTACCTCCTATTTAGTTTCAGTGATATATTAGTTATTTAAACAGTATATAAACTTACTAAAGAAACCGGACAAGGGGATGAGTTAGGGCAATATGCACAAACACTGGGTGATTATTTGCGAGGGAATTATTGTATGAGAATTAGGAGTGATTCAATCTGTACATAGTACTAAGCTGAAAGCTACTTTGTATGTAACTTTCATTTTATTCTGTTTGATTCGCAGAGGATTTTTGGATACTAGGCGCTTCAATATTTTAAATGCCGGAGGGGGAATCTGAAGGTTCTGCTGCAGCCATTGTACTAGCTTAGTTAGGACTCTCTCAGTAGCAACAACGACCTCAATCCAGTCATTGCTATTGAATACTGTTAGGAATGCACCTTGTATCGATGACATAAGGTTCAATATCGCGTGACATGCAGTGCGTATCTTTTAAGCCCTATAACTCGAAATCTAGACATTGTGAGGGTACATTATACAAACGCATTGCTAGACCTAGGATGGCCTATCGAATGGTACAGGTCTCAACAATTTTGTCAACGAAGTGACGACACCGAAATTTCTAGAAACTCGTTTCCGGGAAATACCGTAGGTACCTACTGAATGTACTCGAGGTTAAGCGCTATAATTATTACGTCTAGACGAATCTGGAATGTTCGATCAGCTGATCTATATAAAGGCCCGTGACGTGACGCCATCGCCAGCCCGCAATCAGTCTGCATTCGGCTAGCGATACGAAAAAAAGCGACAGTGAAGAAGCGATCTTTGAGAATACCTACTGCGACAACTGTAACGAGAACTTTGAGTACTACGTGAAGTAACTAACATCTGTACTGTTATTGTATATTTACGACACGGACTTCATGGACGTAAGGGAAGACTTTGGTGCGACATCATCTACGTTCTACTTTTCATTGCCTACGATCGACAGTACCTTCGTTGCCAATAAACTTCGAAACCCTTAACCGGTGTTTTAGTACCCTTAGCCCGTAACAATACCATCGCCATGTCATCCGCGAATGTGAGGACCTTAGCATTCGCTATCGTAATCTATTGAACAATTCAACCGCTTGGTATCTGGAGCAATGCCTGACCACGTTAAAATTTGGTGACAACTTGTGTTTAAACTCCTTTCTTGTGCTTTCTCTTACCTTATGTTCCTCTTGTCAATCATACTGATGAATATACTTAGCAAAGTAACAAAGAATAAACAATATATACAAAGCTGGAACTGTCAAAATATTCAGCTTTTTAAAATTCTCTCTACAAGATTCTGTTTGTGAGATTCTTACTAAAGTCCATGTAGCACGTTTCTGTAAGATGAACGCTTTCTGACAATTATAATTGTAGCTGTTACCCTAAAGCCTGATGCTATACCTCAATCTGGCTTCGATTCGTGCATAATATATAGCCTTCAGATGCTATAGATCTAACATATCACTAAGTTTCCTGAGTGCATAGCATGCTGATGAAATAGAAGAGTCAATAGCAGCTAGCTCATGTTTCCAATTTAAGTTCACATCTATGTTAATACTTAAAAATTTGAATTTGTCTACTAAGTCAATCTTGTCTCCATTGATTTGTAGGTACGTCTATATTGGCACTATTACGAGTTGTCGTCTTGAATAAAGTAATAATTGTTTTACTTGTATTTATCGAAAGAGTACCTGTAAACCAGTACCATTACATTGTAACCATTAGCTGTAAGCCTTTAAATTCTGTTATTTGCTATCGATTAGTAAGGTAGGAGTGAAACCAGCTCTGGGCTAGAACCTAGCACGCAGGTTTACATAGCTTCTGCAGAAGTATCGGCAGAGACACGGTGTCGAATGCCTTAGACATAACCATGAACACACCAATACATTTATTTCCAGAATCTTTCCTTTCGGTGACGTGACCAACAAGTATTACTAATGTTTCCTCTGTCGACAAGTTTACAATCGTGTTGCTTTTATAAACGCTTCCAAAGGCTGAGCACAGGAAAATGTGGTCAGCCTTTCGAAGGTTGTCAATGATTTTTGAAATTTCTCCGACTGGAGTAAAGTAAGAGTTAACAGTAGTGCTTACCAGCTTTGTGCTATCCGCCGAATATTTTATAATTTTTTCTGTAACTTTTAGCGCAGACAGGATGGTATCAGCAATTTTTTTACCAACTGCAATAAAAAAGTCATTGGTAGAATTTGTCGCTTCCACAGGATATTATAGGATTCAAATTATGTCTGTCTCTAACACTTTACCAAAGTTTAGTTGTCTGTATTGTGTTTAGTTATTATCGGTCAGTAATTTGCAATTGTATTCCTCATTACGTTTTTTGATGATGTCTTTATAGTAATTTCTATAAGTTAAACATTCTCTTTGGATTGTAATGTCGTCTTGATTTTTTGTAGAGTTGTAGTATGTAAGTACTTTTGTATTTTTCATAGACGGCGTGGTCCTGCTGGATGAGGAGTATGTGCGCGGGCGCAAGGTGTTCGGCCAGCTGGTGTGCACGTTCCGCTACGGCCGCGAGGAAGATGAGGTTATGGGCCTCAACTTCTACAAAGAGCTGTTCCTTGCCTCCGAGCAGATCTATCCGCCGCCAGAAAAACAGAACTATGAACTTTCGCGTACCCAGGTATAAAATACTTATGCTTTTTAATCGACGTCTTAGACGTCTAGACTAAATTTCACAATGTCTTATTGAATTTCTGAACGATTTGTCGAAGCTGTGTCAAATGATCACCATAATCATGCGTGACAGGAGCGTCTTATGAAAAAACTGGGAGATGGGGCAGTGCCCTTCCGGCTGACTGTGCCAGCTGGCGCGCCCGGCTCCGTGATCTTGCAGCCTGGCCTCGAGGATGACGGCGAGCCCTGCGGCGTGCAGTACTACGTTAAGATCTTTGTGGGAGACTCAGAGATCGACCGCTCACATCGCAGGTAGGTATGCACATTTGCATCAACGAATGTTGCTTTGCAAGACTGACGTCTTGGGTATTTTGGGCAATTGGGAAAAACTTTTCGATTACACAATATTATTCGGTTAAGGCAAACAAGTAGTAGCTATAGTACTTGTTTGCCTTAATCGAATAATATTGTGTAATAAAATAATGTTACAACGTAGGAGCACCGTGGCGCTTGGCATCCGCAAGGTACAGTACGCACCGGCCAAGCCGGGCCCGCAGCCCTGCACCGTGGTGCGCAAGGACTTCGTGCTGTCGCCCGGCCAGCTAGAGCTGGAGCTCACTCTCGACAAGCAGGTAACCATAACTTTGAAATACTCAACAGAAATTAAAAAAAACACTCATTCTGTTTTCATTATAGGCCTCGATAAAATGTACTTATAAACTAAAAAATATTGACAGTACTTACTTGATCGGTGGAGCAATGATCGTGCTGGCGTAGGGTTATACTAAATTTTAGATGAATTGTGCATTGTCTGTCCAGCTGTATATCCACGGTGAAACGGTGGCGGTGAATATGTGCGTGCGAAATCACAGCAATAAGGTGGTGAAGAAAATCAAGGCGTGCATCCAGCAGGGCGTGGACGTGATGCTGTTCCAGAACGGGCAGTATCGTAACATCGTCGCCAGCATTGAGACACAGTCAGTCGTCACTCTACTACTACCGAGTTTACAAAATAACGATGTGCGCTGGGTTTAGAGACCTGAAACGATAAATTCTTTCTTTATTCAATTTGCCATATTAACCATATATTGTAAGTACACCTTCTATAACATACAGCAACAATGTGGCTCAGCAAACATCGTCAATATTATGTGATATCGTTTATTTTCTGGGTGATATGTGACATGGTAAACAGACGCTTGAACGCTAAAATCAATTTGTGCTCCAGGGACGGCTGCCCGCTGCAGCCGGGCTCCAGCCTGCAGAAGGTGCTGCACCTGACCCCGACGCTGGCGCACAACCGTGACAAGCGCGGCATCGCGCTCGACGGACAGCTCAAACGCTCCGACACCACACTCGCCTCCACCACGCTGTAAGTAACACGCTGCACCTGACCCGCGGCTGTTAAAACCTGTTGCAATCATAATCTTAATTCTTTTTTAGAGTTTCGTAGTATACTAGGAACTCCCCGTAAAAAAACTTTCTTAGAAAAAAAAACAACCGACTTTCAAGAAAAAACACTACAAAGTGAAAAATAAGTAATTGCGGAAGTCAGCGGCAAAAATATACTTTATAAAACTAACAAAACATGCTTTTAAAGAATATCAAACTAAAAAGTTAAAAATAATTTAAAAAAAAGCGTGAGTCGCTTTGTGGCCATCATTTTTGTACTTAGATTAAACGCCTCACGCTTTTTTTTTTAAATTATTTTTAACTTTTTAGTTTGATATTCTTTAAAAGCATGTTTTTTAAGTTTTTTAAACTATATTATAAAATAATAATAAAAAAAAATAATAAATTAATTAACATTAATTAAATAATAATTAAAATTAATAATAATAAAAATAAGCTATTTTTGCTAATAATTTATTATAACCCTACGCCACCACGGTCATTGCTCCACCGACCAAGTAAGTACTGTCAACCTTGTAGCAAGGATAATTCATCAGCAACTTGCTCTTAAATACAACCTTGTGGAATCGGAGGTGCCGTACTACAGGTATATGCCCGACCCAGTTCTCGAACATGGCCATATCACATTGTACTGGGATCGATCCATCATCACTGACAGGACTATTGTTGCCAATAAGCCTGATATAGTGCTGGTGGATCGATCAGAGCGGCGTGCAATAATTGTTGACATAACCATCCCACATGATGAGAACCTCGTGAAAGCTGAGAAAGATAAACAAATCAAGTATCTTGACTTGGCTCACGAGGTTGTCGACATGTGGGAAGTGGATTCAGCAATCATTGTACCGATAGTCGTGACAGCCAATGGCTTAATAGCCAAGAGCCTCGACCAACACCTCAGGAGGCTCTCGTTAGGCAGCTGGATCAAGGGCTTGATTCAGAAAGCGGTACTGCTGGACACGGCTCGCATCGTCAGGAAGTTCCTCTCTCTGGAGCCCTGACCGCCGGTAGCTTGGACCCTGTTCCCGATACCGGTGGGCTACTATTTTGTATATTTTTAAATGTTTTTATGTGTTTATATAAATATTTAAAAATATCAATTATATGTATGTTAAATAAATAAACGAAAAAATAATAAAAGTTAAATTAATTAATTAATTAATGCCGGTGTTCCTCAGGGGTCTGATCTCTCTCTGCAACTCTGTTTATGCTGCATATTAACGATCTGCTAATTTCCGGTATCTATGGGTATGCAGATGACAGCACAGTTGTGGAGAGATACCTGCCGGATGCTCGGGCTAGTAGGGAATCAATCCGGTCCGAAAGAGAGGCCATGGTAGAGCGAACGAGTGTTGCACTACAGGCAGTCTCCGAATGGGGCAATGCCAAACTTGTAGCATTCAATGCCGCCAAAACACAAGCGTGTTTTTTCACCGCTATAAGGATCCTGTTCACCTTGGCTCCTAATTTTTGAACTGTATCCTTGGAGTGTACCGACCGCCTGCAGCTTTTGGGAGTTGAGATTTCCTCCAACCTAAACTTTGGGCGTTTCATTGAGTCCAAGGCCAAGGTGGCTGCCAGGAAACTTGGCGTTATCGCAAAGGTCCGGCAGTACTTCACACCAGGGCAGCTTCTAATGATGTACAAAGCACAGGTCCGTTCATGTGTGGAGTACTGCAGCCACATTTGGGCTGGTGCTGCTAAGTGTCACCTGGCCACTTTGGATTCGGTGGAGAGGAGGACAAAGAGGCTGATCGGTGACCCTGACGACGACGACGACTCGAGACGGTCTCCAAAGCATAGGCGTAGAGTAGCCAGCCTTTCGGTGTTCTATAGGATGCATTTTGGGGAGTGTGCGAGGGAATTGCATGATCTAATTTCCCCATCACCGTTCCACCATCGGACGACCCGTCGTACGGCGAGTTTCAACTTCACGTTGTTAACACTACTACGATCCGGACGAAGCGTTTCGTCTCCTCCTTTATACCGCGTATATCCAGGGACCGGAACAACTTACCGGCGGCGGTGTTTCCGTCGGACTACAATTTGAGTGTCTTCAAGGCTAGAGTGAATAGGCTCTTAATAAACTAGTGCGCTTTACCATCAACGATTGCGTCACTGTAAGCAGTGACGCAATCGTTCAATACCCATCGCATTCGCAATCGTCCATCAGGCGGGATTGCGGTCAAGCACTAGTTTATAATCCATACTAATATTATAAATGCGAAAGTAACTCTGTCTGTCTGTCTGTCGGTCTGTCTGTCTGTCTGTCTGTCTGTCTGTCTGTCTGTCTGTCTGTCTGTCTGTCTGTTACGCTTTCCCGCTTAAACCTCTCAACCGATTTTGATGAAATTTGGCACAGACAATCTTTGTACCCTGAGAAAGAACATAGGCTACCTTTTATCCCGCAAAAATATGATGTTCCCGAGGGAAATGTAAAAAGCGCGATATAACCGACCTCCACGCGGGCGAAGCCGCGGGCGGAAAGCTAGTTTAATAATAAAAAACAATAAAAAAAAATCTACAGCAGACCTTCATTATAACTCATATACTCGGATACAAAGTTCTCATTATTATAAACTAGCTTTCCGCCCGCGGCTTCGCCCGCGTGGAGTTCGGTTATATCGCGCTTTTTAGATTTCCCTCGGGAATATCAAATTTTCCGGGATAAAAGGTAGCCTATGTTCTTTCTCAGGGTCTAAAGATTGCCTGTGCCAAATTTCATCAAAATCGGTTGAGAGGTTTAAGCGGGAAAGCGTAACAGACAGACAGACAGACAGACAGACAGACAGACAGAGTTACTTTCGCATTTATAATATTAGTATGGATGAATTGAGCCCAAACACAAGGTAACTACTGTAAGTCGTTGAAGAGTACCCTGAACTGACCTTTGTCTTCATCATCAGCTCCTTAATGACAGTCACAACCCATCTAGGTGTAAAGTTCTTATCAATAGAAATTATACAAGCACAAACACAAGGTAGCTGCTGTGAATCGTTGAAGAATTCCTTCGACTGTCTCCCGGCTCTATCATCAGATCTACTCCAGACCCTTATTAAATAGTAGTGCTTTAAAATACCTAATGAAAAATCTTACTAATTCACTAGCCGTCCCTACAAGTTTTGAAAGTTCCCCTTGATTTCTCTGGTCTTCCACCATTAAACCCTGATGTCCTTGACATGGGACTACCTTGGGAATGTCTTCTTTCCAACAGAAAAATAATTATTAAAATCGGTTCATAAACGACGAAGTTATGCACGAACAAACATAAAAAAATCATATATACGGTCGAATTGAGTAACCTCCTCCTTTTTGAAGTCGGTTAAAAATGGAGAGAGATGTTTTCCTTTTCAACCCTAACATGTAGTATATAGTTGGATAGATACCTATTTAAAAATTAATAGGGGTTTACGATATTGATAATTTTTTGATAATATTAATATTTACCGAAAATAATCGCTCCAAAAGTAAAAAAAGCATTCCCTCCCCCCTCAAACTTTGAACCATTTTAAAAATATGAAGTAAAATCTCAAACGTACAACTTTATAAACACTTTCTAGAAAAAATATTTTGAGCTTGATGATGAAACTATTCAACCTGAACATTTTTTGAAAAATTGTGAAAAATATTTTCTGAATTGAGTTTGTAATTTAACCGTAAGTATATGAATCAGCCTTATATTAGTTTATATATTTTGTTATCCCGAACGTGTCTTTTTTCAAATGAAAAAAGAAATGTGAAAATCGGTTCACGCTATCCAAAATTTCAACCTAATATAATAAATTAAATAAATATATTAACCTATTTTGTAATTGTCCAATTTCTTGAGAGATGGCACTACTGTACTTTAGGTTATTTCGCGTTGATAAGATTTTTCCTGAGTTCTATACCTGTCCTGACACAATGAGATGGGTATGAACTATTGAATTGTTGAATTGTTCGGTTGGTCTCCCTTTGTCATAGAAATTTGTTCATTGCCCTTAACGTCCATTATCTACGTGAACACATGCAGTAATTAGTAACTGATATGCAGACAATGGCATGCGACATTTATTTAGCCGTAGAAACTAGTGAGTTACCTTGTCTGGTTATCACCACAAGTTACAACCCCTTCCTAGTGGGAAGGGGTTGTAATTTGGTGGTACTCAATTGACAACATTTTTTCGAACTTTTCATGTGTAGTTGCTTTCTTTAGTCATCAGCGTTATTGGTGGGCCCGTTTTTAGAATTCCGTACGTAGTATTTTAACTCATTATGACAAATAGCTCATTTTTTTTTAAACTCTTAAGTGGGGACATTGAGTGTGACGGACGGAAACATACAGAACCCTACACTGAGCGTGGCCCGACACGTTCTTGGCTCATGTTTTCACTATCGGTGGAGGATAGATGCGTCATCTATCGGGGACGTGACGGTGCCGGTCGGCACCAAATGTCGTGCGGTGTTCCACAGGGATCGGTCTTGGGACCGCTCCTGTGGAACATCGGCTACGACTGGGTGCTGAGAGGCGAGCTCCCGTCGGGCGCCGACTTGACGTGTTATGCGGACGACACGCTTTTCACTGCCCGGGGGAGCTCGCACAGGGAGGCGACGTTGATAGCCACGGCTGCGGTGTCACAGGTGGTGACCCGCATCCGGCGCCTGGGCCTGGAGGTGGCCCTTGACAAGTCGGAGGCCATGGTTTTCCATGGCCCCCGGCGTGCGCCGGCGCCGGGATCACATATCGTGGTCAGTGGTGCCCGGATAGCTGTCGAGTCCACCATGAAGTATCTGGGATTGGTGCTCGACAGCCGATGGGAATTCGGACCCCACTTCCGGCGGCTGGCGCCCAAGCTGATGGGTGCAGCAGGCGCGCTGTCAACGTTGCTTCCAAACATGGGGGGCCCGAGCGCCGCCTGTAGGCGGCTATACGTGGGAATCGTGCGGTCCATGGCCCTGTATGGGGCCCCTGTGTGGGCGATGGACCTGACGGCCGGAACACTCGCCATTCTGCGCAAGCCGCAGAGGGCGATGGCTGTCAGGGTCGTCCGCGGGTATCGCACGATTTCCTACGAGGCGGCTTGCGTCCTGGCCGGATCCCCGCCCTGGGACCTAGAGGCGAAAGTACTCGCGTCATTATACCGATGGCGTGAGGAAGGGCGGACACGGGGCTCCAGTCCGGCGCAGCGGCAGATCGAGCTGCGCCGAGAGGAGCTCCGTCAGGTCCTGGTGGCGGACTGGCGGCAGAGGCTTATGCGCCCTACCGCCGGCCTCGCTACCGTCGAGGCGATCCGGCCAGTACTCGACGACTGGCTCGGGAGAAGGCACGGCTCCCTGTCGTTCAGGGTGACGCAGGTGCTGTCGGGGCACGGCTGCTTCGGCCGGTACCTGTGTCGCCTAGGCAGGGAGCCGGACGCTCGGTGCCACCACTGCGTCCAATGCGGGGAGGACACGGCGCAGCACACGCTCTCCGAGTGTATAGCTTGGGAGGAGCAGCGCCGTGTCCTCACAAATGAAGTAGGAGGTGACCTGACGCTGCCGGCAGTAGTGCGGAGGATGGCCGGCAGCGCAGAGTCGTGGGACGCGGTGGTGTCCTTCTGCGAGGACGTGATGTCGCAGAAGGAAGCTGCGGAACGGGACAGGGAGATCTCAACTCCCTTCCCGGGCCGCAGAAGACGCACCGGGCGCCGAAGAAGGGCGGATAACGCCCTCTTCCGCCCCCCATGAATGGGTCCAGGGGCGAGGGACATGGGGAAGTCCCCGCCCCCTATTCGATGGACCCCGTGGCGGAGGCGCGCGCAAGTGTCAGCGCGCGCCTCTGAGGCGATGCACGGGGTAGCTTAACACCCCACTACCCCGTGCCGGAGACGAGGCCCGGACAGACCGGGCCAGGACGAGAGTGTGGGGCTGCGGAAGAATTTAGACTCCCGCGGCCCCACGCGCGCTCGTGATAGAAGAGACACCGGGGTGGTTTTAGTCAGTAAAAGTCTGACAGACCCCGTCGCCCACCCTAGGGCGGCGGACATCCTATGAGGATTTCCACCCCGAAAAAAAAAATAAAAAAAAAAATGTTTTCACTATCGGTAACAAATCACAAGCGGTTTAATATGCCTCAAGACGTATTAACACTAAAACGTCTTCAATTGTTTCGCTGTGATTATTTTTATTGATCGCTAAGTTTACAAAAGACATCCTTCAAAGCGCTCTGCATCATCTCCTACTGAGTTAGTTGGGAAGAAGTATAGCACCCCAGCAACATAGCTGTTTGTTAAGTTATAACAAGTAGTGCACAACCAGCACCCCAGCAACATAGCTGTTTGTTAAATTATAACAAGTAGTACGCAACCAGCACCCCAGCAACATAGCTATTTGTTAAGTTATAGCATAGAATTTTATTCTATGGTTATAGTAAGTAGTGCGCAACCAGCACCCCAGCACTATAGCTGTTTGTTAAGTTATAAGACGTAGTGCGCCACTAGCACCCCAGTAATATAGCTGTTTGTTAAGTTATAAGAAAGAGTGCGCAACCAGCACCCCAGCAACATAGCTGTTTGTTAAGTTATAACAAGTAGTGCGCAACCAGCACCCCAGCAACATAGCTGTTTGTTAAGTTATAAGAAAGAGTGCGCAACCAGCATCCCAGAAACATAGCTGTTTGTTAAGTTATAAGAAGTAGTGGCCCAACCAGCAACCCAGTAATGCACTTGCTTGTTAAGTTTAAATTTTCCAGTTTGTAAAGTAATAAGAACTATAAAAAAAACCGGCCAAATGCGAGTCGGACTCGCACACCGAGGGTTCCGCCGTACAAATGTAGCGGTTTACAATTTATGACGTACTAGCTTTCCGCCAGCGGCTTCGCCCTCGTGGAGTTCGGTTATATCGCGCTGTTTAAATTCCCCTCGGGAACATCAAATTTTTCCGGGATAAAAGGTAGCCTATGTTCTTTCTCAGGGTCTAAAGATTGTCTGTGCCAAACTTCATCAAAATCGGTTGAGAGGTTTAGGCGGAAAAGCGTAACAGACAGACAGAGTTATTTTCGCATTTATAATACTAGCATTGATTTAGAATTTTTCACAGTTTAGAGGCAATTAGATTTAAGAAGTGTTTGATATGAATTTCAACTTTAATATCTCTACGCGTTCATGTGAAAAAGGGTAGGTAGTAAGTTTATAATTATTAAAAAAATATTTTATGTCATGTAAGTAAAAATAATATTTTATGTAACTTCAAATTTATCATTTTCACAATTTTTCCTTTATCTGTCTGTACTATAATATAACGTTGCTTCGTGCCGAATTTCAAGATTCTGAGTTCACGGGAACCTTGTAGGTTTTGATTCCCAAGCGTGTGACGGAAATTCGTCTGAGGTGTCGGTATAAACTGTTGTATCTTTTGATCGCTTTAACTTAGAAGTTTGATTTTTTCACTGCTTAAAGGGACAATAGACCTAGGTATTTGGTATAAATTTTAATTTGATAACTTTATTCGTTCGTGAGAAATAAGGTAGTAAGTTCCATTTTATTAAAATATGTTTATTATATTATATAACTAAAAAAATGTGATTTGCGCAATTTTTCCTATATTTGCAATAAATGACAATCCTTTATGCCAAATTTCAAGATTCTGAGTTTGCGGGAAATATCCTGTAGGTTTTGATTCCTTTGCGAGTGTCGAAAATTTGTTGAAAATATCGACATATCGGCTGTATCTTTTGATTGGCTTGGCTTAGAAGTTTGATATTTTTACAGCTTAAAGGGACAATAGACCTAGGTATTTGGTATAAATTTCAATTTGATAACTTTATTCGTTCATGAGAAATAAGGTAGTAAGTTCCATTTTATTAAAATATGTTTATTATATTATATAACAAAAAAAAAAGTGATTTTCGCAATTTTTCCTATATTTGCATTATATGACAATGCTTCATGCCAATTTTCAAGATTCTGAGTTTTCGGGAAGTATCCTGTAGGTTTTGATTCCTTTGCGAGTGTCGAAAATTTGTTGAAAATATCGACATAATCGGCTATATCTTTTGATTGGCTTGGCTTAGAAGTTTGATATTTTCACAGCTTAAAGGGACAATAGACCCGAGTATTTCATGTGAATCTCAGCTTGATACGTCCACGCGTTCTTGAGATAAAGGGTCTTGACAGACAGACAGACGGACAACAAAGTGATCCTATAAGGGTTCCGTTTTTTTCTTTTGAGGTACGGAACCCTAAAAATGAGATACTGTAATCAGTTACTCTTTCGAAAAATTAATTTTGAAACTCTTTGGTTTTAGACTCCTGGATCCTGACCAGCGCGACGCGTTCGGAATCGTGGTGAGCTACAGCGCCAAAGTCAAGCTATACCTCGGTGCCATCAGCGGTGAGCTGGTCGCCGAGCTGCCCTTCATCCTCATGCATCCCAAGGTATGCTATCTGCCCTCACTGAGACTGGCAAGCGTCGGCCGAGGCTGCACCACAAGTATGAGGATAGTAATAAGATGTTTTCTTAGGGTCAAACGACGTACCTGTGTTTGTTCGTGTCTTCCGTCTGATCCAGGTGCGTGTAATTTTGAGCGGCAGCGGATCATGCATTTTTGAAAATTTTCTTCACTGTTATGGGATAACCACACCTAAATCGAATGTTCATGAATGAACAATTTAATGATGCATACTGTTGTGTCGCCACAGGAGGGTCGTGTCAAGATGATCCACGCGGACAGCCAGGCGGACGTGGAGATGTTCCGCCAGGACACCGTGCATCACCAGGAGAGCGTCGAGGTTTACTAGAGCCCTTCCCCCGGACGGCACACGCAACAGACTCCGCCATCATTATATATAATATGGTAGACTACTGTCAGGGGAGCGGGAGCTCAATGTAACTACCCTGCAGAGTAAATATCGTTGTCATTCGTCATAATCCGACTGCGTTCAAGATGGAAGTTAATCACAATTCATATCGGGTTTATTAAATTAAACTAAAAATTAAGTATGTTCGATCCATATCCACATAATTTATTAAATACGTAAATTAGAAACACTATGCTTAAGTTCCTACTTGTCATTAATGTGCTTGTGTATGTCTATATTATATTAAAGGAAATATAAATATTTCAATGATTTCCTTTTTTCTTTCGACTTGAGTTCGGCTAACAGTAGACCTAGTATGAGTTTTCATTACGAGACTCGATCGTCGATATCGAGCGAATTTGACTCATCGATTGGCCCGCTTCAAGGTTGTCAGAACTCTCAACCAATGAGAGCGACAAACTTGCTCGATATCGACGATCGAGTCTCGTAATGCAAACTCATACTAGGCCTACTGAATACTTTTAACACGTACAGTTATAAAATAGATGGCTGATTGTCGTGACAATTGTGAGAACTTAATGTTTTTTGCAACCATGGCATGACATGGTATTAGCGTCGGCGGCGCCTACAATGTGTGTGAACGCTAATCAAATCAAAAGAAATTAAATCAAAATTAGAGATCTAAATTATTTAACATTAGTTGATGATTGGAGCCTCCTGTTGAATAATAATAATAATGCCAGTATTAAGAGCCAATACAATTTGTTCAATCCTTTGACGATGTGATTTATAAATGTTTAGGGCACCTCCTTCCTGATCCTTTACTTTAATTTAGTACTCATATATACTTACGTTTTTTTTTTTTATTTATGGGAAATCAGAAACAGGTGTCCAGTATATTTAAGTAAAGAATCTATGTACAACATTTCAATAAGATATCATGAAAAACCACTAACTTATGAGCTTGTTATCCTACTTGGCTGTCCCAACAAAAATATGGTCAACGCTCAGCTAGGGCGGGCGAGCGTAGCGTTGACCTGTGGCGTAAGCTGTTGCTCG
Organism: Sesamia nonagrioides; assembly: GCA_017933935.1. Classification (NCBI taxonomy): domain Eukaryota; kingdom Metazoa; phylum Arthropoda; class Insecta; order Lepidoptera; family Noctuidae; genus Sesamia; species Sesamia nonagrioides. Next base: position 717,296 of record JADWQK010002295.1, on the reverse strand, counting down.
GGCGTGTGCTATACTATGATCTACCGTAAGCTGTGTGGCACTCTCGGTAACCACACTGCAAGAATTTGTAAATGTTTTGGGAAAAAATATAACATGGTGTAAAAATGATTGGAATCGATTCAGTTGCTTACTCTGAACAAACTGTATTCAGATTTCGCATATACAAAAACATAATGATTATGAAATATGTAAAGAAAACCCTGTCCGATCCGTGAAGGTATTGTTAGGTGTCGATAACTGATTCTACTAATGCCTACAAAGCCTAGCTAAACTTAAAAACTTTGCTCGGTGGTAGGCAACAACATCAGCTGCCGGCATAAGTTATTACCACCCACCAGACAAAGTCATGCCGCCAAGCGATTCATCGTGTTCCGGCATGATGTCTGGTGAAGCCGTACGGTGGACGGATCTGAGCAGTTGTGTTGCGATGTGTGCCGGGTACGATGCGCCAAATGTTGTTGCGTCGGGAGTTTGTTCGTGGAGGGTCTCCAGATCAATCCTCTGGCGCAGCTTCGTTGGTCGTGTTTTTGGATTAAACATTGCATTACCACGCTCAACTGCCGTCTTCCTTCCTATTCACTGAGTTTTTTTGAGTGAATAGGCTTAATAAGCTAGTGCGCTTTACCATCAACGATGGCATCACTGCTTACCATCAGGCGGGATTGCAGGCAAGCACTAGTTTATAATTATTAAAAAAAACATACTCCCTAAATAAATAAATATTATTTCGCAAAAGGAGGTAACTTACATGACAATACATGCGCGGGGCAAGGCACGCGGCACGCGGTGGCATCGCTAATAATAATACCGCTAAAATGGTGTTAACATTTTTTAAAAAGTTACCGAATTTTGGGGTTATTATTTCACAATTCATTTGTATTGTTACTATGATGATTATACAATATGTTAAGAAAACCCTGTCCGACCCGTGAAGGTATTGTTAGGTATCGATAACTGATTCTACTAATGCCTACAAAACCTGGCTAAACTTAAAAAAAAAATTCCCCCTAAAAAATAAATAACTTAAATAAAATAAATAGGTAATTTCATGGCAACACAGGCTCAGTTCATAACCTCAGTTGACCTCATGCATGTAGGTATAGGTAATTTATTCACGTTTATCGAGTCTCGAAAGAAATAACGATACTTAGGCAGCTCGTGAAAAGAACTTTTTTTTTAAGTAGGAAGGTCGTCTGACTCTCCAAATGTATCGTTTATTAAGCAAGTAGGATCACTGATCACTTTTACACGTCATGTTTATTTTTTATTTTATTTTTTTAACTAGATGAAGCCGGCATTTCCTAACTGACTACCTCTGAGAAGAAATAGCCGAAACAAACTCAGGGATCATCGTCTTTTTCAAGTCCAGACATTAAAAATGAAAATGTTTACAATAATTTACCTTATAATTACGCATATTGCTTAATAACAATTAACAATGCTTAACAGAGCGAGCAGCTCAGTCCCAAGCTTTTTTGTCTTCTAAATAATCTGTGATTTTATAATACCCCTTTTTGCAAAGTTTGGCCTTTAGATGGTTCTTAAATCGTTTAATGGGTAAGTTTCGAACGTCCATGGGAAGCTTGTTGTAAAAGTGATGTACGAGCAAGATTGTGTTTGTTCCTGGTATTTATATTATGAATATCGCTTATCTTCTTAAAATTCGAGATATTTTTATGAACATACATAAGATTTTCAAATATATATTGTGAAGCTACAGTCAGAATGTTCACCTCTTTGAACTTTTCTCTAAGAGATTCTCTAGGACCAAGGTTATAAATGGTTCGAACAGCCCTCTTCTGTAAAACAAAGATGGTATTGATGTCCGCACAAGTTCCCCAGAGAAGAATCCCATAAGTCATAAGACTATGAAAATAACTAAAATAAACAATTCTGGCTGTATCCACATCAGTTATCTGTCTAATTTTCTTAACAGCAAAGGCGGCAGAACTGAGTCTACCCGACAGCTTCTCAATGTGAGGACCCCATTGTAACTTGGCGTCAATAGTTAATCCAAGAAAAACTGTCGACTCGACAGGGATCAACTCTACTCCATTCAGTTGAACATTGGTACTTAGCTGCCTGACATTTGGCGTAGAAAATTTAATGACTTTAGTTTTTTTTTTCATTTAAAAGGAGGTTATTTACATTAAACCAATGGACAACTTTAGAGAGTGCATTGTTAACTTCGTCAAAGTTTGTTAGTTGACGCTTGACTTTAAAAATAAGAGAAGTGTCATCCGCGAACAATACTATGTTGTGATTATCCCTCACGTGATGAGGTAAGTCATTAATATAAATTAAAAACAAGAATGGACCTAGAATTGAGCCCTGCGGAACGCCCATGGTGACCACAGATCCCGCAGATCTCTTGCCATTAACATCAACCCTCTGAATTCGATTATTCAGATAAGAAGTCAGAAGGTCGAGAGCTCTGTCCCTCAAACCATAATGGTACAATTTCCGGATAAGAGTATCATGATGTACGCAATCAAAGGCCTTGGACAAATCACAAAAAATACCAAGAGCATCCTGCGATTCCTCCCAGGCCCCAAATATGTTCTTTAGCAACGCCACGCCCGCATCCGTAGTTGAACGACCCTTTGTAAAACCAAATTGTTTCACGTGCAATAAATTGTGTAAGTTAAAGTGCCTCAACAACTGTTTCAAAATTAATTTTTCAAAAATCTTGCTCAAAGTTGGTAATATCGATATTGGCCGAAAATTCGTGGGATCAGTTGTACTACCAGATTTGAACAGTGGAATTACTTTGCTTAGTTTCATCAAATCAGGAAATACGCCAGATGTGACACAAGAATTAAAAACAATTGCTAAGAAAGGTGCGATAACATCTATTATTGAAGCTACAGTGTATACTGACAAACCCCAATGATCGGCAGTTTTTTTACATCAAGATCCTTAAAAGATTCTATAATGTCTTTAGCAGTCACAAATGTAAATTCAAAGTGATTGTCACATTCTGGAACACATTCTTTTAGTATGGCATATGCAGAAGTGGAGGAAGAAGACAAAGTTTTTGTTGTCATTATTGGAATATTAGTAAAACAATTCTCAAACTCAGTTGCTACCTCCAAATCCGCCTTTATATCTTCATCGTTAATTTTAAGATGGAAATCACGATTCTGTACTTTGGTTCTTCCAGTTTCAGAATTTATAATTCCCCAAGTTGTTTTGATTTTATTGCCAGAAGATTTTATTTTATTTTTAATGTGTATGGCTTTTGCTGAGGAACAGGCTCTTTTAAAAGTTTTTAAATAATTTTTAACAAAATCTTGAAAAGCTTCATCATGGTTAAATGTTTTTTCCTGATATAATTCATACATTTTTTCCCTGCTTTTATAAATACCTGGGGTTGCCCAGTCACTAAATATAATACGGTCGCTAACAGGCAATGTTTTTTTTGTGAAAACTTTCATAAATTCACAATTAATGAGATTAAATAGTACACTATACGCATGATCCGGATTGGCGTGATAAGGCAAGTCCGGTAGCTTTTCAATTAAATTATTTTTAAATTGTCCTAAACGATTTTCATTTATAGGAACAAAACTCACAAGTTTTCTTTGAGCTCTGACTTCACTTTTCTGAGTAAAAGTAACTAACTGGCCACAGTGATCAAAGTCTAACTCGTTTATAATTAAATGGTCAGAAGGTCTTGAGTTAGTAAAGATGTTGTCTAAACAGGTGGCACTCGTGGCAGTTATTCTAGTCGGCTCAAAGAATCTTGCGTACAAGTTATAAGACTTAAATAATGACATAAATTTATTAACTGTAGCTGATTTCTCTAGAACATTAATGTTGAAGTCTCCACAAACAACAACTGTTTTGTTACTGCGACAAGTCTTTAATAAAACTTCCTCCATATATTTCTCAAAAATATCATAGGAAGCACATGGGGGCCTGTAGACACTTATTACAATGAACCGCTCAAGCTCGATGCAAGCAATTTCAATAACCCGCTCAACAGAGAGGCTTACGATATCAGTCCTTTCTTTAAATTTGAAATTGTTACGAACAATTATTAGGGAGCCACCCCTTATCATATTCACTCTGCTGAACGAGCTAGCAATCTGATGGTTATTAAAGCTGAACATGAACTGATGGGCTTTTAACCAATGTTCAGTAAGACAAACAATATCAATGTAATTACAGTTCATGAACAACTCCAATTCTAATTGTTTATTTATCACACCCTGTATATTTTGATGAACAATTTTAAAGTTATTATTATTCATTTTATTTTGAAAATTATTTGATGGGTGTGATATTATTATATCTTGGTTTACGGTTATGCTAGAGTTTAACTCTGTTGTCTCAATGTCCCTTGATAATGGGTACAAGTCTAACTTAGTATTTAAAATAGTGCTAGAGGTTGACTCTATTGTCTCTTGTTGTAATTTAAATAGCTTGGAACATATTCCAAGCTCTGCTCATTACCACTAAGTGTATTACTTAACTGCTCAATAGAAGCAGTATAGTTAGCCAAACACTTGGCTGACTTATATATATAGTATGATAGCGATTCTGCTACCTGTCCTTTATAAAAAATACAAAGATAATAGTTATCTTTGGTCATAAAATAATTTTGACTAATAAGTACATTAGAGTTAATAAATTCAAATTTTTCATTATATAATGTCATAGTTTGTAATGTCATATTACATCTATATCTAATTTTGTTTTCCGTCTGTGACAGGCCATTGCCATAAGGAAAGGCAAACAAAACTATTTTATTTACATTTAAGGAGGCTAGACTTTCAAAATATTTCTTAATTTTTACACTGTTTGCATTTCCCCTTCTCCCAATCAAAATAACAATGGTTGTGGATGGACTGTAATTACCACTTATAACTTTTTCTATAATTTTACTGTAAGATGCTTCAGGCATACACACATATCATTTCATTCGATGAGCATAATGGCTGTGCGGAGATGTTGTTCCAATTTCGTCCACTAATAACGATACAGGCCCAGCTGGCACCGTCGCACGAGATTAGCACGGACATGCACATAAATAAAAATCAAGTGGTGTCAAATCCGCGCTGGCCACAGTTGGTCCACCCTTACCAATCCACTGCTCGCCGAACTGATAATGGAGGTTCTCACGTACAGGACAAAGATATGGTGACGCACTGTCATACTGGAACCACATTGACCACATTGACCACAATCACCTGATCACAAAACAGCAGTTGCTACCTTCCATCAGCATGTTACATTACTCTACATTAGGAAACGACATGATCACACAATACACGAATAGTCTTCACTAGAGCGATGTATACGCACAACTGATAATTTAAAGTAAAAATGATTTTTATTTTTTAGAATTGTACCTACGGGGCTGACCTCGCGGCATCCTTTGAATAGATAGGGATGTGTAAGTAATCAAAATATTGATTTTCGACGGAAACAATTTACTCTTCTATTTTTGTTATCGATTTAGTATTGTAGTTTCTCATTCTCATTCTAGATTCAACATCGCATGGAATTGTTTAGAACTTTTACAAAACTTAAATTAATTAGGTACACTGCTGTAAATGAAAATCATGCCAAATTTTTAATTTCAGTTTCTGTCTCAAAATCGATGATATTGACCGTTAAAATATTTGTAAAATTTTACTAAAATTGTGTTTCATAAGTCCTTCTCGTTTCTGTTTACTAATACTTGTGTTATAATAATGTTATTAGTAATTAATCGATAAACAAACAAAAGTACTTTTACCATTGGGTAATCTGTGTTTTTAACAAATCATTCAACCAGATACAAGTTTCGATTAATAGCGATAAAAAACGTTATTGCGCAAAAATTAGTGCATCACTAGTTATTTCTTTTACGTCGCCGACAAAGCTCACGCGCGACGCCGCCAAAGAAATAAATAATCTAACAAAACAATAAAAGGAAAGCCGACAATTATACCGCCTAAAATGGTGTTGTAATTTTTTTAAAAACACCAAATTTTGGGGAAGTTAGCGTAAATTCGCGGGGAAAAAAGATAGTTTCAAAATTGATTAGTATTGTTAATGATGATTATGCAAAAATTCAAATTTTATTTGGTCATGTGATTGCCTAACCTTTATTATCCTTATGGGTCGGACAGGGTTTTCTTAACATATTGTATAAAATCTTCAATTTTATTTGGTCAAGTGTTTACCTAACCTTTATTGTGTGTGTGTGTGTGTGTGTGTGTGTGTGGGGGTGTGTGTGTATGTGTATGTGTGTGTGTGCGTGGGTGAGGGTGTGTGTGTGTGTATGAGGGTGTGTGTGTCTATGTGCATGAAAGAGTGGGCGTGAGTGTGTGTGCTTGTGAGTATCATTTTCTGTGGTTCAATAGTTCCTCAGTGTCTGCATAATTCAGTGTTTTTATACAATTTGTTAACATTTTTTAGTCGCATGTAAATTTTATTTATACTTACATAATTATATACTGTATTATAGGATCAGGACAAACATACAGAGTGGTGCTGACAATACGACAATAAATTAAACATCGTGTACCTCAACACATTCTCAGTCTACCCATAAAAAAATAATATAAATATAGCCATTAGTTTAGTCACAGGAAATTATTTTTCATTTTTCACATTTTCTACATGATGTACATGTTGATAAGGAAGCGCTTACAGGTTGATGACCGGCGCATCCAACGGTACTAAACTTTAATAATAATGGCGCGAAAAAAGTCGATACAGGAACGCGCTATCGCCCGCTGATCGGCGGTCATTGAACCAATATTTTAAAGGATGTTCTATTCCGTTTGCAATTTAATGCGATTTAGTTTGTTTGAATTTTTTATTTTTTTTATTTTTGATGCTAGGTTTTTTCCAGTCTGTATACGTTTATTGATCCTATTATAGAGTTGACACGATAGTGTAGGTACCATACTTAATCAGCGATGGGAACCAGAGGCCTATCAGATTGTGCTATAGAGATGTATAATATGTATATGATACTGTTAAAACTAGTTTTTAGATAGAACGCGTTTTTCCTAGTTAGAACCAGTTTTAACTATTTAGTGTAGTCTTTGTTAAAATTAGAAGTACCTAATGCTCAAAATTTCATTTAGTCAAACTTGTCATTACTAGATAAAATGCGTTTTTTCGAAGCTAGTTAGTTAAAACTGTTTCGAGTCGACAAATTTCAGTCTAGTTTTATTCCTTATTAGTGATAGACAAGCAGCTCCGTCGAGACTTGGCTAGTTTTTTACAAAATGATTTGGATCGGGTAAAAATTTTAGACAAAAATAATTATTATTAGTTATCCAATGCTCCTTTACAATATTCTTTTTAAAATTTTATGTTTGCGCCAGTTAGAACCAGTTTTAACTATTTAGTGTAGTCTTTGTTAAAATTAGAAGTACCTAATGCTCAAAATTTCATTTAGTCAAACTTGTCATTACTAGATAAAATGCGTTTTTTCGAAGCTAGTTAGTTAAAACTGTTTCGAGTCGACAAATTTCAGTCTAGTTTTATTCCTTATTAGTGATAGACAAGCAGCTCCGTCGAGACTTGGCTAGTTTTTTACAAAATGATTTGGATCGGGTAAAAATTTTAGACAAAAATAATTATTATTAGTTAACCAATGCTCCTTTACAATATTCTTTTTAAAATTTTATGTTTGCATTCGAAACACTTGTTTGATTATTCTATTTACTTTTAATTAATGTTGTCAGTTCCTGAAAGTGTTTATTTAATGTAAGATTATTATTATTACTAGGTACCAGGTAGATATTTTTACTAAAAAAAAAAAAATTATCTTGTTTTCAATCCCAGATTAGTTTCTCTAGTTTAGCCAGTTGTAACTAAAATTAGGAGTTACAATTTGTCACTGAAAATCAAATATGTACATCAGTGATAAATTCTAGTTTTGCCTAGGTATTTCTAGTTTTAACAAAGGTATTTAGTCTAAATTGGTTTTAACTAGGGAAAAGGAGTTCTAACGAAAACCGGGTTATAACAGTAACATATATATTTCATTTATTAAATTTCTGTGGGCGCCTGATTTGTTATTAAATTTGTTGGCGAAATGGGTCTTAGGGCTAGTGCATCACTCTAAGGTTGACTATAGAGAAAGCCTCAAGTTATTAAGTCCGCCTTTGTACATTATTTTTCTTTCCTGTGGGATAAGTATTGTACGTACACCTAGTTTGGGTGTGGAAGAGGGGGAAGTAATTACAATACCAGCTTTCATGGCAATCAACCAAACAAGTTGTTTTTAGCATGTCGATGGCAAATCAGAAAATATTGTGAAAGCTCAAGTATTGTGTTTAGTTAAAATTCATACCCAGTCATAGGATCCCCAAGTTCACTAGTGGCAGCATATGCAGCGCTTGACGGGAGGCGATCCACTTGAGATCCAAGTCCTCCATAAGCCCCCACTACTGGAGATTATGTTTGCTACGCCTTTCTTTTTTTGTTGGCTTTTTTTTTACCGCTCTAGACCGAGCGGAAGGGCGTGTCAAACTTTTACTGACTAAAACTCACCCGTGATCCTTCACTTGCCTGTGCGCCAGGGTCACGGCTTTTCTTTTGACCAAGCCCCAACCCTGACCCAGGCATCGGTCATCGGGGACCCCGTCACGATGTGCTGACATCCCTTTGAGGCGCGCGTGAAACACAACACGCCGTCAACCCGGGCCTGGTCCTTAACGGGCCTAATATGTTTTGTCGGGAGACAACATCAAGCTTCCACCCACCATGGGTGGAAGCTTGATGTTGTCTCCCGACAAAACATATTCTGAAGCGGCTACAGGCGTGAAAAGGAATTCCAAGCTAAGATAACCCTCACCTGTTCGGAAGATAAAGATAATTTTATGGATCGATTTTCAAACGTAAGTAAATTGTTAAGAGAAAAAAATCGCTTTTGCGTCGCTATATTATATAAGACATAGAAAGAAGAAGACAGATATAGAGAATAAGAAGGCAGTTAAAGTTTAAGATATACTCAACAGCAAAATTTTGAAGGAGAAATACAAATTTTAAAAGAAAAGGAAAGAATTACAAAAGAAGTAAACTTATCTCCTTATCATGATGAATTTGCATTACTGAAGGTGGGCGGTCGCTCACAAGTATACAAACATCCGGTCATACCCCCAGGCGATACATGTCTTCCCAATCTTCTAGTTAAAGATGCTCACGAAGTTACTGCACGGCGGCATAGCATTTGCGATTAATTTTCATACTTCCCGGTGCTGGAAAATTGGTTTGATGCCCTTAGTAGGTATATTAGCGATTGTGTCGTTTAAACTAAGCACACAGTCCTAAGGATCAATCACAATTGGGAGAATCCTCAGGCACGAGCAAATCCTGACAGGGCCATCAAGGTCACTGACGACAGTTTTGCCGGAATAATACAAATGCGCTTCAGTTAGGGCCGAGGCCAGCAATCTTTTAAGGAATTCATTTGCCTCTTTGTGTGTATGGTACTTCTGGATGGCTGACGGTTGCAATTCAACTAGAAGTGATAAGTGATTTGAAAACATAAGGATTCATAACAGAATATTTGTTCCACGCCGTGGGCACAGCTCAGAGGGAAATTCTCGTCACTTTAAGAACATTCACAGTCCGAACTCAGTCTCAATCTGGCAACAACTCTTGTTACCTGTACATATTAAAGTCCATATACCTAGTTTGACAAGTTTTTGACATTTTGTTTGTCTCCGAGATGTTTGCGACTAGATTTTGAAAGTTACGAGAATTGACATCAGTTTCATGGAGCGATATCAGACTCAATTTTGTAGGAACAGCATAGGAATTAACCCTCATATCATGAGAGTATGAACGAAGTGCTCATAGAAGTGGCGGAGCTCCTGTTTAACGACGGAACTACATATATAGGCACACTTTATACTTCTAACAACTCCCAACTTTGGTGATTATTTGGGAATCGTGGTGTTTCAACCTTAACATTTGAAGAAATGTAAACCTTATTGAATATCATTTTTATTTTAGACATTTAGCTTCATTCACACAAGCTCACTTTTTATTGGAGAGTCACTTATATCGAATGGATAAGCTCGCTGAATTCATGGGAATTTACACAAAGAGTATGTAAATTTTTTGGAAGTCTTAAAGAATTTTTACATATCATGCAATGCAAGTGTAAGATGGCAATGAGCTGATGCTCATTATCATCTTACACTACTACCACATCGCCATTGCAGCTGATGCTCAGTGGCTACTTGGTCGCATAACACAGACAAATCTAGGACCAGATGGAGAAGCTACAGTAGCTGAGTTAAAGGGTAAAGTAACTACATTCAATAATTCAAAGACTATTTTACTGCCCCGTCTACATAAAGACTATTTTACTGCCCCGTCTACATAAAGACTATTTTACTGCCCCGTCTACATATAGCTTAAAGGAAGACAATTCTAGCATGGTTACCATCCACCAGACAAAGTCTTACCGCCAAGCGATTCGTCGTGTGGCGGCATGATGTCTGGTGAAGCCGTACGGAGGACGGGTCTGAGCAGTTGTGTTGCGATGTGTGGCGGGTACGATGCGCCAAATGTTGTTGTCTCGGAAGTTTGGTCGTGGAGAGTCTTCAAATCAATCTCCCTCTAGCGCAGCATCATTTGGTCGTGTTGGTCTTGGGTTTAACATTGCATCACCTCGCTCAACTGCCGTCATCCTTCCTATTTCTAAGTTTTTTTAAGTAAATAGGCTTAATAAACCAGTGCGCTTTACCATTAACGATTGCATCACTGCCTACCATCAGCCGGGATCGCAGTCAAGCACAAGTTTATAATTACTAAAAAAAAAAATGGTGGGCGGGGTCGAGAAGAACAAAAGGTTCTTGGTCAGTGGAATGTTTACATATCAGGATTGCAGGTGAGATATTTTTTAATAGTGAGGGAACCTCCATTTTTTATTTTTTAGTGTTGTAAAATGTCACAGATAAGAATAACGGAGTATCCGTTACTCCTAACAGATAATCCGTTATTCCTATCCGTGAAATTTTTTAATCTCTCCTTAGAATAATTAATTAGTATTCCCAAAATCAGGCAAATAAATACGGGGTTCGGCACTCGAAGTGTTACTAATTTTACGTTGCTATAGCAACTAAACTGTTTACAATATGGCGCCCATTTTTTCACATTCCTTATTGTATGGTATTGTAAACTAACAAAAGCCTACTATTTTTCGTCGTTGTTAAAAAAAGTTTTGCAGATGGAAGTCAAACGAAACAGTGTCATTGCTTTGTATTTGACTGGAAAATCGCAGGCAGCCATCGTTAATGAGCTAGAACATTTACATTTGAACAAAATGTTTGTGTATCGGACCATCACGCGTTACAATGATACGGGTAGCATCAAAAAACGCCATGGAGGTGGACATCCAACAACAGCAACATCATCAGCAATGGTTCGAAAGGTAAAGGCTAGAATTGAACGAAATCCACGACAAAGCGCAGTTAAATTGGCGAAAAGTCTTAATGTATCTGCCCGGAGCATAGGGCGCATATTAAAAAATAATCTTCAACTGAAGCCCTACAAGTTACAAAAAGTGCAAGATCTGACACTTTTACAAAAGACAGTTCGTCTAGAAAGAGCTAAGAACTTAAAGCACTTGCACGTTGATAGATTGCTTGAAAATTTGGTATTTTCCGATGAAAAAATTTTTACCGTTCAGCAATAGGTGAACAAGCAAAATGATCGCGTATGGTTAAAGTGTAAATCAAATGACAATTTAGACCAACGAATTGCCTTGCGAAAGCAAGCACCAGCATCTGTGATGGTTTGGGCGGTGGTAACTGCCATGGCACGCTCACCTCTCGTTTTCATTGACCAGGGTGTAAAGATAAACCAGCAGATCTACCGAAAAAGATTTTAAACGATGCTTTATTACCTTGGGCACGTAAGCAATTTGGTAGAAATCATTGGACTTTTCAACAAGACTCGGCACCATCTCACAAAGCTCGTGAAACCCAATTTTTTTAACAAGAAAATGTTCGAGCGTCATTTCTTCACAACAATGGCCACCATATTCCCCGGACTTAAACCCAATGGATTTTTCCATATGGTCAATTCTAGAAGCCAAAGTGTCAACAAAAAATATTCAGAGACGGTCGACGCCTTAAAGATTGCGCTTCGCCGAGAATGAAACAAAATACCAGCAGACCACATTCGTGCAGCGTGTGAAGCCTTCTCGGTCAGACTCGATGCTGTTATCCGCGCTAAAGGTGGCCATATCGAACAATAGCTTCTTTTTTTATTTATTGTATATGTCTTTTTTCGATACTGAAGTTTTTAAATAAATAATATGCTCATGTTTAACAGAATTATAGCATTTTGAATTGGTAACACTTCGAGTGCCGACCCCTGTATATATTATAACAGCACTCAATAAGGACTATCAATAACAATAACTTTATACTTAATTGCATCAATAACTTTATACTTAATTGAATGCATCTCAGTGAAGCCCGCTGAACGTCCCAGTAGGTAAGTTTACACAAATTACAGCACTGTATTGAGATATCAGAATATTATCACCTATAGGTGCAGGGTACTAAACTGTTGAAGTACTTGGCGCACCAATACTTACTAAATACGCAGCCTTAGTAATGTAATAAAATACTCACAAGTACTAATGCTTTACCAAAAACTTTACGCTAGCTGAACTAAGGCCTACTTGACAAACCACAGTATTATGTAGTAATGTGTCTTGGTTTTATTTGAGAAACCAGAACATTAAGTAACTACGAGAAACAGAAATTGAATTAATAATACTCACTTGTAGTGTTTTTGCTATTGTCAAAGTCAGTGAGTCTCTAGCTCCATCTAGCGGCGTGATTGGGAATGTTTCTTATTACATGTAGTAGTGATGCGAGAGGAGAGTTCTGGCTTTATTAGTTCCTACGGGCTCCGCCAGGCGGCGCTGAAAAAAGTTATCTATATGATGGTAATGAATACAAGGGTGAATCGAGACGAAACTTTAATATACTTTGTTAGCAGCCAACTGTATTATTTTAAAGTACAAAAACGCATTTTAAGGTTTTGTCTCCATGTCCTCCTGTATCCCTATTCTATCCGTTTTACGGTAACATAAACCAAAGAAATTAAGTACTTCATAGCTTCATATACCTTGGGGATCGATTGTGAATAACCACGATATAGTGTTGTTTGCAGATGACACTTCATTTTTATTTAAACTGAAACGTCAGCAGCAGGTTACTGATGATGTAAATAGCGCGATCTCCAAAGTAGTCCATTGGTTTAATGTTAATAATTTACTCTTAAATGAGAAAAAAACCAAATGCATTAAGTTTACTCTACCTCACGTTAGGCAGGTGGAAACTAAAGTGTTGATAAAGGGCGAAGAATTGAAATCTGAAGACAGCACAGTATTCTTGGGTATAATTCTGGATGCTAAGCTTCAATGGGGTCCACATATAGAAAAATTGTCAAAAAAACTAAGTTCTGCTGCATACGCAGTTAGAACAATTCGTAATTTGACTGATGTTGAGACGGCCCGTTTAGTGTACTTTGGCTATTTCCATAGCGTAATGTCGTACGGCATTCTGTTGTGGGAAAATGCCGCCGATATTCAAACAATATTTGTTTTGCAGAAACGAGCTGTTCGTGCAATTTATAAATTAAGTCCGAGACACTCTCTCAGAGAAAAATTTAAAGAGATTAATGTACTGACCGTGCCGTCTCAATATATTTATGAAAATCTTTTGTATGCTCATAAAAATATAAAATTGTTTAAAAAATACAGTGATGTCCATAATATAAATACTAGGAACAGGCACAAATTTATTGTACCTACAACAAGGCTCAAGAAAATAGGTGGCTCTTTCAGATGCCAATGTATACATTTTTACAATGGACTTCCAGAGGTGGTTCAAGATCTGAGCCTGAATAAATTCAAATCCTTCATTAAACGTAAGTTGTGTCAGAAAGCATTTTATAGTGTGAAGGATTATATTGAGGACAAAAAGGCTTGGGCTTGAGCTGCGTCCGATTTCTATACACTGATTGTTCTCTGATTTTTCCTCTTGTAGTTTGAATATGTAATTGTTTATGTTATTAATTCGAAGCCTGTATTACACACTATGTAGCCAAGCATATTGTACGTTACGGAATTGTATCGCTGACAGAGGTGTTCGGCACTTGTACAGCTACACAGGAGCTAAACTTAGTATTCGGGAACACTGTTGGAGCTGCTGAACCTTGGACAAAACTATCTTAGCATTGTGTAGATTCAATTTCTTAGTATTGTATAATTGCATGGCAAACGTGTGAGCACAATGTACGAATGTGCTGTAAGGCATTTTTTTGTTGGGTTAGTCTTTTTTATTAACTTGATTGTGCTCTGGCTGTTGAGAGTATGTCATGCTCACTCAAATGTCTCGCTGATAGTGGCGTGTGTGTTGGGTCATTGGGTTCCCTTCAATATGGTTGAGCTGAATGATGCTGATCCATTCGTCATGTTCGTGAACGGACGCCGTCGGAGGGGACTGGTCATCTCTTAGCTGCCACGGCGTATTTTAATTTGTGAATTGATTTTTGTGTGTTTTCCATAATGGACGCTCTTAGCGTACAATATATTTCTGCATCGTTCTCACACGGTTGATTTTAACATGAATGATGTATTCAAGTATTTGTAACAATAGCTTGATAATTTAAAAGAGTGTCCATGGAGTTTCTTGCCCGTTCTTCTCCATAGTTTACTCTTTGGAATGGGCGATTAGCTTCATCTTATTGACTGACCGACCTTCTGACAATTCAAAAGTGCCTGTAACTGGTTTATTTGAAATAAATGCTTTGATTTTGAATGAAATTGAAATTTGTGAACCCCAGAGAGTTCGCTACAGTTCGATAATACCTACCTTCGTCCCCAATGGCGCCAGATTGTGTTGTTCACTGTTGTATAGGTATGTGTAGCTACTTATATGCAGTAGCTACGCCACCCGTCATTCCTTAATAAATGTCAGTGCGTTGACAGCAGTCTTGCGTTTCACTTGTCCTTCGCCCGCATACGTAACATTGGCGACGAGTACCCACGTGTTTACCAAAAGAGAAAAAAAAATGTCCTCTACATTTGGAATTTTGCAAAATTTCGACCATAATGTACATACTTGGAGTATGTACAAATGCAGGTTGATGCAATGGTTCATCGCAAATGACTTAGACAAGGAGAAGGACCCTGCGGGAGTGAGACGACGTGCGATTTTACTCAGCGCACTCAGCGAGGGCACGTACAAACTCGCAGCCGACCTTGCGCTGCCCAAAGAGGTACAGTACGTGCCATACGAAGATATCCTCATACTACTGGATACCCATTTCACACCGAAACAGGTTGGGTTCAGCGAGCGCCATCGGTTTTATGCCGCTGTTCAACTTCCCACGGAAAGTCCTTCGGAGTGGGCTGCCAGGCTACGTGGCCTGACGTCGCAGTGCAACTTAAATAACGTCGAGGAAATGTTAAGGGATCGGTTCATCATGGGTATGCTGCCGGGAGTAGAAAAAGAAAAGATGTACGTGCAGGAGTTGGCGGGCCTCACGCTGAGTAAGGCCGTGGAGCTGGCCGAGGGGCTGCGCAGCGCGCGCGCCGCTGCAGCCAGCGCGGCGCCTGCACCCGCGCCGGCGCATGGAGCTGATCAGTGCTTCAAAATCGATCAGTCGCAGAGCGCCGGGCCTCGGCGTATTGGAAAAGTGAAGTGTGCGGTCTGTGGTTATACTAATCATGCAAAAGAGTTGTGTCGTTTCGCAAACTATATGTGTAGGAAGTGTAAAACGAAAGGCCATCTAGCCCGTATGTGTAAAAAAAATGAACTATGTTGCAAATGAGAGTGTTGATGATAACGGCGATGACGGTAAGCTTTACAATATTTGTACTTATGACGGCGAACCAATGACTGAAGTAGTGAATGTCCGAGGAGTGCGAATGAAGTTTCAGATCGATAGCGGATCAGCTGCGATTTCCGAGAAAACCTACTTAAAACTATTTAAAGATGTGCCATTGATCAACACAACTAAGCGTTTATTTACATATACAGGAAATAAAATTGAATGCATAGGAGTTGTACGGTTGCCTTTCACTTACACAGGCATTAAACATACATTAGATGTACACGTAATTCGCGACGGAGGCCCTCCACTTTTAGGTAGGGATTTTATATCTAAATATAAACTAACAATGCTTCCATTACATTATTGCGATTATTCAAGCACCATTTGTAAACAGTTACAAAGTAAGTATCCCAGTGTTTTTTCAGATAACCTTGGGGCATTCAATAAACACAAAATTAAATTAAATTTGAAGGTAGATGCCAAACCAATTTTTTTCAAACCACGGCCTATAGCTTTTGCTTTACGCGATAAAATAGATATGGAGATCGACCGTTTGGTAAGTGCTGGTATATTAAAACCGGTCTCGTATTCAGAATATGCGTCACCTATAGTGCCGGTGTTGAAGCGTGATGGCTCGATACGTCTGTGTGCCGATTATTCAGTAACGATTAATAAGCAGTTGTTAGTTGATCAATATCCTTTGCCTACCGCGCACGAATTGTTTACAAAGCTGCACGGGGGACAGCAGTTCAGTAAGTTGGACTTGTCTCAAGCATATTCCCAGTGTATTTTGGATGATGAATCACAAAAAATCACATGCATCAATACTCATAAAGGTTTGTTTATGTACACTCGATTAGTGTTCGGCCTCGCTTGCGCACCGGCTATATTTCAGCGAATTATGGGAAGCGTGCTGTCGGGCATGGATGGAGTATTGTGCATGTTGGATGATGTGTTAGTTACGGGGGAGACCAGAGAGGTACATGTAAATAGATTACATGAAGTGTTGCGACGGTTGCAGGACGCTGGGCTTACACTTCAAAAATCCAAGTGTGATTTTTTTAAGGATGAAGTAGAATATTTAGGTTATAAAATAGATAAACATGGGTTGAAAAAATCGCCCCAAAAGGTTATAGCCATTTTAAAGGCCCCAGTCCCGAAAAATGTTGGCAACTTGCAATCATTTCTGGGTCTTGTCAAATATTATCGAAATTTTGTGCCAAACGCATCATCTATTCTTAGCCCATTATATAGGTTGCTTCAAAAGAATGGTAAATGGCTTTGGGATTTGGAACATCAAAACGCATTTAATACAATTAAAAAAATTCTTGCATCGGACCAGGTTCTGGCGTACTTTGACACAACCAAGAAAGTTATCTTAACAGTAGACGCGTCACCGAGCGGACTCGGTGCTGTGTTGTCGCAGGTGGATAGTAACGGGGAGGAGCGCCCAGTATCATATGCTTCACGTACGTTGAACGCGGCTGAACGCAGGTATTCTCAGATACAAAATGAGGCAACAGCCATCATATTTGGGGTACGCCGATTTCACCAATATCTATATGGTAGATCTGTTCCGTTTACACTCCGAACTGATCACAAACCGCTCATCAGTATTTTTGGGCCCCATCATGGCATACCGGAAGTGTCGGCTAATAGGCTGCAGAGGTATGCAATATTTTTGAGTGGTTACAACTATACAATAGAATACATACGTAGTAGTAATAACTGTGCTGATTACTTATCCCGCGCGAGCATAAGCGACGACACGGAGGGCCGCTCGGCGAGCGGATTAACAGAAATTGAAGATAAGGCTACTTATGTCAATTTTGTAGTCGACGCTAGTTTGCCTATTACACGAGATTTATTACTTGTGGAAACACAAAAAGATAAAAAATTGGCTAAAGTGGTAAAATATATTTTAAATGGTTGGCCAAGGAAAATAACCGATCCTAGTATATTCCCTTATTTTTTATGTAAAAACCAATTATCCGTAGAAGATGGTATAATCATGCGTGGCCACAAAGTGGTCATACCAGAAGTACTGCGGAATAGAATAATGTCCGAGCTTCACCAGTCACATTTAGGCATAGTAAAATGTAAAGCTGACGCGCGTGGTAGGGTATGGTATCCGGGAATCGATAAAGCTATCGAAACAATGATCGCGAGTTGTAATATTTGCGTTCAGCTCAGGCCTTCTCCGGCGCGTGCACCGCTTGCTGCGTGGCCGCACCCTCATCAGCCCTTTTGGCGTGTACACATTGATTTCCTCGGCCCAATCAAAGGTCAGACATATTTAGTGTTAGTGGACGCGCATTCCAAATGGCCCGAAGTTTACAAAGTAAATAACACATCCTCGGCTGTAGTCATAGCCATACTATATGAATTTATGTCAAGGTTTGGTTTGATACACACGTTGGTCAGTGATAATGCTACATCTTTTGTATCCGAAGAATTCAACAATTTTTGCAAGTTAAATGGAATATCGCATGTAACATCTCCTGCTTATCACCCAGCTAGTAATGGTCAGGCGGAGAGCTATGTGAAAGTAGTGAAAAAGGGAATAAACTCGTGTTTAATTATGAGTGAATAACCCGGACAACAGACACAAAAATTTATTAAAATATTTATTAGATTACAGGAATTCGGTTCACACTACAACAGGCTCTTCACCAGCGCAATTAGTGTTTGGTCGTAAACTTCGTTCGCGCTTAGATTTGTTGAATAAAGACGCGCCACCGCCGACATCATCCGACACTCTCACTAATGTAGTGAAACACAAACAGTGTTTGCAGAATAAAGCTTACGGAGGTACAAATAAACAATGTTATAAGGCAGGTGATAATATTATGTATAAGATGTATAATATAAATAAAAAAATCACTTGGAACAGTGGTGTAGTTATAAGACGCATAGGGAAAACTGTTTATTTAGTAAAGGACAGTCAAACATTGCGACAGTTGAAAAAACATACAAATCAGCTTATACCCATGAAAGGAACGGTCAACGATGTAAACAGTCAAATACAAGCGAGCTCGGTGGGTACACCCAATGCAACATCAGAATATGACTTGACGTCGTGTGATGACGAGTCATCCGCTGAGATTCAGGACAGTGAAGCGCAAACCCAAGTGGGGGAGAAAGAATGTGATCAAGTGACGCTACCACCAGAACCACCACGCCCTGAATCCGATTCAGCAGAAGGAGACGAGGAAGAATTCCACGACGCTTCTCCCACTGGTGAGAGGGGGCAAGCTACTCAGCCGGAGCCCGAGCTCGCTCGTTATAGATCAGAAATGACAGACAAAGCGTTACGACCCATTCCTAGGGTTAATTATAAGCCGTTTTTTTAGTATAACATTACTTATAAGGAAAACTATATTGTTATTTAAAGGGGGGGAAATGTTGTATAGGTATGTGTAGCTACTTATATGCAGTAGCTACGCCACCCGTCATTCCTTAATAAATGTCAGTGCGTTGACAGCAGTCTTGCGTTTCACCTGTCCTTCGCCCGCATACGTAACATTCACAAAATAAACTAATTTTAAGTTAAGTGCATGTTTTTTTTTCCATTTCGTTAATAAAAGGGTAGAAGATAACATTTTAGTTTAATCCTGTCAAATTAAGATATTCCATAGACAGTTTAGACGCGATTATAAACATGGCGACTAAAAATACGCCAGTTTACGTCAGGAGCGCACTAATTTGACAGGTCTAAACTGACATTTTATCTTCTGTCCTTTTCTTATCAAAATGGAGAGAAAAATATGCAGTTAACTTAAAATTAGTTTAGTTTGTGAACAACAGAATCGGCGCCATTTTATTCCTTTTGGTGCACTAATGTTAGTGTTATGATTACAAGAGGAGTGCTAATGAAAACCAACATTACTTCCAAGACAACCTTTAATCTCGTTCAAAATAAATAATGTCAACAGTAGGGCGAACTCTTTGAGTTGTTTTTAACTTTTATAATAACAAATCACGTGTGAGCGTGGAGCCACAGCGCGCGCGGGCCGCGCCGCCCGCGGTGTGACCGCGCCTCGTTACTTACAAATAAATTACCTAGTGATTACTATCTACAAGTTGAGGATGTCAGTCTGTTGTACCTGAACGTGATAGCTCGATAACTATCGTCGTTACTGATATTACACTGATACGTTCCGTTGTGGCCGCTTGCGCAGCTCCGTACATACAATGTATTGTTGACTGGTGCTCACATTCTCGTCAAACACTTTGATATGTTTACATTATGTTTTATATGTATTATATTAAACAAGTTTTTAAAATTAATTATGTTCGATTTTGGAATAATATGTCATTTTAAGATATGCTAACATGTGGCTATATAGCTCTTTAGAAAAAGAGTGAGAGGTCATTTTATTCATAAACTTTATACAATTATTTCCAAACAAAATTACAAACTCTGTAAATGTACTGAAGCTCAAGCCACTTCAGAAGGTGATGAATATGGTCGGGGTCTTGCAACTTAAACGCAGGGAGGTATGCAGGGTCTAAACGTAGGGAGGTAGGTAGGGTCTAAACGTAGGGAGGTAGGCAGGGTCTAAACGGCATACAGATCCGTTACAGAAAAAGCTCTTTTAAGTGTAGATAACTGGATGAAGGATAACATAAACATAAGTATAATTAAATTAAGAGAATTTCAATCTTACAACGCAAAAAAAAAATAGATCATTTAAATTTTCTGGGACATTATGTTGATAAACATCTAAACTGGAAAGTACACATTGAATCCATATGCCAGAAACTGAATAGATTTGTGTTCACATTAAAAACACAAAGACAACAAGTTTCTGTAGAAGCGGCTCTATCAGCTTACCATGGCTACGTGTCATCTGTGCTAAGTTACGGTCTTATAATGTGGGGGAGTTGCCCCACATTATAAGAGTCGACACCGGCAGAGTTTTTAACATACAGAAACGGTGTATCCAAGTTATTAGTAAAGCATGGTTTTTAGACGCCTGTAAGCCTCCATTTCAAAAATGTGAAATCCTTCCTCTACCTTGCATGTATATAAGAGAGATCTGCATTTTTACGAAAAAATACATGCATTGTTTTAAATTACGCAGTGAGGTCTTGACAAGACAAAAAAGGAGTAAGTTCCGAAACTTATTGTATCAACCACCTTCTAGAAAAGATATTTATAAGAAAAATGTGTTTAATATGTGTATTTTAATTTATAATAACATTCCAAGTAACTTGAAACTGTTGGACAGGGGTGTTCTTAAAACGAAATTGGTAGAGTGGCTTCAAAAATATTGTTATTATAGTATTAAGGAATTTTTGAAACAAAAATTGAAATGTTAAAGGATAATTTGAATAGATATAAATAGTAAGTCAAAAGAAATAATTATTTTATAACATCAAACATTTGCACGCTTGTATCTCTAGCAAATAAACGTATGATTATGCGTCTAAACGTACAGTCCCTAGATGTATATTGCAGACAGAACGTACGTCATGTACACGCAATGACACTAAACGAGACAACGTGTGACTAATTACAAGCATGAACACTAAACCGGCTGCACCAGACAAAGTCTTGCCGCCAAGCGATTCATCGTGTTCCGGCATGATGTCTGGTGAAGCCGTACGGAGGACAGGTCTGAGCAGTTGTGTTGCAATGTGTGCCGGGTACTATGCGCCAAATGTTGTTGTGTCGGGAGTTTGGTCGTGGAGGGTCTCCACATCAATCTCCCTCTGGCGCAGCGTTGTCGACGCTCAACTGCCGTCTTCCTTCCTATTCACTAAGGTTTTTTAAGTGAATGGACTTAATAAACTAGCGCGCTTTACGGTCAACGATTGCATCACTGCTTACCATCAGGCGGGATTGCAGTCAGCAGTTTATAATTATTAAAAAAAAAATAGTGTTCCTGTCTCCCCGCGTTTTAAGCCACGTATAACGAAACGCTGATATTATTGTCATCTAATAACAATTTTGATAGCGTGAGCGTCGCGACGACACGACGAGCGGTGCGAGGAGACAAGTTGAGACAACATGACCATGCGACGACTTGCGACTGCGCTGGCGGCATGTGAGACGAAAAGTTGAGACAACATGACCATACGACGACTTGCGAATGTGCTGGCGGCATGTGAGACGAAAAGTTGAGACAACATGACCATGCGACGACATACGACTGCGCTGGCGGCATGTGAGACGATAAGTTGAGGCAACATGACCATGCGACGACATACGACTGCGCTGGCGGCATGTGAGACGATAAGTTGAGACAACATGACCATGCGACGACATACGACTGCGCTGGCGGCATGTGAGACGATAAGTTGAGACAACATGACCATGGGACGACATACGACTGCGCTGGCGGCATGTGAGACGATAAGTTGAGACAACATGACCATGGGACGACATGCGCCTACGCTGTTGGCATGTGAGACGAAAAGTCTCTTCCGCGATAAAATGTTGGCGCAATACTACACCTGTCTGAATGAAACATACAAGACTACAACTGACTAGGTATCTGTCTGTTGTTTTCCTGTTTAATAATCTAATGTAAATTTTGCTAGTGTAGGTAAGTATTTTATGTAGGCAATCTGAATCGGTTAATTTGTTTAGTTCAATAATTTGTTTAACGAAAATGTAAAGCACACAGTGATGACTAATAATACACATGTGCAAACAATTTATAACACAAGGCAAGGTAAGTAGTCGCATCAACCAGAGACGAAGAGTCCAGCTCGTGTTATAGTAATAATATATATTGAATTCATAATATATCGTAATGATCGCAGTGAGGCGTAACGACACGCGGGGACCTGTGTAGAGGCGTGACGTCACGGGGCCTCGAGACACACGATATAGTCAAACCTTAAGAGCGAGTACAAACATTATTTACATAAAATCAGATTTTATACAGATAACGATGAATAGATTTACCTATCATACTTATCAACTGATAAATTTATTTCTAAGTTCATAGACATGTAAAAAAGTGGCAAAGACTCAGTCGCTTAAATACTACTATGTACAATTACAATATCAAATAAAATTACTGATTTCACTATTAAGATTATAGAACTCCCTGGAGAGATGCTCAGAATATCAGATTTCAACCGAGAATATGTGTATCTAACTATTACGAAACTATAATAATGTTATAAGTTTTATGAAAGGTACAAAAGAAAAAGTTTTACCATTAAGCGAAATGAGATTCTGGAATAGAACAATATTTAAGTTAAATAAGTAAGTTCCTTAATGCACATAAGCCTCCGAAGTATTCGAAGTATTCGTCTTTTTAACTGCATAAGTATCTTTTATGTGAAAAATTGTGTAAGATTCAGTTGTATGACGCCGAATTAATCTCGAAGTCGTGGCAATAACCATTCTGATGCACTATTACATTGAAATCGGACATTCTAAACGTTGAAAGAAACCATTGGGTATCACAACCCATCACCACATATTGTCGGCAAAGGTGACATCGAGGAAATAATTCTAGCTACAACATGTACACGGCAACTCAGTTCACAAAGTCAGTACAGGCCGGCCGCCGGCACACCGCACTCGCGCTCACACACGCCGCACATAGTCACACACACGCAAACCTAGTGGCCGCACCACTGGACCGAGTTCCATTCAATAACTTAACGACGCAACTTACGTGTGCTCTTTCCTGATTTACACTTATCGGAATGTTACATGTCACTTAATAGTTTACTTAAACGCGTAACGTCGGTCAGGTAGCGGCAGGTCGCGGGTGCGCGTGGCTCTGCGTGGGCCACTACACGCAGCTCTCAGGGATGCGCTGGTCCAACAGCTTTTCTTTAATGGCATCCACGTTGAGGTCGGGCGGCGCCGCTCGCAAAGTGGCAGACGCCGACCGGCCGAGCGCGCGCACGCCCGCCTCCGTGCCGCCCGAGCGCGCCCCCCACGTCCACGACGCGCCTGGTCCGTTACACGCCTGCAGACAAGCAATACGATAAATGAAGTTGGACAAGTCAGATATCGCACATGACACATGCGCACATACACAGATAGATTCAACCAATACATCAATTCGCTCGGTTAGAAAGTAGTTCCGCAAGGCTCCATATTGGATCATCTTTTTAACGGACTTAAAAAAAGGAAGTATATTCACCGATTACTCTAAGACGCCTAGACCGAATTGCAAAATTCTTTTTTTATTTTAAAGGGTATACTTTCAGGTAGTCCCATAGTCACCAAGTCAGGATATGATGATGGAAGACCAAAGAAATCAAGAGGAAATATCAAAAGTCGTAGGGGCGACTAGTGCACTTCTAAGTAGGTATTTTCATTAAGTATTTTAAAGCACTACACTTTAATAAAGGTCTGGAGTACTTAGATCAGTTGATGAAGCCGGGAGATAGTCGAAGGAACTTTTCAACGATTCACAGCTAACACAAACACTAGGTAGCTAGTGTTTGTGTTTCATTAATTTGTACTTATTTAAAAGAACTTTACACTTATGTGTCGGCCAAATTATAAGTATATAGGTAAAACGTAGTGATTACTTGCTCCGTGTATATAGGTATTTAAATAAGAATAGAAGTACACAAACCGTTGCTAGACAACGAGTAGTTTACGCCTAAAAGACAGATTATGTTCACAACCTTTTCTAGACAGATGATTTTTATAAAAGTAATAATTCTACTTGGAACTGTCATTGGCGATATCCGCCATTATTGTGAAATAATTTTTTAAAGAATTTCAATAATTTGTTACACGTGTTATTGGCAAAATTGTGGTATCTAACCACAAAGGCCATTGAAGAGTTGAAGTAGTATTCACTCTAAAGAAAAGAAAAGAAAGAATAATTCTACTTCCTACTAATGTAAACAGTTTATTTGTGTAGATATTTATGATTTGCATAGAATGCATAACCGATTTGAATGAAATATGATACCCATGTAAGCTAATTACCTAATAGGTTAAATTTTTTGCTACATGTATATTATACTTAGTTCATACTTGAAAGTATTACAATGCATGTGTTAAACCTTGAAAGTAATTAAAGTACACAAAATCGTATTGACAAATGCCTTAACTTTATTCATTGGTTGAATTCCACAAAATGTGTTTAATACCTGGATTTCATCCATCTTTCTTTTTCGTAGGGCTATCACGTAAAATTAATGTCGACTTTTTAATGGTTTTTCGAAATACCGAGTTATTATGCATGTTATTTTAGTGATTCTATTGAAATATGCTGCAATAGGAATTGTTAATAAATAGTTAGCATGTAAAAGTCGATAATCATGTAAATAACAGGAGATTTGTAAAACGTGAGTTGTGATAACTCTAAATTGGTGTAATTATCTCTATTCTATAGGGAGCTTGGCGAGAATATAGATGGGTTGATCAATTAACAAACCGTTATAAACTGCAATGGAAGTCAAAGTGCGGGAAAACCTACGGAAAGCTTTACTCCGGAGCAAACATATAAGTTTATTCTGGATCTTTACCCATGCAGTTCTAGAGGGGAAAACTAGCCAAAGAGTCTGTGCAAAGGTCCAAAAAGCTCCTGATAACGACCTGTGCCCGGTCTCATTCGTCAGGCGCGGCATTCGATTGTGATCGCTGGAAGCGTGGAACCAAAGGTAAAAGATCGGTGACACAGCCGGAGTCACCAAAATATTTCATTCATTCATAATAATATAATAGGGTGGATGCAGGAAATATATGGGAGATAATGCGTAGCAAGAAACGGGCACTTTTCCTGAAATACTGCAAAGAATCTGACATAAGGTATAATAAGAAATAAAAAGTAGCCAAAAATGCTGCTAAAATATAATAGACTATATTTAAAAACATCATTACAATTGCTTTATGTAAAATTAAAATTAGAATATTGTGCTAAAACATTTATCGTAAAACCGGCCAATTGCGTGTCGGACTCTCGCACAAAGGGTTCCGTACCATTGATTTATGAAATTAAAGGATTTGAGTTATTTGCATGAAAGATTACGCGGTAATAAGCGGTTTACGATTTACGAGGTATTAAAGAAAAACTACTTAGTAGATCTCGTTCAAAACAATTTTCCTTTGTAATTTTTATAGTAATGAGTACATTATAATATGTTTATTTAGATTTTTCTCTTTCTTATTTTAGAAGTTAGAGGGGAGAGGGGGTGGGGGGACCAACATTTTCCATTTTGGAAGCGTCAGTCACGAAAACTATTCGGTTTAGAATAACATATTTTAGAAACCTCAATATCATTTTTGAATACCTATCCATAGATACCCCATACGTATGTGTTTGACAAAAAAAAAAAAATTAGAGTACTAAGTATATTTATTATTTTAGCATCAAAATCTTAATGCAGTTCACAGAAGACATCTAACTACTAAGTTTTAACAGTATAGCTCTTATAGTTACGGAAAAAAATGGCTGTGACATACGGACGGACAGACGGACAGACAGACATGACGAATCTAAAAGGGCTCCTTTTTTGCCGTTTGGCTACGGAACCCTAAAAATGAACCTTAGAAACAAGTAAAAATAAACTACTATGTTGAGAAAGTAGATCGTAAGAATGTAACTCTGAAATATCAAAAAATAAAAATGTAATAGAATATAAGTTAATAGCAGTAAATTAAATATCTTAGTAAAATAATTATAAGTAAACAGTACAATATTGTAAAAGAAATAAAGTAAAGAAATGCTTTCTTTACTTTATTTCTTTTCTATGTTCTCGATATAAGAAAGATGTACCTAGTAGGTGTAAAACATAAGAATTGATAAAATTGTAAAAAAATGCTGTCTAACAATAAAGGAAAACTGTTGAATCATTCAAATCTTCATATGTAGTATGTGCTAGGTTAGACAGGTGTCCCACCTGTAAATGCTTGAAAGAGAATGTATAAAGTATGAAGAATAAAAGTGCGAAAAGCAAAATTGCGAGAACTGGTGTGCAAGTGTATAGCAGATAAGGTCTCTGGCACCAATGTCGGAGGAATAGGTGATACATTTTAAAAATATATAAATTAAATGATATTACATAGGAAAGTTGACAGCACATGGCATTCCAGCATAGTTGTGAAGTGATACCTGCCGGGTGCTCGGGCTAGTAAGCAAGCTTAGCAAGCAATCCGGTCCGAAAGAGAGGCTCTGGTAGAGCATACGAATGGTTATTAAATTTATTTATTATGGCACACCAACGACATATTTACAATAATAGTGGTATAAAAAGCAATCACAGGTCTTCAGTTTTGTGTAAATACATCACTTATAGGTATGCACAACATTCACAATAAGAGATCTTAACTATTAACAATTCTATTCAATAGAACATATATATCAAAATTCAACTCAAAATTAAATGACAAATTAAAATTAAATGACATTGAATAACAATTTATAAATAAAATAAAATCAAATAATAGGTATGTTAAAAATTTCAGTTTTGGTACTTATATGTTTTTTGGTGGACAATTTTTTATTAAAGTGGCAGTTAATGTAGGCAGCTGATTACAGGACAATTCTTTTAATTTTAGATTTGAATATTGGTAGGCTATCAAAGAAAATGTCGTTGCATCTGTCGATCGAACAAGCTCTGTTGTAGGAGGTCAACATTCTGTTTAAGGGAGCATGGTGGCCCAGATTTGTGCGACACGGCTTAGTGGCAAATGTCTCAGAGGAGCGCTTGGACCGGAGATGTGAATGACGAGGCACATTTACGTTTACTCTGCTAAGGAGATCTGGGGTTGATGTTAGTCCGTTTACAATTTTATATAGAGTTGTCAAATCATTTAGAGCTCTGCGTTGTTTCAACGAGTCTAATTGAAAGTATTTTTGCCGTTCTGAGTAATCGGCTCTAAATGGGCATTTGTGATCTTTAAATCGTAAGTACCTCGTCATTTTTTTCTGAACGCGTTCGATACGATCTATATAGGTATTATAGGTCGGACTCCAAGCGGGAGACGCGTATTCTACGAGGCTGCGCACAAAAGCGTTAAAGAGCACTTTCAGTGCCAAGGTTCCCTTAAACTCCTTGCCAACTCTGCCGATAAACCCGACCATTTTCATTGCTTTTTTAATGACATTATTAATGTGTGTGGTAAATGAGAGATCGCTGCTAAGTACTACACCTAGATCCCGAATGCTTTTGACCTGTTGCAGTAATATACCATGTTGCACTACAGGCAGTCTCAGAATGGGGCGAAGCCAATCTTTTAGCATTTAATGCTGCCAAAACACAAGCGTGTCTATTCGCCGCCAAAAGAAGCCCGTTTACCATGGCTCCTACTTTTCAGAATGTATCGTTGGACCGCCTTCAGTTTTAGGGAATTGAGATTTCCTCGAACCTTAACTTTGGCAGGTACATCGCCCAAAGTCATCATTAAAGTCATTGATTGTCATAAAGTTGACATTATTGCAAAAACCCGGTGGTACTTCACACCAGGAGGGTTTATGCAAAGGTCCAATCTTGTTTGGAGTACTGCAACCACATTTGTGCTGGTGCTACAAAATGCTACCTTAGGATTCGGTGGAGAGGCATGAGAAGAGGCTAATTTGGTGCCCCAGATTTCGTTCAAAATGGTGTCCAAAGCCTGGAACACAGGCGAAGAGTAGCCAGCCTGTCAGTGTTCTACAGGATGCATTTTGGAGTGTATGCACGGGAGTTGCATGACTTAATGCCCCCATCTCTGTTGCGTCATCGGACGAGTTTCCACCCTTACGTTGTTGACACAGCTACGATTCGGACGAAGCGTTTCGCCTCGTGTTTTACACCGCGAAACAATTTGCCAGCGGTAGTAGTTCATAAAACATTATATTATAACCTCAATCATCTGCTGGTTTCGACATAATTCTGCCGGAGAGCTGAATATTCTAAAAGCTCAGTCGCGAATTGTGTTTGTTGCCTAGTGTTGTTTCCATAAGTATCAGAAACAAACTTTAATATCTCTGTGGTTGTTTCTTTGTGAAAGGAACAGAAGATCACCTTCAGGGTTAGATCTTTTTTAACTAACTGGCAGTGTCCATCCAAACAGCGTGTAATTAGGTCACGCTCACGATACTACACTTAAGTATATCCCAGCGACGAATTACATTACATTCGTCGCTATCGTGGCACTCATCTCTGTCGAGGTAGCCGCGCCATTGTTATACGAACCGAGTCGCGCCAGCTAAATTAAACCTAATTCAAAACAGCGGCAAGCTTGTATCGCCTCTCATTTAGGACTGGTATAGTGCCCAAGTCCTGGAAGCTTGCTAACATGCAGCCCGTGCCCAAAAAAGGTAGTCGTGCCGATCCTACCAACTATCGGCCGATTTCGATCACCTCCATACTTTGCAAAATTATGGAGGCGCGAGTTCAATAGCTCGCGCCTCTTGGCATACCTGGAAGGCAACGAACTCCTCAGTGACCGACATGACAGTACGGGTTTCGCCGCAATCGGTCAACTGGAGACCTACTGGTGTATGCCACTCACTTGTGGGGCGAGGCCCTCGAGAAGAATGGGGAAGCGATTGCTGTCTCCCTTGATGTCTCGAAGGCCTTCGACCGGGTATGGCACGCTGGTCTTTTGAGTAAACTTTCAGCGCTGGATGCAGCGCAGACTGGCTGGGTAAAAGACTTCCTGACTGAACGGTCCCTTCGAGTTGTTGTCGACGGATGCTCATCTGAGCCCAAGTCGACTAATGCCGGTGTTCCTCAGGGGTCTGTTCTCTCTGCAACTCTATTCCTGCTGCATATTAACGATCTGCTGATGCCCGGTATCTATGGGTATGCAGATGACAGCACAGTTGTAGAGAGATATCTGCCGGAAGCTCGGGCTAGTAGGGAATCAATCTGGTCCGAAAGAGAGGCCATGGTTGAGCGAACGAGTGTTGCACTACAGGCAGTCTCCGAATAGGGCAATGCCAATCTTGTAGCATTCAATGCCGCCAAAACACAGGCGTGTCTTTTCACCGCCAAAAGGAGCCCGTTCACCTTGGATCATACTTTTCGAAATGTGTCCTTGGAGTGTACCGACCGCCTTCAGCTTTTGGGAGTTGAGATTTCCTCGAACCTTAACTTTTGGCGGTTCATTGAGTCCAAGGCCAAGGTGGCTGCCCGGAAACTTGGAGTTATCACAAAGGTCCGGCAGTACTTCACACCTGGGCAGCTTCTAATGTTGTACAAAGCACAGGTCCGTTCGTGTGTGGAGTACTGCAGCCATATTTGGGCTGGTACTGCTAAGTGTCAACTGGCCACTTTGGATTCAGTGGAGAGGCGTGCGAAGAGGCTGATTGGTGACCCTGATTTAACTCGAGATGGTCTTCAAAGCCTAGAGCACAGGCGTAGAGTAGCCAGCCTTTCGGTGTTCTATGGGATGCTTTTTGGGGACTATGCGAGGGAATTGCATGATTTAATTGCCCCATCTCCGTCCCATCATCGGACGACCCGTCTTACGGCTAGTTCCCACCCTTACCTTGTTAACACCACTACGATCCGGACGAAGCATTTCGCTTCCTCCTTAATACCGCTTCCTCCTTAATTCCTGCTTACATCGAGGGACTGGAACAATTTGCCAGCTGCGGTGTTTCCGTCGGACTACAATTTGAGTGTCTTCAAGGCTAGAGTGAATAGGCTCTTAATAAATTAGTGCGCTTTACCATCAACGATTGCGTCACTGCTTACCATCAGGCAGGATTGCGGTCAAGCGCTTGTTTATAATTTATAAAAAAAAGCACTAAAGGCGAGTGAGCGAATTCAGCCGGCCGGTGCGACACGAGGCGATGCAACAGAACTCGCTGATCGCTATCGCGGCGTAATTAAAACGTCCCTTGTTAGCGGCGTGTTCCGGTACGGTCCGATCCGGTCGGGCTGCGATCCGAACAATGAGCTGCTCACTACAATTTTGTACAACATTTACGAGTAATCAGGTAGGTAGGGCGGTTTTTTTGAACTCCAACGCCTTTTCGAGTCCGTATTTAGTATGACGGCGGCGCAGACCTGTTGAAGTTCTCATTCTAATGTCGATGAAATGATCGACACTATACTATATGTTATGTTGACGAAGTTCAGTGTTGGCTGCCTCTTAGATATGTGTGTCAGCGCAGGCCTCTCTCTGAGATCTCGCTGAGGGGTAAAGCCGCGTGTCGCCGTCTCTAGCCGACTGATTTTCCTGCGTCCGTCGAGAACCGTTGCGTAACTTATCGATGCGCCACTGAGATATGCGAGAAAACGGAATCCAAAAGTAGAAATACTCGAGGAGTAGATGTATTAAGTGTGTTCGGTGTGTGATCTACAAAACGAGAAGACACTGCGTGAAAATAGTTATTTGTTATACAAGAGTGCAAAGTTGCTTTTTAACCGCGTGTTCAATTTTGATGACCGAGCAAGCGAAGGATTCTAAAATTGAATCACGAGCGCAGCGAGTGATTCAAAATTAGAATCCTGAGCGTTAGCGAGGGAATCAAAAGGACACGAGGTGAAAAATCTTTGCACTCGAGTGCAATACGTAACTTTTCATTCCACCTCAGCGAAGAAATGACTAAATGCAATAAAAAAATGTTTACAATTACAAGATAGGTACACTTTTATTTCAGTTTAGGTATTAATTACTACATTATGACAGGTAAGTATTACAGAATAATCTTTAAATTATAATAAAATAATACTAAAGTATAATTAAGAAAATTTTAAAGTAACGTTGCAACAGTTATTTAAATTGAGTGTAATATTTTTGTTTGGTACTGTAATATTGGTGTTAGTCACTTGTGTTCTGTTTTTCGGTAAACTGTCTGTCATACTTAATAGTTGTACCGATTCATCGGATTCCCTTGGCGTGAATGTTGGAGAGAGAGGGAGATGGTTAGGTGTTTCATAACGGCTTATTTTTGACTAGCTTTCCGCCCGCGGCTTCGCCCGCGTGGAGGTCGGTTATATCGCGCTTATTAGATTTCCCTCGGGAACATCATATTTTTCCGGGATAAAAGGTAGCCTATGTTCTTTCTCAGGGTACAAAGATTGTCTGTGCCAAATTTCATCAAAATCGGTTGAGAGGTTTAAGCGGGAAAGCGTAACAGACAGACAGACAGACAGAGTTACTTTCGCATTTATAATATTAGTATGGATGTAGAAGGGCCAGTCCAAGTTTCCGATTGAGGCTCTTTCAGTGTAATGGCTCCTACGATGCCTTCACATATTTTAGACTTATTTTGGATGGAATCCTCTATGTATCCCTCTACAACTGCATTGGTCTTCCAGCCTCCGTGGCGCTTAAGGGACAGGAGATCAGCTCCGAAATCAGCCAAAAGTGTGGCTGAAGTTCGTTGGAAACAATGACCCGTGTACAACAGGGGTTCTGGAAGTTCAAGAAATGTTGCTATTTCTCGTGGGATACTGCCAATTTTATTAGTACCCATAGGCTATCTAACACACTTTCCATTGCGATGCTGTAGAAAAAAACGATTGATTGGAGTGTTAGGCGGCCGTAAGGCTTGATATTTCTCAACAATCGTTACGTATTCCTTGCGAATGACAAAGTTGCGGTCTCTTTTTGTCTTTGTATTAGGTAAATTAATTAATAGTAAGTCATCTGAATGTTTCTCAATGTTTTTGACATTAAGTTGTGTTAGTTCATTAGTTCGACATGCTCCGTTTATTCCAATAATAAGAACAACCTGCAATGTAAAGAGTATTGTAGTAGATAAATGAATAAAATTTATGTGAACGCATAATTATGCCTATCAACATTTACTAAGTATACTATTTAATTGAGATTAATATATGTACTTAAGTAGATACTGAATGTGCAACTGACTTACTTTTGCCGCCAAATATACGGAATCGGGTGCTTCGTTAAGAAACTTTTCAATATCAGATACTGTGAAAACCTTCGATTTTTTTGGACGATGACCAGATGAGGCTCTTTTTACAAATGCTACTAATTTAGGGTAGGTATCGATATGTATGTCTTTTTCATCTTTATTGTTGCTTTTAGCATCGAATACGTACTCCATAGAGTGCTTGCTTTCTTGTTCTCGGATAATTCTATAAAATATGCCAGCAAAACGTTTTCTGAGAAAGTTTTGGCTCCTTTTGCTAGTCGCCACGTGTTGAACATATCGTACTGTTTTAAATACTTCTCGCGTGATTGTTGAGGTAGAAAGCTCATTTGCGCATTATTAACAGTTTCAGTCAATTCTGTTGGCGTCAAACAAACTTCCTCGTCGCTAGAATCACTCATTTTAGTTTTTCACTTGTTTTCAAGTTTCTTTTTTTTAATATAAGGTTTAACAATGACGTGAAAAAATGCCGCGTAAAGAACCGCGTACAAAGAAAATTGAAAAAAGAACACCAAGAAGGTTCCGAGTCTGAGTTTTTAACAAATTAAAAAAAAGTTGTATGATATATTCGGCACCATAGAGGTAACAGTAAATAGGTTTAATGTTTTTTTTTAATTTACAAACTTAGTGCACACGATGTTCTAAATTCAATTTACTTTATCCTCTAGAGAATAAAAACGGCTTTTCCAGTCAGATATTGAAGATTAAAAATACTCTTTCCGAGATGGTGGGATGAAAATGAGTTTTTAGCATAGTAGTGCCGCCAGCCGGCGATCGCCTATCTAATCGATGCTTTGGGCACACAGGAAAATTGAACGCACAAATCAATCTTATACCTCATTCGGCGAGTAGATCGCGCTCACACAAACATACACACACACACCTCCTCACACACACACACACACACACACACACACGCACGGAACGCGAGAGCTGCCGGCGCAGAGTCCGTGATAGTTTAATTAGATTTAATCTTATTGTACACACACACACGCACGGAACGCGGGAGCTGCCGGGGCAGAGTCCATGTTAGTTTAATTAGATTTAATCTTATTGTACACACACACACACACACACACGCACGGAACGCGGGAGCTGCCGGCGCAGAGTCCGTGATAGTTTAATTAGATTTCATCAGACACACAAACACACGCACGGAACGCGCTAGCTGCCGGCGCAAAGTCCGTGTGAGTTTAATTAGATTTCATCACAAACACACACTCACGCACGGAACGCGCTAGCTGCCGGCGCAGAGTCCGTGTGAGTTTAATTAGATTTTATCACAAACACACACTCACGCACGGAACGCAGGAGCTGCCGGCGCAGAGTCCGTGATAGTTTAATTAGATTTCATCAGACACACACACACACGCACGGAACGCGCTAGCTGCCGGCGCAGAGTCCGTGTGAGTTTAATTAGATTTCATCACAAACACACTCACGCATGGAACGCGGGAGCTGCCGGCGCAGAGTCCGTGATAGTTTAATTAGATTTCATCAGACACACACACACACGCACGGAATGTGCTAGCTGCCGGCGCAGAGTCCGTGTGAGTTTAATTAGATTTCATCACAAACACACACTCACGCACGGAACGCGGGAGCTGCCGGCGCAGAGTCCGTGTTATTTTAATTAGATTTCATCAGACACACACACACACGCACGGAACGCGCTAGCTGCCGGCGCAGCGTCCGTGTTAGTTTAATTAGATTTCATCTTATTGCAACACCGACTCGTTAACGTTACCCTTTAACTCGACTTCTGCCAACACTCATCGAATTTCGTCTGTATTAAAATTCAACTCGTTCTTTACTTTATCGGTTCGTAACTCAGTTAGACAAAGTTCCATGTTTCTGTTTGATGAAGGAGTCGACTGAGTAAATTCTCGATGAAAGTTTTGTATAAATACGGTGAAATTGAGTGCCGAGAAGACCGCGCGATGCTTTTGCCTATCGCATCTCATCGTACGCATTCATATCGCACTGAATCGTTCAGTGTCGCTAGAACGCGAGTGCTGAGTTCAGAAACTCAGCAGTAACCTTTGCGGTTATATTTTCACATATTTTTCCTTAAGTTTGATTCTCTTCTAGTTTGGTGACGAACGTTTTCTCGCGGGTAATGTCATGAGTGATGACGAGTTGCGACCGGCGAGAATAGATGTGTCCCCCGCGGCCCAAGCGACTGCCACGCAGATATCACGCGACGATGCCCGGTAACTGCCGATAGGGGAATACCGCTACAGGAGTATGATGTCCCGTGAAGGACGTGAAGACTGTCGACATCGACCCTCGTAAAGATACGCCTCTTATAGTCCCGCAGCTTGCAGTCCAGTCAGCGCTCACATATAAAATAAACGACAACTTTAAGTAGATAAGATCATGCTTAGTCGCACTTGTCTGGCACGCACACTCGGACTTGTTCACTTTATACGGCGGCGGCTACTTTTACGAGCAATTCGCACTTTACTGTGCGTTTAAAGGAGAAAAGTTAATGATAAAATACTTAGCACTGCCTATCAATCTGCACTTTGTCAGAGGCCCTGTGTATGACGGAGAAGTTGTAGCGAGGGATCGGGTTACTTGAGCGAGATGAGGCTACTTCAGCGAGATGCGGAGTACTTTGTCATAGTAATTTCATTTTTTGTAGAATATTTATTAGTATTTTAGAAGAAATATAAATACACAATTTAAATTAAAAAAAAATCTTCCCAGGTCAAAATCAAATTAACTACCTGTTTTGATTTTTTTTTTTTTATTATATTAAAAACTAGCGCTTGACCGCAATCCTGCCTGATGGTAAGCAGTGACGCAGTCGTTGATGGTAAAGCGCACTAGTTTATTAAGAGCCTATTCACTCTAGCCTTGAAGACACTCAAATTGTAGTCCGACGGAAACACCGCCGCTGGCAAACTATTCCAGTCCCTCGATGTACGCGGTATAAAGGAGGAGGCGAAACGCTTCGTCCGGATCGTAGTGGTGTTAACAACGTAAGGGTGGAAACCAGCCGTACGACGGGTCGTCCGCTGGTGGAACGGAGATGGGGGAATTAAATCATGCAAT
Organism: Sesamia nonagrioides; assembly: GCA_017933935.1. NCBI lineage: Eukaryota > Metazoa > Arthropoda > Insecta > Lepidoptera > Noctuidae > Sesamia > Sesamia nonagrioides. Next base: position 681,633 of record JADWQK010002295.1, on the reverse strand, counting down.
TCCATCGCACACTCCCCGAAATGCATCCTATAGAACACCGAAAGGCTGGCTACTCTACGCCTGTGCTCTAGGCTTTGGAGACCGACTCGAGTTAGATCAGGGTCACCAATCAGCCTCTTTGCACGTCTCTCCACTGAATCCAAAGTGGCCAGGTGACACTTGGCAGCACCAGCCCAAATGTGGCTGCAGTACTCCACACACGAACGGACCTGTGCTTTGTATAACATTAGAAGCTGCCCAGGTGTGAAGTACTGCCGGACCTTTGCGATAACGCCAAGTTTCTTGGCAGCCACCTTAGCCTTGGACTCAATGAACCGCCCAAAGTTAAGGTCCGAGGAAATCTCAACCCCCAAAAGCTGAAGGCGGTCGGAACACTCCAAGAACACATTCCGAAAAGTAGGAGCCAAGGTGAACGAGCTCCTTTTGTCGGTGAAAAGACACGCCTGTGTATTGGCGGCATTGAATGCTACAAGATTGGCATTGCCCCATTCGGAGACTGCCTGCAGTGCAACACTCGTTCGCTCAACCATGGCCTCTCTTTCGGACCGGATTGATTCCCTACTAGCCCGAGCACCCGGCAGGTATCTCTCTACAACTGTGCTGTCATCTGCATACCCATAGATACCGGGCATCAGCAGATCGTTAATATGCAGCAGGAACAGAGTTGCAGAGAGAACAGACCCCTGAGGAACACCGGCATTAGTTGACATGGGCTCAGAAGAGCATCCATCGACAACAACTCGGAGGGACCGTTCAGTCAGGAAGTCTTTTACCCAGCCAGTCAGGCTAGGGGAAATGCCGTACGCTGGAAGCTTACTCAAAAGGCCAGCGTGCCATACCCGGTCGAAGGCCTTCGAGACATCAAGGGAGACAGCAATCGCTTCCCCATTCTTCTCGAGGGCCTCGCCCCACAAGTGAGTGGCATACACTAGTAGGTCCCCAGTTGACCGATTGCGGCGAAATCCGTACTGTCGGTCACTGAGGAGATCGTTACCTTCCAGGTATGCCAAGAGGCGCGAGTTCAATACGCGCTCCATAATTTTGCAAAGTATGGAGGTGATCGAAATCGGCCGATAGTTGGTAGGATCGGCACGACTACCCTTCTTGGGCACGGGCTGCACGTTAGCAAGCTTCCAGGACTTGGGCAGGAGAGGCGATACAAGCGCGTCAATACAGGAGACAACTCGGGTGCACAAGCTTTAAGAACAATCGCTGGTATACCATCCGGACCACTAGCCTTATCCACGTCCAGACGACACAGTACTCTCAGAACCTCCTTGTTCCTAATGCGAACCTCAGGCATTGAAGCTCCGCAATGAGGTAAATTAGGTGGAGTAGCACTGCCAGTATCAAGACGCGAATTATGGGCAAAGAGAGAAGCAAAGAGACCTGCTTTCTCTCTCGCCGTATGAGCCAGTGTTCCATCAGGCCTAACCAGCGGAGGCAGTGAGGGCCGACAGAAGTTCGCCTCAACCGACTTGGCAAGGGACCAAAAATATCTGCTACCGGATGGCTGCGCAGATAACTTGTTGCCAATATGGGTGATGCGGTCGAAGCGAGCCTTCTTGAGCGCATTCTTGTAGGACTTGGCAGCACGGTTAAAGGCTCTCTTCTTTGAGCTTAGATCCGGAGCTCCGCGGTCACGAGCGTCAACCCAGGCGAGAAATGCCGTGTGCTTACGCTGTTCAGCTTGGACACAATCGGCATTGAACCATGGGCGAGCTGAGCCACCGACGGGCACGTCATTGAATGGGATAAAATACTCCATAGCTTGACGCACCACATCGGTTATAGCGTCCGCACAGCTCGACGGATTGTTAGAAGAGAAGCAGACCTGCTGCCAAGGATAAGACGCAAAGAAGTGGCGCATCTCATCCCAATCCGCTGACCTGTATCGCCACAATCGCCGTTCACCACGGGAGTCGTGATCTGGTGGGGAGAAGGACGACACAGACTTCACCAGACAGTGGTCTGAAGTTCCCAACGGTGAGGAAACTGTTACAACACATCTGTCCGGATCAGTGGTCAGCAGAAGGTCCAAACAGTTGGCAGTGTGGCCAACTACATCAGGCACCCTAGTCACTTGCTCTACCAGCTGGGAAAGGCCCATAGAAAGCGCGAAGTTTCGCGCTTCTCTTCCAGCGTGGTCGGTCCTCTGGTATGGGAAGAGCCAGTCCTGGTGGCAGGCGTTAAAGTCCCCCAGAGCGACGAACTGAGCGTCAGGGTGCCGATGTAGCGCATTGTCAGCAGCCTCACTGAGGTGGTCGAATAACCGAGTTGTCTCCTGATCACCGCTGTGCGATCGGTAGACACAGGTGTAGACAATTTTGTCCACACCAGTGTCCACCAACAGCCATAAGGACGAAAAATGAGGGTCCTCGAGGTGACGGAGACGCCGGCAACAGATGTCATTGCGAACATACACACAGACCCCGGCACGCTGCAGGAAATGATGCTCCAAAGAGTATCCCGGGTAGCCGAGGTATGCCGCATCAGGCGGACATCTGATCTGGGTCTCCGTCAAGAAAAGTAGATGCGGCTTCTCAGTCTCAAGGTGATGGTGTACTGCTAAGAGATTGGAGTGATTTTGATTGGTACACCGTGACGGACCTTCATCTTTATTATGGCGAAACCACTCCACAGACAACAGCAGGCGTACTCCGCAAGTAAAACAAGAGAATGTGCGCTGTACCAGGTCACTCAGAAAGTATTGCGAGAAAAAGTTTTTATGTATGAGAAACTGGCAAGTGGCCAGTTATAATTGATTTAAATATATGATTATTTTTAAGTAATAATAGGCACGTTCCAAATTCAAAACTGTCTACCACATTTTTTGCGAGCTAATTAAAATTATCGTGTCTCTTTGAAAAATGGATTTGCGTCGAGACTATTCTCGCGCTATGATTTTTTTACTATCTCAAATGTCGCCTGAAACCAGACGAATCGGACGTAGTCTTCAAAACATTGCATTCAATGACGAAGGCTGCAGTCTCGGTGGTGTAATGAATTTAAGCACGGTCGACTAACTTTGAGGGATGAAGAAAGAAGTGGTCGCCCTTTGACGGTTGTTATAGAAGAAAATGTGCTAGCAGTGAAAAGTTTGTTCCAAGACAATAGACAAATTACATATCAAGAAATTCAGCATAAACTGCAGATTAGACCAGGAACCCTCCCGAGATTCTACATGTGTATCTTCGGTTGCGGAGGATAGTTTCACGTTGGGTGCCGCACGATCTCCCGATCACCGATGCCCAGAAGCAGGCACGGGTGGAATGGTGCCACGATATGATAGACAAATTTGAAGCAGGCTTGTCTCAGCATATTACGGTGAATCTTGGATTTATCAATACGATCCAGAAACGACGTTTGGGTGTTTCAAAACTAATAACTGACTTGTTTGTTTGACTGGCTACTTGGTATCAATTCCTTTACGAAACTAAAATACAAAAATGATTAAAATTTTGATAGGGGCCGCGCGCGACTTCCTCCTCGTTTTTTGATATGCTCCGCTCCTATTGATTGCAACATGATATTATATAGCTTAAAGCCTTCCTGAATTAATGGGCTATCCAACGTAAAAATAATTTTTCAAATCGGGCCAGTACTTCCTGAGATCCGCTTTATAAATTAGTATATATGTGTATTACTGAACAGTTATAAAGTATATTTTAATGGTAGGGTAAGCGTATAATAACTCCTTTGCAAAAAAAAAAACGGACGGTTCTGATTTTTATTCATCTTTAAAAAGAAACAATGCAAAAAAGGTTTCAATCGTTTGTACACGTTACTGGCTGGTTTTAAAAATGCCTTGGTATTTAAAATAGTTACGTTCTAAATTCAAATTTTCATTTGATGCTCATTTTTATAGAAAACCCCTTTTATCCTACAGTTTTGGCGCAAAGTTCCAGAAGTTAACATCGACTTTCATAAGTTCTATTCAATTTTTATCGATTAATTTTATATTCTTGACTGTCAAAGCTTTATTAATTGCTGTTTGGCTGTATCAAAAATGGTAAAAGCTACCAAAATTATCGCGCTGCTTGAAAAGGGTTGCAGCTAATGTTTCGTGGCTAGGAGGCTAAATGTTAGTCGGTCCTGGCAGCGATATCAGGAGACTGGTTCCGTCAAGAGAAGGCCTGGTTCTGGAAGAAAACCATGTACCCAACCACGGGATGAGAGTTTTCTTGTGAGTCGCGCATTGAGAAATCGCAAATCTTCGTATGTGGATCTTAAGAACAACCTCCAAGAAGTAAGAAATGTGCATATTAGTCTATGGACGGTCAAGAGGGCCTCTTGACCGTCCATAGACTACTGACATGTTACTTCTCGTTGCCAATATACGCAGTCACCGCCCGGCCCGCGGCCCCAAATTACTCCGTGAGCACCGAGTTCACCGGCTTAGGTTCGCTAGAAATTGTGAAATCATGGACTCAAGAAGATTGGAATAGGGTTTTGTTCTCTGATGAAGCCAGGATATCTCTGTTCTGTGAAGATTGACATCTGCGAGTGCTAAGAAGACAAGGAGAAAGCTTTGCAGAGGAATGTTTCGAAGAAATCACACCTTATGGTGGGGGCTCTGTTATGTTTTGGGTAGGCATAAATTCAATGGATCGTACAGAGTTAGTCTTTATTGAAAACGGCTCACTGATTGGGCATCGATACATAACGGAAGTTCTAATTCCTCATGCATTACCCGCATTGGCCGCTCTAGGTGAAGGCTCGATTTTTATGGACGACAATGCTCGCGCCCACCGATCTTGCGATATTAAAGCGTATGTGCAACAGGGTCGGCATTCGTCGTTTAGATAGGCCAGCTCGAAGTCCCGACCACAATCCCATTGAGTATGTCTGGGACGTTCTGAAAGGGCATGTGAGATCAGTACAACCGGCTCTGCAGACCATCAGAGAGCTGCAGAATGTGATTACAACGGAGTGGGAACGTATTCCGCAAGCAAGTATTTGGTATATACTCGCTAGCGTGCCCAGACTGTGATTTTAGCTAGAGGGGGCCACACTCGATACTAAACATTTATCTGCTTTTACTTTATTAAAGAAAGACAAAAAAAAAAACTTTTTTTTTCTTATTTTAACTTCATGAACATGTGCACTACTAGCGAACATACACTACTAGGAGGTTCAGCATTATTTCCAATAAATTGTATCAAAATGAACTCACACTACTACGAGGTTCAGCATTATTTCCCATAAATTGTATCAAAATTTTATGAAATACTGATGAAAACGATTATTTTCTTATTAATTTACCAAATTGTGAGGATAAAACTACCTATAATTATCAAAGAAAGCAATATTAACATTTGAAATGGTTCATTTCTTAGGTGCCGTTTGATTGATGATTTGAGAACGCACTTGTATCTAATATACGCGTAGAAAATAGCTAAGCAGTGCGGGCCTACGAGCCTACGAGCCTACGAAAAGACTACGAGCTACACTTTTACCAGATGAAATCGTATGGATTGATGGCGTTGCTCGTAACGAAGATCCATAACGGATCGTTGTTGATGGAGTTGTGGACCGAGCCTACCTACTTATTATTTTATGTACCACTTCGCTTGGAATGTCTGTTTGTGTTTTAATATTTTTTTTTCGTTATAAATTATCAAACAAAGCAAAATTAACATTTGAAATGGTTCATTTCTTAGGTGCCGTTTGATTGATGATTTGAGAACGCACTTGTATCTAGTATACGCGTAGAAAATAGCTAAGCAGTGCGGGCCTACGAGCCTACGAGCCTAAGAAAAGACTACGAGCTATGCTTTTACCAGATGAAATAGTATGGATTGATGGCGTTGCTCGTAACGAAGATCCATAACGGATCGTTGTTGATGGAGTTATGGACCGAGCCTACCTACTTATTAGTTTATGTACCACTTCGCTTGGAATGTCTGTTTGTGTTTTAATATTTTTTTTCGTTATATGCTCATTTCATGGTCAGATATTTAAATAATTGAAAGTAAGGGCGGTGCTGAGTTCTTCTCTTGTCAGACAGTGGCAAGTGTAACCGTTATCAATCTAGGACACTGCTAGGGATACAGAGCACCGTCCTATCTAAGAGACCTGGAAGTGAGCTGATTTACATGAAGCTGGTCTAGTGATGGTTCTTTCGAATTTCAGTTTATATTGATCACGCCAGTTTCCTTACCACTGATGAAAGGGATTTGCTAAGGTAACCATGAAATAAATATCCTTTTATAAAGGAGATGTTTCAGAAATGTATGGAGCCTGGGCCAGCACATTGTACACTTAATACTAGGCATAGTTATGCTATAGTTAACTGTTTTTAATGTTAATTTCCTATATTTTGGCTTAGTTTTTATACAGATTCAATTTAACTCGGCCAAGGAGTGCAACACAACTACTAATAAATATGGTGGTCAGCAATAAGCGAAATAATATTCTCGGAGCAGCCTGTAACCTCTAGAGAACGCGTCCCCAAGGTGGCGGATCGAGGAAGGCTCATTGGTATTGGAAACAATACCAAAGGGTAAGAGGGAAATAAAATACCTCTCGCGGACTAACAGGCAACTCCTCCACAAGGCCACTTGGTAGTAGACCGAGAAAGGGCTGTCGAGGGCAATGGCGTCAGGCAGGACGTCATGTAGGGGATGGCGGCGGAAGAACCTAACAGTCAACGGTGGCATCCCAAGCCCTAAATAGCATGTGGGGTTACTGTCTTGGCGTCAGGTGGCAACCGGCCGTAAAACTAAAAGCCAACTTTTTCTGGTCATGAAAGGCACAAATAATAAAATAAATGCAACTACTAGGGCGTCCCCCTTAAGCGACGACACAAATGAGGGAACTGCAGCAAATGCTAGGGCGTACCCCCGAAGCGACGGCAATGTCACCAGAGCACTCGTACAAGTACCAAAAATGCGTGTAGCGAGTTGGAATTTGGGCTCAATGACGGGGCGAAGCGCCGAGCTGAGCGAAGTATTACATCGCAGACGCATCAACGTCTGTTGCATCCAAGAAACGAAATGGAAGGGGTCGGAAGAAACTATAAACTCATCTACCACAGGACACGACCACAGAATGGAGTTGGAATTGTTGTAGATCAGGACCTTCAAGACCGCATAGTGGAGGTTAACAGTGTAAGCGAGCGACTAATGTCAATTAAGTTCGCTCTTGATGACCAACCGTGCATGAACATCATATGCGCTTATGCACCACAGGCTGGCTGCTCAAACGTAGACAAAGAAATATTTTGGAACGAGATAAACGATCTACTACAATCCATCCCGACAACGGAGTCTAAATACATAGGCGGTGATCTAAACGGCCATGTTGGAAGCCTAACATCTACGTACCAAAGAATCCACGGCAACTGGGGATATGGCAATATAAACTCGGAAGGCGACAGCATCCTGCAATTTGCGTCAGCCTACGATCTTGCAATTGTCAACACGTTCTTCTCTAAACGTACCGAACACTTGATTACATACAAAAGCGGCGGGACATCTACACAAATAGATTACATTCTAACAGATCGGCACCGGTTGAAGACTTTCAAAGATTATAAAGTAATCCCCGGAGAACCGCTTACATCACAACATCGTATCTTAGTCGCTGAATTTGTAATGCCTAAACCAACAAAGGTGAAAAAAGAGAAGATCACGTGGATAGGTTGACACAAACTCGAACGTGAAGAGGGACAGAAGATGTGTGAAGACATCGCAGAATACCTTGACTCACAACAAGAGGACACTGCCAATAATATGTGGAGAGACTTCCAATCCTTTTGCCATCAAAAAGCCAAACAGTATCTAGGTGTATCAAAAGGCGCTATCAGCGGTGATAAGGACACAAAATGGTGGCAAGAAGACGTCAAGCAATGGCAAACGACAAAAGATGAAGTCGATCATATAGCTTATAAGGACGCAAAGAAAATTGCAAAATGAGCCGTAGCACAAGTCAAAGTCATGTCAGACGATGATTTCTACACCAAACTTGATACTGCCACCAATGACAAAGAAATCTTCAAGATAGCAAAACAACGTCACAGGAACTGTAGGGATATAAAGACCATCAAGTACATACAAAATGAGCAAGGCCAACTGCTCACAGCAAACAGAAACCTTTCCAAGTGAAGATCTTTGCGAAATACCCGCTACGGAAGGCCCGATACCATGCATATCACCCGCAGAGGTTCATTCAGCAATTAAAGCTGTGGCTAACAACAAAGCCTGTGGACCTGAAGACATCCCTGCTGAACTGTGGAAGAAATTAAGAGGCACCGGTGTGATGTTTCTGACTAAACTTTTCAACAGAATTCTGATTGACGGAATGCCCGATGATTGGAGAAGGAGTTTCCTGCTACCTTTTTATAAGAACAAGGGTGACATCAGACTATGTGGAAACTATAGAGCCATAAAGCTCTTATCACACTCCTTCAAAATATGGGAAAGAGTCATCAACAGTAGACTACGACAACTCACCAAGGTGTCAGAAAATCAATGTGGTTTCGCACACAGTCATGGTATTTATCGACCTGGAGAAAGCATTCGACAGGGTTCCAAGAAAACTTATCTGGCAAGCCCTTAAAGGACAAAAAGTCCCAGAGCACTATATACGTCTGGTGAAGGACATGTATCATGGTGTTAAAACTAAAGTGCGAAGCCCAGCTGGAACAGGCGATGAGTTCTATGTGGCGGTCGGAGTCCATTAAGGCTCAGCATTGAGTCCTCTGCTCTTTATCCTCGTAATGGACTACCTTACGGCGGAACTATAGCGCCCTCCACCATGGGATATCCTTTATGCTGACGACATTGTACTCGTCAGCGAAGATCCGAACAACCTACAGTAAATGTTAGAAGAATGGCAAGGAGCACTCGAAAGAGCTGGATTGCAAGTTAGTAGAGAGAAGACCGAGCAACTGCACTGCAATTTCAGTGGCACCAACAGCAGCAACACTATCCATCTGCAGGACACCCCACTAAAGAAAGTCGACCACTTTAAATACCTTGGCTCAATCATTTGTAATGACGGGACAATAGATGCAGATGTAACTCATGGTATAAATGCCAGGTGGATGAAATGGAGGGAGCTCTCTGGGGTCCTATGTGATAGAAGAATGCCCATTCGCACTAAGGGCAGAGTATACAAAGCAGCAGTGCGCTCGTCTATGACATATGGTGCCGAATGCTGGCCACTGAAAAAGCAGCAAGAACATAAACTGCATGTCGCAGAAATGAGAATGCTTAGATGGGCTGGTGGGGTAACAATGATGGACCACATCCAAAATATCCACATTCGCGGCAGATTTAAAATAACACCTATACAGGAGAAGGTTTTGGAGAGCCGCCTAAGGTGGTACGGTCATGTCATGCGGCGACCATCGGACCACATGAAAGAAAAGTTCTTGATATTGGTACCCGGCCCAGAAGACGCGGAAGACCCCGCCTTACATGGATCCGTTATTGACAGAGACCTAAAAAGTACGCAATTAATATCTCAGACGACCCAGGGCAGACCGTCTTGGCGAAGATTGACCAGAAGGGCCGACCCCAAATAAATGGGATTAAGGCCAGGCAGAAGAAGAAACAATAAGCGAAATAAGATTTTGACAGTGACATTTGATTGACGTGTCATGTATCTAAGGCTATCGTATCTATATTATCACCATATGACTGCGAAAAAAACAAAACATGAATTCCGAACATACGGCCCATTAAATAAACACAATCAACTCAAATCAACAGTCGACACGAACACAACGGAAGAATAGACTGTCAAAGTCGCCAATCAAACGTCATAAAAAGTGTCATTGCTACCTTAATAAAGGGTTATCTCACTAAAGACTGTTTTAAATAATTAATTACATATACTTATATTTTTATTCAAATTAATTTAGTAGTATTTTTTATGAAAACCTTCTATTTTTTTTCCTTTTTATCTATATAGCGTACATAGTGGTGGCCCAAAAAGAAACATCTCCTTTGGAGTTTAGTTTGTAAATAAAAAAATTTGATCAACATACCTACAGTAAATGTAAGAAAATTTGAATTTCTAAGAAAACCTAGCATTCCTACGTTAATTAAAAAAAAATCCAAAGAATAATGACAAAAATGTGAGTTAGAACAGTGGGTACATACCGGCGTAGAGAGAGGCGCAGGCGCCGCGCGACCCGGCGACGGCGCCGCCAAGCCGGGCGCGCTAGCCGCGACTGACTCGCCTGCAACAAACGATTACATTTACTTGCCCACGGTCCATTCAACACTGAAGGAAAAAAAATGCTTCCAACTACATGGAGACGGTCACACACTGAAGACAACACAACATTAACATCGACCAGTGTCATGAAGGAGTTATGAGACGTGAGGATGGAACTACACTATACTGGGCATTTTTAAACATCGGCAGACGTTTAAAAAATATATTTCGTTAAATAAAAGTTATGTCGCGTGTCAAAACAAACTATTGTTAGCGATCAGAAGTGGTGTTTTATTAAAAAAAAAACAAATCAGGAGGAAAACACTAATGTTCTTGTATTATCAATTTGAATAATAATTACAACCAAAACTTATAAGTTTAGATAGGAACAAAATAACAATCACTGAGTACACAATAAAATGTAAAATGATAGTAATCAATTAATTAATACGGAAAATATAGGTCTCACAGAGTTCGGGCGGTGTTACAGCTTCAAGTGACGATTCTAAAAAGAGAACGAGCGCGGGTATGCCGCGCCTTTTATAGTAAGCTTTAGGTGGGGTTGCCAACACGGCCTCTCCTGACACTCTGACGTCCTCGTCAGATCCATAAGATGATCCCGCCTGATCTGTAGTAGTGCCTTCCAATAAGGCACTCGAGTCTCGAGTCTTCGCCATCTTCACGCAGCCAGCAACATCTTCATCTGAAGCACTTCTGAACCACGTCGAGCGTCTGCACGCCAACTTCGTTTGGAGGAGTGGCGGGCACACTCGAAGTACCAGAGGGTCCAGCAGGAGTATCTGGAGGTTCACCAGCATCATCGGGGTTGTTGCATCGCAATCTGCATGAAACAAAGTCATTAAATAATCATGAAGACATTTCAGATTGCCTATTCTTTTACTCTTCACGCGTTCAAAGCCCTCATACAAAAATACACTCTCAAACAAGATAAAGACACTCCACTTTCAAAAGTATGCACACTTCTTCAGACACATGTCGTCTCTTTCTTGCTCATACTTGAACTTTTACAAGTTCCTCACGTTAAAAACGTGTACCCAGGACTGAGCCTGCCAAGACAACGCCTGATACGCATACATAGTACACGTAACCCGGGACAACACCCGATGCGCGTTCAAATAACATGACTTCCAGGACAACACCTGAGCGCACACACAGTACGCGCAACTCGGGAGAACACTCAATACCACACTGGGCATACATCTGCCAAAACCAGGCACTCACGAACCAGGACGACAGCTGTTAGCGTGCACTATAACTGTGCTGCATCAGCTGCAACGATCTCGGCACCGTCGCGCGCCCAACAATGGTGACCTGAATGGTAGTCAAGGTCATTGGTTCCAGCATCTGTAAAGATGCATGTTTTTTATCCTAGCGTCTAGATATGTCGGATAGATTGAGAGAATGAAACCAAATTATTAAAAGCAAAAATATAGGGCAGCGGGCGTCCCCACAATCCTTTATTCATGCTGCATACTTAACCACGATTTCAACCAATACCGTTGTTGTGCGACAACGCTTTAAAGTTGGGCGACATACGCCATTGATGTGATTCACCACGCAGCTAGCACCACCGCTAAGCGCTTCCTGCGCGCTTTCTAAGCGAACCCTGCGCGCTCTCCAAGCGCACCTTGCGCGCATAGCAACAGCCAGCACTGTCGCGCGTTAAGCAACAGCCAGCACGGTCTCGCGCCAAGCAACAGTCAGCATTGTCTCGCGCCAAGCAACAGTCAGCATTGTCTCGCCCCAAGCAACAGTCAGCACTGTCTCGCGCCAAGCAACAGGCAGCACTGTTGTGACAGCGCCTCGTCCAGCCGCACGTGCCCGTTTGCAGCGCACTCCTGTAACACATTCCTGAAGCGCACGCCTGTAGCGCACTACTGCAGCATACTTTTGCAGCGACTGATCGGTTTGCAAAGCCGATCAGCTTCCAGAGGCCGTGGTGCATCACAACGGATACAACCAACGACAGAGAGGCCGTGGTGCATCACAACGGATACAACCAACGACAGAGAGGCCGTGGTGCATCACAACGGATACAACCAACGACAGAGAGGCCGCGTGGGTGCACCACAATAGATGCAACCACCGACAGAGAGGCCGCGTGGGTGCACCACAATGGATGCAACCACCGACAGAGAGGCCACGTGTGTGCACCACAATGGATGCAACCACCGACAGAGAGGCCGCGTGGGTGCACCACAATGGATGCAACCACCGACAGAGAGGCAAACAACTGCTATTTGCATTTGCAACTTTCCCAAGGATAAAATCTTCAAGAGTGCCACACAGCCGGGCATGTCATGATCTAGCTTTCCCATGGACTGGTAATAAAAGATCACAAACACCAGGTCACCTTCCCGAAACATTAGAGGGGGACGTCTGTCCCGGTTAACTTGAGCGTCCATTGCCGCCCGATTTATAGCAAGCCGTTCGGTCATCCTTTGCCTAGCAATCTCCCTTCTAAACTTACAATTGTCTGAAGCAGAAGTAAGTGCGATCTCACGCACTAGGACTCGAATCGCTGGTGTCACATTCTCATGACCAACTAAGAGGTTTCGAGGAGAAGTTGTGTGGTCCTTTGTTGAATCAAGAATTAGTTGAAGACGCCACAACTCCTCAGACCATTCAGCTTACTTGAAAGCTACTTCAATCAAGCATATTCAAGATGGTGCGAACATATCGCTCCATTTGCCCATTATTTAAAGCTTGCAGACTCGAACATCCGACTTAAACCAGATATTATCAAGCGAGGTGTACCAAACAGTGAGATAACGTTCTGACAGACTTGTTTTAACGCTTCTAAATCTTAGGAGCGAATAGGAGTAAGTACATGCAGTATTTACTGAACGCATCAGTGACCAGTATTACTTGTTTGAAGCCCATTGATACAGGCAGAGGGCCAAGTGCATCAATATTTAGGCCAAGATGAAATAGGCTGAAGTGGCGCGCGTGGGACTCGTTTATGTGCAATACAAATTACACAATGACGTATGTACTTCTTAATAAATGCCCTAAGCCCGGGAAACCAGAAATATCAGAGTTAGAGTTTTATTGGCACATAAATTCGTTGCCCCTCACTAGCAATTTCTCCTGTATCGTGGGTGCGTTTACAAGCATATAAACTCACAGACACAAACAGCCAGACCGGGAACAACTACTTACAAGTAGTTGTTGTAGTGGTCATATAAATATTTGTTCCGTGTGGGGATCAAACTCGCGACACGCAGCGCAGCAGTCAATAGCTTAACCACTGCGGTAACCGTGCAGTCACCTACACGACTGTTCATCGTGGAACTCACGCAAGACACTAAGGCTCTGGTTTCTTTGGGATATAACAGAAGTCGCGTCTCTTCCACGTGACTGTACAGATAAAGTACCTCATTTCGTAATAATTATCGAAACTGATCTAATTCTCGCTCCAACGTAGTGAAATATCGACACATACGAAGGAATCGATGTGATTGTAGATCAAAGCCAGTGGGTACTGATCTTTGACCAGAATCTTGTTGAGAGCTGGAAAGTCCACGCATATACGGTCGCAGCAGTCATTCATTTTGACCAACAAAATAGAACTGAAATAAAGAGATTCCAGAGTCGTGAATAATGCCTTTTGACATAAGGTCTCGAATGATGTCACCGACTTTCGATTTCTCATGTGACATCTTGAACAACCGATTGAATGCGCATACACCCAGTGGAAATAGTGGAGGTCATAGTGCCCGAAATAATATATTGCGAGTACTAGTCTTAAATATTTTTCAATTACATTAAATCATCCCCAATTAACGGGATATTGATCACTGGTTACGCATTTAACATTAGACACTACCATAAGTCTAGAATTACGAATAATAATACGCTGTGTATTCTTGATTCGAATGTAAGTAACTCCGTCCCTATTGAGCACATCTGTGCCTATAATAATAGGGGCATTCATGCATTTACACTTTTTTTTTATTTATAAACTAGCGCTTGACTGCAATCCCACCTGATGGCAAGCAGTGACGCAACCGTTGATGGCAATGCGCACTAATTTATTAAGAGCCTATTCACTATAGCCTTGAAGACACTCAAGTTCCAGTCCAACGGAAACACCCCCGCTGGCAAACCGTTCCAGTACCTCGGTGTACGCGGCATAAAAGAGGAGGCGAAACGCTACGTCCGTCTACCTTTAAGGAGATGCCTTCCAACTCGATAGTTAACGTTACAAACGATTCTACGTTTCTTAGTGCACTTTAAATATTCAACTAAGTACTCAAGAGGATATTAGAGACACGCCTATAGCGCAACGATCAATTATTTATCCATAATATCGTTACGCTGTGAGCTAGCGGCACAAAAATGAACGTTGCTTCTACTGCCTTGCTGATCAATGCGCTGTTTCGCAAAACGACTTAATGTCATGCATGACCATACTTGTTACAATAAGCGCAAACAATTGAAGGATTAGGCCGTCTGTTATTCGGCTTTTGATTCGAACTAGTAGTTTTGGTGATAACGGGCTTTGTTTGCTTAGTGCAAGCAGCCTGACTATGACCAGTATCTCCACACACGAAACACTTGGCTTTCCTAAAACTGGGAGAATACTTCATACAAAATTCCAGCGGAATCGATTTTCTTAACATATAAAGGCTTAATGTCTTATTTAAAATTACTGCATGTACGGTCATTACACATCCACTTATTAAGCCACAACTTGGTTTCCCCCTTCAAACAGTAACCTATCCTAGAAAGGCATTCACGATCGTCACACTTATAAGTAACATGGACCTATCAACCTCTTGAAACAAAGAATCTACGTCGTGAATGCTAGGGTCAAAGATTGAGACGTAATAATTGTGAGTACTTACAGATGTAAGCGATTGAATTGCCTCCACAGTTCGCTTTGTACCTTGTCTAACCGAAATCGCGTCAACAGAGGCTAGCACATGGGAACTCTGATCCAGCGCTTCCGATTGCGCCAGCACAGCGTTCCAGGACTCAGTTGCTCGGCGGCACACACGATACACACACAGACGATAGCGGCTGCGGTGGTACAGACGACATCGACGGCAGCTGTGCAGGCGTCGGTGGAGGCACAGCAGCCAGCAGCGCAGCAGCCAGCGCCGCAGCAGCCCAGCGGCACGCAGCCATTGGCACAGCAGCCGGCGCCGCTGCACCCAGCGGCGCAGTAGCCATCGGCACAGCAGCCAGCGGCACAGCAGCCAGCGGCACATCAGCCCAGGGGCGCAGCACCCAGCGGCGCAGTAGCCATCGGCACAGCAGCCATTGGCACAGGAGCCATTGGCACAGGAGCCAGCGGCGCAGTAGCCATCGGCACAGCAGCCATTGGCACAGCAGCAAGCGGCGCAGCACCCAGCGGCGCAGCACCCAGCGGCACAGTAGCCAGCGGCGCAGCAGCCCAGCGGCGCAGCACCCAGCGGCACAGTAGCCAGCGGCGCAGCAGCCCAGCGGCGCAGCACCCAGCGGCGCAGTAGCCATTGGCACAGCAGCCATTGCCACAGCAGCCAGTGGCGCAGACGTCAGCTGTGTAGGGGTCAGCGGCTGTACGGCCACGGACGAAATCAGTGGCGGTGATGCAGGCGTCACACCGTCGCCAGTCGCACCGGGCGCAGCGCCCGCTCGCAACGCAGCACGCGACAGTGCTCGCAGTCCCGTCCACAGGAACGCGGCAACGGGAGCGACGCGTAAGCGCATTCCGCGAACGTCGGTCTCGTGAACGCCGGAGACGCGCCAACATACCAACATACAAATAACAAAAAATTAAAACGTTCACAAAACTATTCGTAACAAAAAGAGGGTATGTAAACAAAAAGAAAATAGCCCCTTCAAGATTGAAATAAAAACAGTTAAAATTTTGTCAGGATACAAGTGGGAATGAATTTACTCATCCCACTTCTGATGTTAGCGATCAGAAGTGGTGTTTTATTAAAAAAAAAACAAATCAGGAGGTAAACACTAATGTTCTTGTATTATCAATTTGAATAATAATTACAACCAAAACTTATAAGTTTAGATAGGAACAAAATAACAATCACTGAGTACACAATAAAATGTAAAATGATAGTAATCAATTAATTAATACGGAAAATATAGGTCTCACAGAGTTCGGGCGGTGTTACAGCTTCAAGTGACGATTCTAAAAAGAGAACGAGCGCGGGTATGCCGCGCCTTTTATAGTAAGCTTTAGGTGGGGTTGCCAACACTATTGTATTAGAAAATACGGAGAATTTTATCGTCGGCTAATCTATTCAATACGGATTTCAAAATTGTCCGAGTTTGTTATTCATCTTTGAAATAATATTGAAGTGACAAAAATAAATTTCAAATACGTACTAAAATTGGCTTGTGTTCCTAGAACAGGGTCTATGCCGGGCTACACACTCCCGCTGCCTGTGTCGCCGTCGGCGTACGACTACGGGCCAGCGACCTACAGACTCCCGCTACCTGTGTCGCCGTCGGCGTACGACTACGGGCCAGCGACCTATAGACTCCCGCTACCTGTGTCGCCGTCGGCGTACGACTACGGGCCAGCGACCTATAGACTCCCGCTACCTGTGTCGCCGTCGGCGTACGACTACGGGCCAGCGACCTACAGACTCCCGCTACCTGTGTCGCCGTCGGCGTGCGACTACGGGCCAGCGACCTACAAACTCCCGCTGCCTGTGTCGCCGCCGGCGTACGACTACGGGTCGACGGCAATTTTTAATAGCTCTCGTTCCTCCTACTATCGAGGTGTGTAAGGGCGAGCTTGCAACGCCGTCGTTGCTAATAAATAACGGCCCCGCGCCTGTGCCCGCAGCCACACTGATCCGACCGAGATTTATCCGCAGAGGGAAAAAACCTGATTAATCACTACATTCAAAGACGAAGGCGAGCGTAAGTCAGGACACAAGAAATAATTAATTGGTGCGCGCATCGAGCAGTTCCCTCACCCCGATCCCACCGCCCGCGCCTGGCGGCGCCCCGCCCTGTGCGCTCGTCTAATGTGCCTGAGTTTATTCAAATTGGCTTTCTTAATAGGTGAGGTGCGAGCTCCGCACTGGATTTCGACTACACCTGAGCGATATGGATGTTGTTCCGCTGTGGGTTGCTGGTCTGCCTACCGTACGGCTGAGCCATTCGTAGTACTACCGCGGTACATTTCACTAATTACAAGCAAGCGACAGAACTGTTTGATTAACTGCAGTTGACTTATTACTATTACAAATTACTTTGAAGTAATATGTTTTATCTATCATATCCTTTTAGTGTTTACAGTTGTAACGTTATATTCAAAGGGATGCGGATTAGGATATCGTTTAATAACATCGAGAGCTTCAAAGCTCTATGAGATGAAGCTCTTGAAATCGGATCATCTCTTATTATCGTATCAACCGAAGGTTTGAATTCTCTTACACAAATTTCCTGGAACACACTCCTGCGTGCTTAAACATTGCATATCTATGCGGGTGAAACTGTTATAATGTGGGATGTCGATGCGGTGCTGGCGGCGTGTCGGCTCGATGATGGCGCGGCGTCGCTCGGCGTCGTTCGGCGCACACTTTGCGGCATGTTTTCAATTGCAAGTGTCGCCTCACTGAATATTCACGATTCTGCATCAATATTCATGAATGTACCTAGTCCGTGCACGAGCCTTCTCCGTGCCCCCCACCCGCTCCCCGTTTGCGATATTTTTAATATAGTTGTTGAATGGTTGCCACGTGATTATGTCGCTGTCCGGAATGAAGCTACGCAACGGTAGCTTCGCTGAATGAGCCGCATGGAAGGTGCTACAACAGTGAGTTACGCTGGATGAGTCTCATGGCATATTTAAAATTTCAACACAAGGATCTAGAGGTAAGGGTCGTCGTTAGTGTGGACAGTGAGCAAAAAGAGGTGTTATGGGCGACTCACAAGGTAGTATAAATGTTGTTTCATGGAAGATATAGGACTTATCATGTGTGTACAATGTTCTACTTATAGTACGATACAGCACGACTACTCACGCGCGGCGGCAGCCCCCGCATAAATCTGCATTAAATAATCTGGGAAAAAAATTATTGAGGCGAGAACGGCATTCATTACGCCATGATTTATTGCGTCTGGCTACGGGCCATCCTCCCTGCCGCATCGCACTGTTGTCCCCTAACACGCAACCCGCGCGAACCTCCATGACACGCTCATGAATACCAGATGACTTTATTTATTATCGACCTTTGTCTGCCATGTTAAAGAGGATTCATAACTAGCCTGTAGTTCCAAGTTAACGATATTCCAGAAATAACAAATTGCATAGAATACGTGTTGGTGTCGGTACGGCACGGTACGGTACGGTAGGCATCCTAGTGACTCCCACAAAATGTTCATAAGCTGGCGAGCTGGCGCAGTGAGAATATTTCTGACTCGCCTGAAACTTTATGGAACCATCTGGAACATTCTAGAATCGGAAGGAGCTTTCTCGTATATTTTGGTCTTGGCCGGAACCTTCTAGACTCGGCTGGAATTCTCTAAAACATTCTCGGATGGAATCTTCTGGAATCATATGGAACATTCTGGACTCAGGTTGTCTTCCAAGAAACCGTTCTAGATCGACCCATCGTTTTATTTAAAGAGAAACATTTGCGTAGCCATTCAGTCTACTCAAACTAATGGACAGAGAAGAAAACTTTAAGCCAAAAGCAGCAAATAAACCTCACTAATCTTAATTGTGGTGTTGCTATCTCTATATACATATAAATATAACCCACAAGCTTTACTTAAGTGGTCATAAGCTGGCGAGCTGGTGCAGTGAGCTACAAGTAAACTGCTCTTGAGCTAGCGAGCTGGCGCTGTGAGCTTTGTGCAAGTATCTACAGAAAGCTGCAGCTCACCGCTCACCATTCTCATAATAAGAACAATACGTAACTGTAATGCGTTTTTATCGTACATTTCGGGCCTTGTTGGTCGTTGGCGGTGCGGAGTGGGCGTGACGCGCCGGTGGAGTTATGACAGCAATAATTCCCGTATAACGTATTATTATAATAGGAGGGGATCGTCCGCCGCCGGCCATTTAACTGATTTACAAGGCTTTTTAATTGTTAACGAGTCGCGTACGCGGCGATACTCGCGTTTGATTGCGTCGGCGATTAGGGCTTGTTACTGCGACTCAACTGCTCGTACCCAATGTAACTAAATTTAGCATGTATTTATCAATATACAAAAAAAAATTAGAAGCCATAGTACTATAATTTTATTAGCACTTATGGTACTAATTATATTTCGTCGCTGCATCCTCGAGATTTACATATTGCACTAGGTAGTCCACTCCTCATTGTATCAGGCATCGAACACAAATTTAGAGAACACACTAAAATAATTACTTTAATTTATTCATACCAACATTGACAGGTTGTCACCCGCCAGCTACTACCTACCTACCCTACGGAATTTTATCATTTGCTTCTTGTGTGCAGGCATCGTAACGTCGTGTCGTTCAAAATAGTTTAAAAATCAAGTAAAATTTCTTTTTATGTTACAAATTTTGGAATAAACTTTGTTTAAATATATATTTGATACGTTTTACGTGATAAAATTAGCGAAAAGTGCGTGTTAACGGTGTTTCGGACTTTTTTGTGTAGAAAGTTGGCTTACCCATAACGGGTAAACGTAAACATAAGCATTCTTGTTCGGATGAAGAAATGTTGAGCAAAATACGTCGTTTAGAACGACGAGTTAGTGAAGAAGAAAAAATAGTTATTCATCTGAATCAGACCCAGCGACAACGGATCACAGTAAGTAAAAACCGTTTTTTGTTTAAACGTAGGTACCTATCAAAGTCTAAGCGCGCAGACCGTTTTTTTTTACAACGTAGATGGTAGTAATTTTCAATCTAGATAAAATTAACGCAACTAACTGTTATGCGTCAATTAGTAAATTCAAATGATAATAACACGGAAACATATATAAGTAATAAGTACATCCAGTATAAGTAATAAGTAATCCAGTGTCTTTTTTTTTCTAATTAAGTTATAAATGACATTTAAAGAGACATAATAACTAGGCTTACATAGACAAAAGAGCTGCGATAAGATTGTGAGTTGCCTTATTTTATATCAAATCTATTGAGCTGCGATGCGATTGCAGCCACACAATGGATAACATTTTAGAACAGCGATGCGATTGCGGTCGTTATCAAAAAAGACATATACTTGTTTCTTTTGTGAACATAGTTAATTTACCTCACAGGTATTGAAACAGAACTCAACAATAAAGAAACTTTGCCTTTTGAGCCAGAAGTTTTATGTAGTTCAGACGCTGATGACGTTAGCGTTCGTTCAATGGTATAAGACCTGGTCAGACCAGTTACCCCGATAATCAAAGATGGCAGATGGTCACCTAATCTGACGAAACATTACCTGCCAAAGATGAGGCGCCACCTGGTACTTCAGCAGATCCCTCGGACTGTCTGCTGCTATTCTAGATGTTTTGGGAGATTCCAAGGAAAAATTCGAGTTTTTTGGTCCCAAGATCAGGTAAGAAATCTAAAAGATGGGGAAAGATAATAATGGAAGGACTGAACAAGAATCAAAAATTGTAGGTGATGGAAGGGGGTTAATACCAGAAAACTTCTCGCTGCTGTTCTTCACGAGTCTTCTAAAAACCGGGACAAGAGGCTCGAGAAAGCCTAAAATCATTTAGGTGTTGGTATAGGATCAATTACAAACTTAATGTCTACCTTGATTGACACAGAACTGTCAAAAGATGATTATAAAAAGCTTTCAGAAACGGGACAGATTCTTATGGATTTGCATAACCAAGACACTTTTACAAGACGACAACTAATAACACCCAGCTTGAAAAAAAAGAAACATTCCATGATAAAGGATGTAAAGATAGATTCATATCTATTTGGAGAAAATTCAGGAGATAAAATCAAAGCTCCTAACTGCGGAAAAATCTGGCTTGCAAATCAAAAGAAAGTTTGAACCTCGACCTTCAACATCGTATCGGCCAAACCGGCCTTATAACAGCCGCCACGGAAATGCAACAAAGGATTCACATGGTCCAGGCAATATGCTGCTGGCTGTTACGGACCGGTACAAGTCTGCGACGAACGCGAGCAAATCGACCAACCACAAGAATCCTTAGAGGTACCTATACATCACGCTGGTAGGCTTCAGCATTTCCTTGACATATGGAAAACTGTTACCCAAGACTCTGTAGTATTACAATTCATTACGGGTTACAAAATACCGTTTAATTGTCCTATTGGTGCTGTTA
Organism: Sesamia nonagrioides; assembly: GCA_017933935.1. Lineage (NCBI taxonomy): Eukaryota > Metazoa > Arthropoda > Insecta > Lepidoptera > Noctuidae > Sesamia > Sesamia nonagrioides. Next base: position 660,201 of record JADWQK010002295.1, on the reverse strand, counting down.
AAAAATGTAAAGACGTCAATTTATCTCAAATATCTTCCTCACGTCTAAAAGTGACGGTTCTAATAGATTTATTCTTAACCTGAAAAAGCTTAACAATTTTATTGATACAAAGCACTTTAAAATGGAGGACATTAGAACCGCATCTAAATTGATATCTCGTTTCGACTTTATGTCAAATATTGCAAAAAATATTTAAGATTTAGATTTAATAATCAAACATATGAATTTCAGTGCCTTCCTTTTGGTTTGTGTTCAGCGCCGTATGTTCTCACCAAATTGATGAGGCCCGTTGCAACTTATCTAAGGCAGAGGGGACATTTGCTAGTAATATATTTAAAAGATTTATTACGTATCGATCACACTTATGAAGGTTGCTCTCAGAGAGTTTCAGAAACCGTTTCTTTCTTAGAAAAATTAGGTGTTGTCATAAATTATGAAAAAAAAAGCGATTTGATACCTAGTCAATGCAAAAGTTTTTTAGGTGGTTTAAATACACGAATATTGATAAAATCTCGAAGAAACGTTCTATACCTATAAGAGAATTTGCTCAATTTGTCGGACTGTTAACCTCAGCTTGCCCAGCCGTAGATTACGGATAGGGTTACACGAAGCTGTTCGAAGGAGAAAAATTTTTGGCTCCATGGAAAAACAATGAAAATTATGATAATAATTGATTTTCCCTTACAGGATGGGGCATTTCATGTAACGGTGAACGTTCTGGTGGTTTTTGGAGCACGTGAGTAGCTAAAAATCACATTAATTGGTTAGAACTGAAGGCAGCCTTCATAGGTTTGAAATGCTTCGCTGACAAAATAAATAGCGAGGAAATCCTTCTTAGAATTGATAATATGACCGCTATATCATATATCAACAGAATGAGGGGCTTCTAATATAATCATTTAAACAAGACATCACGCGAGATATGGTGCTGGTGCGAAGAACGTCGCATTTTTATTTTTGCGTCTTACATATAGTCCAAGGATAATGTAGAGGCTGATGACGAGTCCAGACGTGACAATATTGATACGGAGTGGGAATTATCGCCGTCAACTTTTAATAAAATTACTGACACGTGGGGCTCCCCTTAACTGGATTTGTTTGCGTCTCGCTTAAACACAAAAGGTGAAAAATACATATCATGGAGACGTGATCCCCATGCTTTTAATATAAACGCCTTTACATCTAATTGAAACTAATGCGAAAATGACGGAAATGCGTAGGAGAAACGCATTTCCGCCATTTTCGCTGATCCTAAGATGTCTACGAAAAATCATAGACGATAAAGCTCCTGGCATAATGGTGGTCCCCTACTGGCCAAGCCAGCCCTGGTACTCTCCGTTCATCAGAGCCTATCTTTTTCTCACCGAAAAGTGACTTTCTGTTGTCTCCTTTCAGGAGCCGACATGCGTTATGGCGAAGCCCTAGCCTGGTGTCAGCACCCTTGTCAGGGAGGCTTATTCAAAACAGTTATTAGCCCCGGAAACAATAGTTATTATGACTAATTCTCTTTCTATAAATTCATTAAAGCAATACGATGTGGAGTTAAAAAATGGTGGCAATTTTGTCAAGCAAACTCAATTGACAATTGTTTCCATTCAACAGTGCCAATAGCTTTAAAATTTTTAACAAATGAATTTTATTCCGGATCTGGTTACTCAACTATCAATACGTATCGCTCAGCATTGGCCCTAGTGTTAAGAAAATCATTCAGCGGAGACGATAACGTAGTCAGATTTTTTAAGGGAGTGTTTAGAAGTAGACCTTCTTTGCCAAAATATCAGTCAACGTGGGACTCTAATATTGTTCTTGATTATGTGTCAAATTGGTATCCCAATAAGGAATTGAGCTTAGAAGTTTTAACAATATAAATGGTAGCTCATATATCTTTGTTAACTGCACAAAGAGTACAGACGCTGTTTTGAATTAGATTTTGCAATATAAAAGTCAACGATAACAACATTTATACGCCAATTGATAACATATTTAAGACCTCGGCTCCGGGTAAACAAAACCCATTACTAGTTAGTCCCTTTTTTCACAGTAGACCCAAAATTCGCCCCGCTGAGACTGTAGTAGATTACATGGAAATTGAAAATTCTTTGAGGAAGGACCCTGACACTGAAAGGGAGATTTTAACAACTAAAAAACCGATTCATAATAGCTCTGCATCTACGATTAGCCGCTGGATAAAAGCAGTATTATACGAAAGTGGGATTGATACAAATGTATTCTCAGCACACAGCGCTCGCCACGCTGCCACATCAGCCGCTGATCGTAGAGGCATCTCGAGTGATATCATAAAGAAATGTGCAGGGTGGACAGGTCGGTCGCTTACTTTCGCCCAATTCTATAAAAGCCTTAAATTCGAATAACGACAATTACATCGCGGAGGCAGTATTTAACGTCAATGAACATTGAAAGTACTTGTTAATTTTTTGTTTATTTTAAATTCTCATTCCATATAATTATTTCATACTAGTAAACTGATTGAAACTTTTCGATGTTTGGAATATGTGCATGCACAGTACAGAAAATATAAGAAGATAGTTATTTCAAAAATAATACTTTGAACATCTACCTAGTGCAATATGTAAATCTCGAGGATGCAGCGACGAAATATGATTGAAGGTTAAACAAACTTACCTGAAGTGAAGTTTGACCACAATTATATGAGTCGCTGCATCCGAAGAGATTTACACACCCACCCGCCCTAGTTTTGTGTCTTACAAAAACAACCCTTAAAGTATTTTTGAAATAATTCTCTGAAGAAATGATAAAATTCCGTAGGGTAGGTAGGTAGTAGCTGGCGGGTGACAACCTGTCAATGTTGGTATGAATAAATTGAAGTAATTATTTTAGTGTGTTCTCTAAAATTGTGTTCGATGCCTGATACAATGAGGAGTGGACTACCTAGTGCAATATGTAAATCTCTTCAGATGCAGCGACTCATATAATTGTGGTCAAACTTTACTTCAGGTAAGTTTGTTTAACCTTCAATTATACTTGCAAGACTTGTCTGCAGTCGATCGCTCTGGCATTGTCAATCAAGACACTGAGGTTGGTGTCTTTGGATACTAAAGACCAGTTAGGACTTTTGCTTCAACTTCGCCCTTCTCAAGTCCCTAAGAACTTCTAAAGTAAATCAGTTGCAGGCTAGTTGCCATTCATCACGGAACTATGTGCCAACTCTGACAAGAAGTGGTGGCACGACGTTCTGAAAGTCGTTAATGTGACGTCAGAATGGTTGGCGCGTGCACGAGTTAATTTGCGATCGATAGTTACCGCGGGACTGGCGTGCTTAGCGCGCTAACTTACTTGCGAAGTCGGATTCACATTAGCTTTTAATTAGGGGCATCGTTAACGGGTGGCATCGCGTCATACGGAGCAGCACCGCGGCGCACGACATTGCCGCCTCTTTGGAATTGATCGTCGCGTCGGCGGGGTGGCGATTGGTTCCCGCTCACTCACGTTAACATGCAAGTTGAATGATCAACGTGCAAGTTCAATGTACTATGACTATGGTAATGTTACTTCCAATAATAAGACATCTGCGTGATCGCGAAAAGTAGCCTAAAACATGCAGGAGACCTAATCCGATAGGTAGTGCCGCTGCCGAGTACGAGTTCCTCTCCAGTGCTGGACCTTCGTAGTTCGTTAATGCCTAGCTGCGATCTTCTCCTCGGTTCATTAGCGATTGTTGGAGGGTGAATTTCTATTTATTACACTATTTTAAAAGTATTTAGTTTAAGGTTAACTGTGTTGAATTTTTTGCTCTACGTGTCCAGTACAACAACGCGTTCAGAGTGCTCTTGGGGCTGCCTCGCCTGTAGCGCCTCGGGGATGTTTGCGGAGGCGCGTGTGGATTGTTTCCACACAATCATGCGCAAGCGGTGCACATCCCTGGAGCATAGGGTGCGGGGCAGCCGCAACAGTATCCTGAGCGCTTTTGCTGAACGGCTCGACTGCCAGTACCTCAACCACTGTCGCATGATTCACGTGCAGAAAAATGTTAAGTTTTTATTTTAATATTAGATTTGGTTTTGACACGATGTATTATTTTAATTCTATTTGACATAATTTATTATTGTTTTGATTATTATTATTGGTTACTAACATTAGTTATAAGTAATAAATTGTTAGTAACAAAACTATGGACTTTGTGGTCTGAAATAAATGACTTATTAGTACTATTCCTTTATTTTATTGTATACATATACATATAAATTACATTTTTAAATATTTCTACATAAAAAATACATAAAAAACATTTAAAAATATAAAAAATAGTAGCCCACCGGTATCGGGAACAGGGTCCAAGCTACCGGCGGTCAGGGCTGAGGAACTTCCTGACGATGCGAGCCGTGTCCAGCAGTACCGCTTTTTGAATCAAGCCCTTGATCCATCTGCCTAACGAGAGCCTCCTGAGGTGTTGGTCGAGGCTTTTAGCTATTAAGCCATTGGCTGTCACGACTATGGGTACAATGATTGCTGAATCCACTTCCCACATGTCGACAACCTCGTGAGCCAAGTCAAGATACTTGATTTGTTTATCTTTCTCGGCTTTCACGAGGTTCTCATCATGCGGGGTGGTTATATCAACAATCATTGCACGCCGCTCTGATCGATCCACCATCACTATATCAGGCTTATTGGCAACAATAGTCCTGTCAGTGATGATGGTTCGATCCCAGTACAATGTGATATGGCCATTTTCGAGAACTGGGTCGGGCATATACCTGTAGTACGGTACCTCCGATTCCACAAGGTTGTATTTAAGAGCAAGTTGCTGATAATTTATCCTGGCTACAAGGTTGTGTCTATGCAAGTACTCTCCGTTAGCTAGACGAGAACACCCGGAGATGATATGCCTTATTGATTCCCCCGGCTGGTGACATGCCCGACAGATGTCAACTGTGCCGTCTTTTACAATATTATATTTTTATTTTATTATCATTCCTTTATTTCATAGTATATACATATAAATTACATTTTTAAAAATATAAAAAATAGTAGCCCACCGGTATCGGGAACAGGGTCCAAGCTACCGGCGGTCAGGGCTCCAGAGAGAGGAACTTCCTGACGATGCGAGCCGTGTCCAGCAGTACCGCTTTCTAAATCAAGCCCTTGATCCAGCTGCCTAACGAGAGCCTCCTGAGGTGTTGGTCGAGGCTCTTGGCTATTAAGCCATTGGCTGTCACGACTATCGGTACAATGATTGCTGAATCCACTTCCCACATGTCGACAGATGTCAACTGTGCCGTCTTTCACAATAAATCTCCGGTAATTGTTCGTCTTCATAACTTCGTCCATAATTGCACATACAAAACCTTCGGTTTCCCCAAAAAGGTCACCGAATAGTAGCCAGGCTACGGACGCTAGTAAATCTACATCAGGCCCGTGTAGGGCTCTGAAAAAGCGTCCGTGAAGCTCCTTGTTCTTCCATACCTCTTATTATTAATAATAAGACTATAGAAAATACTACTTTTGAGTCAACGCCTACCAAAGTGAAGCGATCTAGAAGCGGGGTGACAATTTTGATCGCGAGCTTTTTCAGTTTGACTGACTACTTAGTAACAATTCCATTACGAAACCAAAGAAGCATTAACACTAAATGATATACTAGCAAATGCTGGACTGAAGTTTTCTCTGTTGTGAGAAAAAAGCAATCAAATACAGGGCTCCGCGGGTTACTGCTTTACCACGACAATGCGCCGGCCCACACCGCAATCAAAACGAGGGACTTCCTGGACCGGTCTAACTCCTGGGTCACCCTCCTTACAGCCCTGACCTAGCACCGTGTGACTATTCTTTTCAGTCAGCTCAAAGGGATACAATTTTCATCGCCGGATGATGCGCTGTCAGCGTTCGAGAAGACTGTAAACGAGGTGTATGCGGTGGACTGGAAATATATTTCGAAAATTTAATCAGACGCATGAAATTTTGTATAGAGGCTGGTGGAGAGTATTTTGAAAAGATGTAATAAAAATATATGTATCTACCTATAGAACATTTTTATTACTATCGCAAAATTTTCTGAGTGTCCCACGTACGTCCCGGTTTAGTTTAGTACTACATATACTTATATAAAGTATGGGCGAATCTATGAAGATCATAGCTCACGCCCGATATATTTTCTTTGAAAAAAAAAACCCGTTGACAACAACTAGCAAACAGTAAAGTAACTTACAATAATTGTTAGGTATGAGGTCAGGCTCGGCGTCGTCGTGCTCCTGCTTGGCAGGCGGCGCGGGCGCGGGCGGCGGCTTGGCGTGGCGCGGTCGGCGACGCCGGCGCAGGGTCAGTGCGCACGCCCCCGCCACCAGCGCGCAGACGGCGCCGGCGCCTGCGCCCATCGCGCCCACTACGCCGCTTACGCCCAGCTGCGCCTCCGTCGCTGAGTGAAATGAAATGATTGAAAATTATTTTAAGTCACACACACACGGGTGGATTTTATTTAGTCAGTAAAAGTTTGACACACTCGCTCGCTCCGCCCAGAGCAGGAGAGGTCAATTGGTGATTTCCCATCCAGAACAAATAAAAAAGGGATCGTCGTGTTGCCCAGAAACTGGGTTGTGGAGGTCAGATAAGCAGTGCTTAATGTATATCTTGTATTCAGCTGCATTGTTTTTTTGTAACGATAAACTAGTGCTTGAACGCAATCCCCCCTGATGGTAAGCAGTGATGCAATCGTTGATTGTAAAGCGCGATAGTTTATTAAGAGCCTATTCACTTAACAGTGAGTAGAAGGCAGAAATCAAAATTAAAAGTCATTTATTTAAATTATGCTGAGGGTTACCACTTTTTGAACGTCAATATTACATAAGACAGTCTCCCAAAACGCCAACCCATCGACACTTCCTAGTGCTTTCGCTGGGAAGAAGAAGTGGCGGAACAAACTCCACAGCAGCACAGCTGCCTGTTCATTAAAAAAAAAAAACAACTATGAATTGATTTAGCATATGCCAGCTAGCCACGCCAAAATATCAGCAACAAAAAAAAATCATTAAAAATGGAAATGTAAATAAGTAACAACTTATAACATCGGCTGCCGGCAGAAGTTATCACCCACCAGACAAAGTCTTGCCGCCAAGCGATTTGTCGTGTTCCGGCATGATGTCTGGTGAAGCCGTATGGAGGACGGGTCTGAGCAGTTGTGTTGCAATGTGTGCCGGGTATGATGCGCCAAATGTTGTTGTGTTGGGAGTTTGGTCGTAGAGGATCTTCAGATAAATCTCCCTGTGGCGCATCATCGTTGGTTCTGTTGTTGAATTTAACATTGCATCACCTCACTCAACTGCCGTCTTCCTTCCTATTAACTAAGTTTTTTTAGTGAATAAGCTAAATAAACTAGCGCGCTTTACCATCAACGATTGCATCACTGCTTACTATCAGGCGGGATTGCAGTCAAGCACTAGCTTATAATCAATAAAAAAAAAACCTACATAAAGGCCCCAGCCACAAAGGGCATAACAGCTCACATATTATTATGCATTGTAAAAAATCAAATTAGGTATATGATCTCATATAATATGTCAGTAAGCAAATTCTGGAGAAGGAACACAAACATAGTCATGTGTTAATCAGAGCGACCAGCTATTCTTATCATTTAAATAGTGATTTACAGAATAATATTCCTTTGAACAATGTTTGGCTTTGATCGGTGCTTAAATGCATTTTAAGGCAAGTCTAGCAAAGTAGAGGGTATCGAAGGTTAATCGAGGAGGTCATTAACAAGCAGTCGGCGAAAAGGGGCTCGTAGTTTGTCATTATTTCTGGTATTAACATTATGGATGTCACTGTTTTTGGTGTACTTGTGAATATTTTGCCTAACTTATAAGATGTTGGCTAAGATAAATTGCGAAGCAACCGTGACAATACCAATATCTTTAAAGAAACTCTAACACCGAGCTGGTAAATTGCTCGGACAGCACGTTTTCTTCGTTTTTGAAGTACTTACACATATATTTTTTCCACGACAATTTGGTAATTTGCTTACTCATTCCTGCCAAGTCGTGTTACAATGACCATATCCACACGGGTAAATCGTACTACAATGAAACTTTTTTTTTTAATTGGTATGGCATCAAAAAATCAACATAATTATTATTATGCCAAAAAGCACGCGTATTTGCGTCACATGAGATGTTTAGCATGTTATTAGGCTGTATGGATGAGCATTTGCCTTTCATTTGTGGGATTATAACAATAAATCAACATTGCACGCGCCGCGCTGTTTTCGCGCCATTGTTCGGTTTTTGTATTTATTTATTTCAAGGTCGTAGAAAAAGTTTCATAAGCCACTGTCGCAAACAGCTATTGTAATACTCGTGCTGATCTATTGTGCCACTCAGCTTCGCTTCGTGGCACAAACTCGCCGTATTATGCGGCTCATATTACAATAGCTATCATTGCTTGACAGTATCATAAATACTATTGTATGTCAGCAGCTTTGCCCCACGGTAGAATACCGTAGGACATAACGCTGTGCAAATAACTAAAATACACTAAACGAGCTATATGAACGTCAGTGTATTGTCTTACTTTCCTGACGGCGTAGGCGGTCGAACTGAAGTTTCTTGCTAGAGTTGATATGTGTGGTCCCCACTGAAGTTTGGCATCTATTGTGTTTTTTTGGTTTTGCCGTCATTGTCTTTCTTGCGTGGTAAGAATTTGTTCTGCTTTTTTAATTTATACTGCCAATTTGCTTTTTCCCGAGTGCCATTTTTGCGGCATTGGCTCATTCTTTATGGGTCGCTCCTTTTCCATGTATATATATTTTTGTCATCTTATTTTTAATACGTTATTTATTTCTTATCTTTCTTATCATTTATATATTATTATTTTACATTATTACCGTATGTTCCTTAGGTTATTTCTTTGTCATTATTAGTACGACGACGCCGTGTTTATCGTCCTGATGGTTTCCGGGCACAAGCCCCAATCCACCCGAGCCATCGTCGGCAGTTTCCTATATAAGTTGGTTGCCTTTCGGCAAGCATAGGAGACATGCTGGTTAAATATCCGTTTACTGTCGACGATGACTCCGAGGATCTTGAGCTCGGTCACCATCGAGATGTCAACGCCACCCATTTGCACGACCGGAGTGTCATACCTAAGCTTACGCATTACGGGAGTAATCTTCGACAATCTCTATGGCAATTTGTATGGCATATACTGTTATTCCCAAAAGCCGAGCCCACAGTCTTAAGCACCTCTTTATCTAAAACGATGTTGGGTCCCAGATTTCTAACGTTTGGCAAGACAAACTTTACCCATTTCGTTTTCTTTAGACGGCTGTTGAGCGAGGTGATTCAATGTTAAACCCAACAACACAACCAATGATGCTGCGCCAGAGTGAGATTGCTGTGGAGACCCTCCACGACGAAAATCCTGACACAACAACTTTTGGCGCATCGTACCCGGCACACATCGTAACACAAGTGCTCAGACCCGTCCTCCGTACGGCTTCACCAGACATCATGCCGGAACTGGACGAATCGCTTAGCGGCAAGACTTTGTCTTGTGGGTGGTAACTTCTGCCGATAGCCGTAGTTATGGCCTATCACCCAGAAATCTAATCAGACTAGAAGCTAAATATTTTTATTTCACATTTATAAACCACATGGGCACTTATGAAACGTCAGGTTGATTTAAAGTCTGAGTCCATAGATAACTCAGAGCATTACACACAAGCACCTGATACTCACGGTACTGCGTACGTATGAAATATTGTTACACATGTCGCAGGGCACAGAGTATACAATCGCCTGGCCCTTGGAAAAAGTGCTTGCTTCATTTCTGACTCTCGGCTTGCAGGCACTCGATTTAAAAGGGCTAAGTTGGCTGCGACATATACATGCCTATAGCCACTTTTTTTCAAGAAGTAGCTAAAATCGATTCAATCGTGACCAAGTATAATAAACAGATTCCCGATACATTTAAATTCGAACTGGAATCGCCGGTAGGTACTTAAAGAAGCCTGTTACATGAACGAAGTCACCATGGCCAGGCCGGCGGAGACAATCATTTACTTTGCAGAGCCGTTATTTGAATTGCTGATAAAACCCGGTATGATTTTTCCTTGTCCTTTCAAATTAAAAGTGCAAGTCGATATCCAATCGCAGGCAGCCGGCGCCGACGTCCAGATGGAATTAGCATTTTGTATAAAAAGACCTTCCGTCCGTCGCTGCCTTCATCATTTAATTGAAAGTGTCCCCAGCGTGAGTGCCGAGAGCCTCGAGTACTCGGGGGACGAACGTTATCACAGTTGTCCGATATCATGTTGTCCTGCTGTACCTATTTTATCAGATGCCATCATAATGTTTAGGTAAAACAGTCACTGGTGCACCTTTCGCGTAATTACATTCATTAATTTAATTATGATTATTTAACATCTTCTCAAAAGATTTATAAATAGAATAGAACCTAAGTCACCGACATGGCTCTTCGAGTCACTAAAACTAAGTGACAGTTGGCGGCACATTGCTTGTAGAACCAATGGCCGATGGGACAGTAAGGTTCTGTAGTGGCGTGCAGCACAAAACCAGTCATTGTAAAAAACCTTAGTCCAGCAGTGGACGTCTATAGTATAGATTAAAGAAGTAGAAGAAGAAACTGTAATTCAGCCAGGTATTTGGGGGAGGCCATTATCCCGCAGTGGAAGTCATTCAGCCAAAATAATGATGTAAATAAGCTAACATATCATTGTTGCGACAAGACGTCAGCCAGCAGGTAACAAGTCTCGTCAGGCGCGACTCAAAGCAGAACTTGCGTGTTACGCCTTGCAACCCGTCATCCATAGTCTTGGCTTTGCAATTACATACTTCTAATTGCGCTACGGAACTGGTTTTTGTATATCAATAATGCTAAGAAAGAAATTACGAATAGACGTGCTATTATCAATAATAGCACGTCTATTATACACATTTTATTCAAGAAAGTAATAGAGTTTGCTTTGAAGACATTATCGCCTTGCTGAGCGACCGGTTTTGTAACCATTGTTTGTTTACAAAGGACCAATTTACTGAAAACACCTTCGAGCGGTCCGGCCGTGTTGTAATTAATAATATTTCCTTCAGCGAGAGCGAGCGTCAACAGCAAATAGAACATGGAAGGAATATAATATGGATATTAGTAACAAAGGCCGCGGTTACATCTCGCAGAATTCGTTGTTCTCTTCTAATTAGCGAGTCACTTTGTAGTAGTAATTATTAAGCAGCTGTTTGATTTTTAATTAAACCTCTAAAAATACATTCATACTCATTGTTAATAACGCGTTATCACTTATATTTTGTGATACTATCCTCATTTTGCGTCAATATATAACACCAACTAAAGTCGCACGTGTTATCTACTATACAATTTAGTGCATGTTTAATTTAATAAATACCATTTCGGTATTCTATCGAACTAGCGACGCGACAGACCTATTTAAGAACGAACGAACGAACGAACTCTTCATTAGTCTTCATACGTAATCGCATCATACACATTCGTTTTCGGCCGCTGGGTAATAGAATGATTTGCCAGCTCAAATAAAATGGTCGTTAGCTGTATTTAAGAGACTCGTGAAGCAACATTACTTCATATGATCTTCTTTTCTTTGTATCTATATTGGACCTATATTAAATATTATATTTACATATCTTATTATACTAGCTTTCCGCCCGCGGCTTCACCCGCGTGGAATTTGGTTATATCGCGCTTTTAGATTTCCCTCGGGAATATCAAAATAAAAGGTAGCCACTTGTCCTTTCTCAGGGTCTAAAGACAAAAAAAAAAAGCTTGGGAACTCGCCGTGCGACGGGTTGTCCGATGGTGGAACGGAGATGGGGGAACTAAATCATGCAATTCCTTTGCACACTCACCAAAATGAATCCTATAGAATACCGAAAGGCTGGCTACTCTTCGCCTGAAAATCCTATAATCCTATTCTATAATCGTTTAACATAAGAATGAATGCAGTCGACTGGGACGGAATCTCGTCTAGTTTTCTAAAACGACGTAGGAACAGTATTGTGCCTCCTCTGACTCTGACATATGTTTGCAAGGCGCAGGCTTTGACTCTGGTGATTTTCCTAACTGGTTCAAAAAAGGTATTCTCCACCCTATCTTTAAATCTAGTGACCATGATCGTCTCGAAAATTACAGGCCCATGTCAGTCATGAAATCTTTTGTCGATTAACCAGCTTGGCTTTCGATAAAATCTATCTACAGCTGATATATCATAAACTGGTCAATCACATAGCTCAGAAACTTGATAACGGTAAGAAGTGTGTTGCACTATTCCTGGATTTAGCGAAGGCGTTCGACACGGTCTCGATTCCCATCTTAATATCTAAGTTGTCTGGGCATACCAGGTACCCAACTAACCCTTTTCAGGAGCTATCTTGCAAATAGAACGCAGAGTGTAAAAATTGTATCCTGCTGTAGCTCCTACCTAAATGTAGCTTTTGGTGTGCCACAGGGCAGTATTCTTGACCCCAGTTTATTTCTAATCTATGTTAACGAGCTGTGTAGCCTCAATCTGGAAGGCGGTACAATATTTTCCTATGCGGATGACACTGCCGTTGTATTTGCGTTGGACGACTGGGTGGAGGCATATTTCTTTGCTCAGGGGAGTTTCGATACAATCAGTAAATGGTTTAAGAACAACTTGCTTATCCTGAACACATCGAAAACATCTATCTAACAGAGTGCGCAAACTAATGTACAGTTTTAAGCAACTAGGCCAATCAGCAGATAGCGTAGTCATAAACATGACATATTTGGCTCTGTGTCAGTCAATACTGGTTTATTGTATCTCGTCCTGCAGCGGGACAGCGAAATCTCACTATATTCAGATAGAACGTGCACAGGGACTGTTTTAAGCCAAGATGTTTCCCCACCGTCAAGCTCTACGAATATTGTCAAGTTCTTACGGTTAATTAAACCGCATTTTTTACCTACACTCTTTGAACAAATAAATTTTAAAATCACACTGCAAGTCTGCCACAAATGCTCTCTTTGACGTTGTAGTCTAATCAGACCAATGCACTAAATAAGTATCTTTAGCACGTCCAACAAAAAACACATCCACATGCACCTAAACCCACAAAATCACATCTACACTTTTTTTTAAAATTATAAACCAGCGCTTACCGCAATCCCGCCTGATGGTAAGCAGCGATGCGATCGTTGATGGTAAAGCGCGCTGGTTTATTAAGAGCCTATTCACTCTAGCCTTGAAGACACTCAAATTGTAGTCCGACGGAAACACCGCCGCAGGCAAGTTGTTCCAGTCCCTTGATGTACGTGGTATAAAGGAGGAGGCGAAACGCTTCGTCCGGATCGTAGTAGTGTTAACAACTTAAGAGTGGAAACTCGCCGTACGACGGGTAGTCCGATGGTGGAAGGGGGGATGGGGGAATTAAAACATACTTTTATAGTCGTTTTGTTTTTTTGCTTGTGGTGCGAAATAAACACTTTTTTATAATCTGTTATTATTCGTCATCCTCCATATTTGCCAGCCCTTGCTCCAACGGACTACCATTTGTTTCATTTGTTTCGTGATTTGGACAATATATTATCTATGTAGGTACGTGACAAGAAGTTTTCTCCCCAGGAGGTAATACTAACAAAATGCTTTCACACAATTTCTGCAGTCTAGATTCAGAGTTCTATCGCAAAGGCATAAATGACCTTCGTATTAGACGGCAGCAATATATAGATAACAATGGTAACTAGTTTGATCAAATAAATTAGTTAAATTTAGATTTTTAGTACAAATGCAAAATGCGACAATTTCATAATTTAAGCCACAGAGATATTTCTGATATCTATGCTTTAACCCCTATCTATACTAATACAGTATGTTAACTAACAGAGGGCGTTCCCGTTAACCCGAAGTAGTATAGCATACATACATGCTAAAAAAAATATTTCCATTCGAAAACAAAATGTTTTAAAATTTTTTCCAATAAGAAAATATTCAATAAAAATTTTAAATTGACATGTAAAAGAAACACACTGTACACGCGAACACGAAAGACGGCAACGTCGCAATTTATTTATACATGACGACTACTATTTTGATTTAAAACAGGAGGTTTCAAATTTATTTCCAATTAGAATTATTTATTTTTTTCGGATTTTTTTATGCTTATTTTTCTATGCTGATATTTTTATTTTAATCTATTAATGAGATATATTAACGAGTTTAAGGGAACGCCCTCTGTTATTTAACATACTGTATGTAAAGCTGAAGAGTTTGTTTGTTTGTTTGAACGCGTTAATCTCAGGAACTACCGGCCCGATTTGATTTTTTTTTTCGCGTTGGATAGCCCATTAAAACCCATATAAAAAAAACATATCGAAACCAACGCGGGTGAAACCGCGTGGCGCAGCTAGTTATATATATGAATAACGGACGATATTGTCTTCAAAAAGATTTGATTATTTATGGCTCCCTCTACTCGGGTGATTGCCGGCGACGGAACTTGTGATTTTAGAATTTATATACAGGATGTCAAGCCGATGCCAGGTGCCAAAGTATGTTCAGCGATTTTGATAGTTTTCAAGATATTATACCCTAGATGAACTACCCCTTTTCTTATCAAATGTAAACAGGTATATGTATACCATTGACCGAAGTTGTTTTCAAAGGTGATGCCTACTAATTATATTGTTATTCTGGAGTATTGTGGGATGTTTGGCTCGGAGAGCGCGGGGCGCGGGGCGCAGGGCTCCGGGTAGCGAGGCAGGATGCGGGAGGAGGCCGACGTGATGCGGGCCTATTTGTAACTTCAATAATTAATTAGGAGCAGGTGCGTCTGCTGCCGTGGATTGCCGAGATTTGCTCTCATTCGCATTTTTTGCATTATTTAAGGAGCATGCCATCTTTGGAATCCTTCTTAAATTAATATTGTACATTATTCTGCAAACGCCCGAAATGCTAGCGATGCTAACATGATTCATTTTGTTGCTTTAGTTATCTTAAACGGATTTGTTTACGGAATTAGAGATTTTTTTAAATAAAATATTTAGTTAGTTAATGCAGTATTTGAGGTCTTATTTTGAAAATTAGATGATTTTTTTTAACGGTACTGTATTTATTGTAACTTTACTTGTGAATCAATAGCAAACACCATATTCGGTTGTGTTGTGGACGTTTGAGTGCGCGTTACTTTTAGCTCCGCGTGCTGAACCTATTGCCTTCAGCGCACACCTAATTGAACGGTAAGAAGGTACTTCCAAATCTCTTGAAAACTGTTTACGTACAGTTTGAAAATCCGTTTCAAAACTCCAAGAACAACCTAATAAATAACTTTGATGTTACATTGTTTACTGACTTTTAATTTGACTTACTACACAATTGTTTTGAAAATTGGACTACTTTCGATTAATCGGAAGAGCTTACATAATAAATATTAAATAAGTTATGTCAAAAGTTGCACTGGCTTCTCTTTTGCGTTTTTATGATTTTGCTTAGCGCAAGAGTAAACACGTAGTTCTCTAATCCTGCGCGTAACTATACAATAATATTATTTACCTATACATATGCCAAGCTCGATAAGGAATAGAGGTAAACAAACCCATTTAGGCCAATCTCTTATAATTTAGATGCTTATCAATTTTTACATACTGACTATTCATTAATAATTCCTATTGCAGCATATATCAATAGAATCACTAACATAACATGCATATTAACTTGCTATTTCAAAAAAAAACAATAAACAGTCTAGGTACATACATTTTAGGTGATAGTTCTACATAGATAGTTCTACATACATTTTAGGTGATAGTTCTACATAGATAGTTCTACATACATTTTAGGTGATAGTTCTACATACATTTTAGGTGATAGTTCGACATACATTTTAGGTGATAGTTCTACAAAAAAAAGAAACATGGATAGGTATTAAACACATTTTGTGAAATTCAGCCAATGAATAAAGTTAAGGCGTTTTTCAATACAATTTTGCGTATTTTAACTACTTTTAAATTAAATCCACTGCATAACACATACATTTTACATATACGCGGATATACTACTACACCATTTGATGGTGTAGTACATGCCCGCAGGTGGCGGCAGGCGCCTGCTGCCTCACTAAATGATGGTGTAGTACATGCCCGCGGGTAGCGGCAGGCGCCTGCTGCCTCACCAGTTGATGGTGTAGTACATGCCCGCGGGTAGCGGCAGGCGCCTGCTGCCTCACCAGTTGATGGTGTAGTACATCCCGCGGGTAGCGGCAGGCGCCTGCTGCCTCACCAGTTGATGGTGTAGTACATGCCCGCGGGTAGCGGCAGGCGCCTGCTGCCTCACCAGTTGATGGTGTAGTACATCCCGCGGGTAGCGGTAGGCGCCTGCTGCCTCACCAGTTGATGGTGTAGTACATCCCGCGGGTAGCGGCAGGCGCCTGCTGCCTCACCAGTTGATGGTGTAGTACATGCCCGCGGGTAGCGGCAGGCGCCTGCTGCCTCACCAGTTGATGGTGTAGTACATGCCCGCGGGTAGCGGCAGGCGCTGCTGCCTCACCAGTTGATGGTGTAGTAAATGCCCGCGGGTGGCGGCAGGCGCCTGCTGCCTCACCAGTTGATGGTGTAGTACATGCCCGCGGGTAGCGGCAGGCGCTTGCTGCCTCACCATGCTGCCTCACCAGTTGATGGTGTAGTACATGCCCGCGGGTAGCGGCAGGCGCCTGCTGCCTCACCAGTTGATGGTGTAGTACATGCCCGCGGGTAGCGGCAGGCGCCTGCTGCCTCACCAGTTGATGTAGTACATGCCCGCGGGTAGCGGCAGGCGCCTGCTGCCTCACCAGTTGATGGTGTAGTACATGCCCGCGGGTAGCGGCAGGCGCCTGCTGCCTCACCAGTTGATGGTGTAGTACATCCCGCGGGTAGCGGCAGGCGCCTGCTGCCTCACCAGTTGATGGTGTAGTACATGCCCGCGGGTAGCGGCAGGCGCCTGCTGCCTCACCAGTTGATGGTGTAGTACATCCCGCGGGTAGCGGCAGGCGCCTGCTGCCTCACCAGTTGATGGTGTAGTACATCCCGCGGGTAGCGGCAGGCGCCTGCTGCCTCACCGATGGTGTAGTACATCCCGCGGGTGGCGGCAGGCGCCTGCTGCCTCACCAGTTGATGGTGTAGTACATGCCCGCGGGTAGCGGCAGGCGCCTGCTGCCTCACCAGTTGATGGTGTAGTACATCCCGCGGGTAGCGGCAGGCGCCTGCTGCCTCACCAGTTGATGGTGTAGTACTATCAGCTGTAGAAGTCCATTTCCACTTTAAAGACTACTGTCGCCTGCGCTAAACCGGCCACGCACACTACCGCATTATTTTTTTATCGCAGTCTCCGTCTTTCTTTAAAGTAATGCAAAATTTTGTTACTTCATTTGAAGTTAAGTTAGCGGCCGCACTTAACAATGGTGCTATCATAAGCGAGCGATTGTGGGTTCGATCCTTAATAAAGGCAAATCTTTTTGTTGTTTCTTATAATTTAAAATTATGATAATTGATTTGTATTTTAAAGTAAAAATGTTTGCAAATAATATTTAAACGAAGAGGAAAATTTATTGAATATTTATCCCAAAAAAGGTTTTTATTATATGTTTTAGTTTACTATAGGGGTAATATAATAAAAAAATATATAAAAATAAAACAATAAGCATATTATAATGCAATATACTATAAAGTTATATATTATTCGGTATAGATATACTTATACTAACAAATGAAACAAACGTTGAAACGGCAGCATTGTAATATTTTATATAAAAGTAATCCTTGACAAACTTATGATATTGTTATGGTAAAAAATACAAAAAACATTTTTGGTTGTTAGATATGAAAATTATAATATTATACATATATTATGATTAAAGAGGTTATAGCTTAATTATTCATTTTCTTAAAGAAAAGAGGATTGAAGCTTAACCTGAATATTATTGCAATCATAAAATAATCTATACTAAAACACAAAATAGTGCTTATTACATTTACAATTTTTTTGCGTGTATAGCATGGTACTAGTGCTGTCATCCTGCAGTGACTTTTTTCGGAGTTTGATGGCATGAGATTATAATCTTCAAGCGCTTTCTTAGTTCAAAAGTAAACGAACTTATTTCTTATCGAATTCCGAAATTATTGTTTTATAATTTACCAAAAGTAATTTGTATTGAAATTGCAAAAGGCGACATCTGTTAGCCATTAAGCCAACCGAACATATTACTGTCACTTAGCTAAATTACTTTAGAGATGGTTTAGAGTCCGTTATTAAGATATATAATGGTATATATTTAAAACACTCTGTAGGACACTTCTGCACTGTGATTGTTATCAATAGTTTTTTTTTTTTTTTTGTTTAGCTCGATAAGACTCCACCAGTTGCGCCAGTTTATTTTTAAACCACAAATGCAACCTCCCTTCTTCGCAAGATTTAAAAGTTTATTCAACGGTAAATATTGTCGTTTCGTTTCACTTGTCTCGACAGCTACTTTCGTCCTCCAACCTCTTGACCTTGACCTCCAACGGCTTACAGTATTTCTCTAAAACAGTAACAATTTTATTACAGACTTGCAACAAGCTATTAGTTTGCACCTTAACACAAATAATAATAAAAACAACTTACACAAAAGCCGGTTTCATATAATATTTGAGATATATTGCTGCATATGTCTGTATATTGATTAAAAAAGTGAAACTAATAACACAAACTGGTAACTATATGTTCACCAACTAACAACAGCTAAGTAATATTATTTGAGTTATTGTAGCTAATAATAGTTATTGTAGGTAGCGGAATATTTTTTGTGAAGGAGTGATTCAGATTCTTTCAAGTCTACCGTCATCTTTTTATAATGACTCTAATATAGAAAAAATCTTAAAAGAAAGTATCATCTTTAAGTTGCGGATCGGTATTTTTAGATATTTTTGTTGTCAGCATTCATAACTCACCAATAAACATTTGAAAAATATTTTGTAAGTTATCAGATTTGAACTCGAACCACCTTGAACGCCTATCAAGGCGAAAACCGTTAGGCCATTGAAACACTTACTGTAGACGTTGAAATTAGTAAGTAGTACCTAACAATCATAAGCGGGCAGCAAAGTGTATGAGTGTGTATCAAACTTTATTATAGAAGAAGGTCGTAACTACAACTAGTATTGCTTGGCCATAGTTTTGTGAGATTGCAACTCGACTTTTGGTCTTGACTGTACATGCCCGCAGGTGGCGGCAGGCGCCTGCTGCCTCACCAGTTGATGGGGTAGTACATCCCGCGGGTAGCGGCAGGCGCCTGCTGCCTCACCAGTTGATGGTGTAGTACATGCCCGCAGATGGCGGCAGGCGCCTGCTGCCTCACCAGTTGATGGTGTAGTACATCCCGCGGGTAGCGGCAGGCGCCTGCTGCCTCACCAGTTGATGGTGTAGTACATCCCGCGGGTAGCGGCAGGCGCCTGCTGCCTCACTAAATGATGGTGTAGTACATGCCCGCGGGTAGCGGCAGGCGCCTGCTGCCTCACCAGTTGATGGTGTAGTACATCCCGCGGGTTGCTGCCTCACCAGTTGATGGTGTAGTACATGCCCGCGGGTAGCGGCAGGCGCCTGCTGCCTCACCAGTTGATGGTGTAGTACATCCCGCGGGTAGCGGCAGGCGCCTGCTGCCTCACCAGTTGATGGTGTAGTACATGCCCGCGGGTAGCGGCAGGCGCCTGCTGCCTCACCAGTTGATGGTGTAGTACATCCCGCGGGTAGCGGCAGGCGCCTGCTGCCTCACCAGTTGATGGTGTAGTACTATCAGCTGTAGAAGTCCATTTCCACTTTAAAGACTACTGTCGCCTGCGCTAAACCGGCCACGCACACTACCGCATTATTTTTTTATCGCAGTCTCCGTCTTTCTTTAAAGTAATGCAAAATTTTGTTACTTCATTTGAAGTTAAGTTAGCGGCCGCACTTAACAATGGTGCTATCATAAGCGAGCGATTGTGGGTTCGATCCTTAATAAAGGCAAATCTTTTTGTTGTTTCATATAATTTAAAATTATGATAATTGATTTGTATTTTAAAGTAAAAATGTTTGCAAATAATATTTAAACGAATAGGAAAATTTATTGAATATTTATCCCAAAAAAGGTTTTTATTATATGTTTTAGTTTACTATAGGGGTAATATAATAAAAAAATATATAAAAATAAAACAATAAGCATATTATAATGCAATATACTATAAAGTTATATATTATTCGGTATATATATACTTATACTAACAAATGAAACAAACGTTGAAACGGCAGCATTGTAATATTTTATATAAAAGTAATCCTTGACAAACTTATGATATTGTTATGGTAAAAAATACAAAAAACATTTTTGGTTGTTAGATATGAAAATTATAATATTATACATATATTATGATTAAAGAGGTTATAGCTTAATTATTCATTTTCTTAAAGAAAAGAGGATTGAAGCTTAACCTGAATATTATTGCAATCATAAAATAATCTATACTAAAACACAAAATAGTGCTTATTACATTTACAATTTTTTTGCGTGTATAGCATGGTACTAGTGCTGTCATCCTGCAGTGACTTTTTTCGGAGTTTGATGGCATGAGATTATAATCTTCAAGCGCTTTCTTAGTTCAAAAGTAAACGAACTTATTTCTTATCGAATTCCGAAATTATTGTTTTTATAATTTACCAAAAGTAATTTGTATTGAAATTGCAAAAGGCGACATCTGTTAGCCATTAAGCCAACCGAACATATTACTGTCACTTAGCTAAATTACTTTAGAGATGGTTTAGAGTCCGTTATTAAGATATATAATGGTATATATTTAAAACACTCTGTAGGACACTTCTGCACTGTGATTGTTATCAATAGTTTTTTTTTTTTTTTTGTTTAGCTCGATAAGACTCCACCAGTTGCGCCAGTTTATTTTTAAACCACAAATGCAACCTCCCTTCTTCGCAAGATTTAAAAGTTTATTCAACGGTAAATATTGTCGTTTCGTTTCACTTGTCTCGACAGCTACTTTCGTCCTCCAACCTCTTGACCTTGACCTCCAACGGCTTACAGTATTTCTCTAAAACAGTAACAATTTTATTACAGACTTGCAACAAGCTATTAGTTTGCACCTTAACACAAATAATAATAAAAACAACTTACACAAAAGCCGGTTTCATATAATATTTGAGATATATTGCTGCATATGTCTGTATATTGATTAAAAAAGTGAAACTAATAACACAAACTGGTAACTATATGTTCACCAACTAACAACAGCTAAGTAATATTATTTGAGTTATTGTAGCTAATAATAGTTATTGTAGGTAGCGGAATATTTTTTGTGAAGGAGTGATTCAGATTCTTTCAAGTCTACCGTCATCTTTTTATAATGACTCTAATATAGAAAAAATCTTAAAAGAAAGTATCATCTTTAAGTTGCGGATCGGTATTTTTAGATATTTTTGTTGTCAGCATTCATAACTCACCAATAAACATTTGAAAAATATTTTGTAAGTTATCAGATTTGAACTCGAACCACCTTGAACGCCTATCAAGGCGGAAACCGTTAGGCCATTGAAACACTTACTGTAGACGTTGAAATTAGTAAGTAGTACCTAACAATCATAAGCGGGCAGCAAAGTGTATGAGTGTGTATCAAACTTTATTATAGAAGAAGGTCGTAACTACAACTAGTATTGCTTGGCCATAGTTTTGTGAGATTGCAACTCGACTTTTGGTCTTGACTGTACATGCCCGCAGGTGGCGGCAGGCGCCTGCTGCCTCACCAGTTGATGGGGTAGTACATCCCGCGGGTAGCGGCAGGCGCCTGCTGCCTCACCAGTTGATGGTGTAGTACATGCCCGCAGATGGCGGCAGGCGCCTGCTGCCTCACCAGTTGATGGTGTAGTACATCCCGCGGGTAGCGGCAGGCGCCTGCTGCCTCACCAGTTGATGGTGTAGTACATCCCGCGGGTAGCGGCAGGCGCCTGCTGCCTCACTAAATGATGGTGTAGTACATGCCCGCGGGTAGCGGCAGGCGCCTGCTGCCTCACCAGTTGATGGTGTAGTACATGCCCGCGGGTAGCGGCAGGCGCCTGCTGCCTCACCAGTTGATGGTGTAGTACATCCCGCGGGTAGCGGCAGGCGCCTGCTGCCTCACCAGTTGATGGTGTAGTACATGCCCGCGGGTAGCGGCAGGCGCCTGCTGCCTCACCAGTTGATGGTGTAGTACATCCCGCGGGTAGCGGCAGGCGCCTGCTGCCTCACCAGTTGATGGTGTAGTACATCCCGCGGGTAGCGGTAGGCGCCATCAACTGCTATAAAATTTTATTTAAGTAGATGGTTATTTTAGTTTTTCTAAGTTTTTTTAGGAAATCACTAATACCATTTTTTTTAACTGGCTGTGGATTTATAAGATTTAAGATCTAATAAAATCCCAATGTCTCCTCAGATATCACTAAGAGTTTCTGTAACGAAACGTCTCATTAGACACAATTAAAAAAAAAAGATAATTCTGTATAATAGAAGGACCTTTGTTTACCTCAGCCGACGAAAGAGGTCAGTTATTGTCGAACACTGTATGTATCTGTTAATATGTTTTATGCCTATTCGTTATAGTTATACCCTGTACGAGTATATACCAACAACCGGCGAGACTGTTAATGAAGTAGATACAACCCAGCACACCTACACACTCAGTTGTGTGAAGCATGCCGTCCGTCATACTCAGTTTGAGAACTCAAACTGAACTGCTGTAATAGGTATTAAAATCAGTCGGTAATTTTATTAAGTGAATCAATATCAATACTGATGTACTATTTTGTAAATCATATTCAATATAAATTCATACATTCGTTGACAAGGAGCCGCGCAGCGTGGAGCAAACCAGAATATATTACGTTATTGGTTTGTTAGTCTATTGGTGTCTCGAGAGGGCGCGGGCGCCGCCAGACTGATATTCGAGTGACTCTCTGCGTCTGCTGTTATTATTTTCTAAGACAAAATAAGCTTTATATTAAAACAAAACTTACCTACTCTCACAATGGTGCTTGACATTCGGAAATACAATACTTTGCTGTCTGCCGCTTCCCGGAATGCTCTGTTCTATTCCGGTTCAAGGGACAAACAAACAAGCGACGGCATGTTTTTCAAAAGATCACTTAAGTTTGTTCATGGGGAGCATCTGTTGTTCGGGTCGCTCCTAAATAATGTTAGGTTGTCATCAAAGCGGTAATTTGCATATAATTAATGTAAATATTAATCACAAGGGCGGCTATTAATGATGAAAGTTATGTCGCGGATTACGGCGAGCCACCGACCGATGTCTGCACGAGCGACAACAGCCAAGCGACCGACGCGACCGCCGCGACCGACGCCGCAAGCGCGACGCGGCCTCCTCCACCTCCAGCGCTACAAGTTAGTTGCGTTACGTTCTATTGCTGTTGTTACTTGTTACGCGGACATTATAACTTGCTAACTATTCACGACATGTTAGGCAATTGAAACTACGTGTAATTTGATATTCCTCACAGTGTGGATGTTACAGGTATGTGTTACTTGTGATTTAATGGAACGTTTAGTTGAGATTCATCATAACTAAGTGTATGAGAAGAATAAGTATTCTTGTAGCTCTTGGATCGGCCTACCGTGAGCTTAGTTAAGTTATTATGTATGAGAGTATCATTAGGGCTTACGATTATTTCACTGAAGACAATACTCAGTTTTGCGATTTATTTACTGTTGTATTATGTAGGTACATATATATAGGTATAATCAGAGGATTGTTTTCTCATTTACTGTTATGTTGCCTACAATATACTTGACTCGTACACACTGTATTGTAGTCTCATCAGTAGGTACTTTTTACATGTGTTGCATATTACCTAGAATGGCGGGTGCGCGGCCGGGTACGACAGTCGCGCCATAGAATAAAGAGAGGGAAGTACGTTATCTTCATACAAACGGACCGCGCGCGGCTTGTATGTTTGCGCCATAGTATCTATGCGTCGCCGCACGCACACCTAAACACAATATTAGAGTGCCTATGACTGCGCTAGTCGCGGCTAGCACAGAACGAGGTTCGCGCGTCACGGCTTTTCGGCACATTAGCTTTTAAAAAATGATCACATAAACTGCAAAGTTGGTATGTCTATTTATGAACAAATAAAAGACTTATATTTTTCAAATTATATTTCTAAAAGTTATTTACAAGGATACGGATATATTACACATTAAAGTTTAATAACAACGCGTTTCGTAATAGTCGAAACCGAAGAAAGTAGATATTTTTCTGTAGCTAATTTGTAATTTTGTATTAAATGTGTGATTCAATAGATGTTATGTTTGTATTATTTATATTTGTATTAATTAAAAATAAAAATAAATATGGTTCTTTATGTGTACAAAACTAAAAATAAAAATTACAAAAAAAAGAACTGACTAGTATATGTAAACTAAATACTAAGCAAATAATTTAAACATAAGCTCTTAGTCTATAAATATTTGTTAGCGGTTTGGGCGACAACCGTAACCGACGAAGCGCGGGCAGTCGTCAACCCTAAGACAGTAGGCAATTAAATCGCGGATTGGGTCGCAGATAACCTACTTCCCCTCTTTATTCTATGGTCGCGCGGCGCTGTGCGGCCGTCCGCTGCACTCGCCGATAAATCATCGCCGAACCCGGCCGATTCATAAAAACGACGACGAATGAATAATCATTATTCATTGCACTTTATCAGTGATTTATTACACAGATATTGTATTTTTCTGCGCTTCGTAATTAATACAACAAATCTGATCCAAAATATTGTGTATTCATCGTCAGGTCGACGCGACGCGACGGCTTCCCGGCGTCAATTTGATAACACATTGTTTATCTTTTTAACAAAGACGAACAGATAAGAGTTATAGTTTATTAAAAAAAAAAAACAATAATAATAAAGCAGAGTTTTATTTTTAAGCCTAGAGCACAGACGTAGAGAAGCCAGCCTTTCGGAGTTCTATAAGATGCATTTTGGGGAGTGTGCGAGGGAATTGCATGATTTAATTCCCCCGTCTCCGTCTGCCATCGGACGACTCGTCGTACGGCTAGTTTCCACCCTTACGTTGTTAACACCACTACGATCCGGACGAAGCGTTTCGCCTCCTCCTTTATACCGCGTACATCCCGGGACTGGAACAATTTGCCAGCGGCGGTGTTTCCGTCGGACAACAATCTGAGTGTCTTCAAGGCTAGGCTCTTAATAAGCTAGTGCGCTTTACCATCAACGATTGCGTCACTGCTTACTATCAGGCGGTATTGCGGTCAAGCTCTAGTTTATAATTTATAAAAAAAAAAATGGAAATGGATAGTTGAGGCACAGTAAACAGAACAGTAGGTTATCTAAGACCGCTCGCCGAGTTATTTGCCTAATCTTGCGTTAATCCCCAGGGTTGTCTATTTAGCTTTATGTCCATTTAGCTAAAAGTAAAAGTGGTGGTAACCTTAAGCGTTAGTCGGTCACATCTTACTATAATTTTATTGAGTTAATATTATGACTAAGACGCCGTATTTGTATCAAACAATAGATAAGACAATAGAGAAAAAAAATATTAGTAATTTGCAGTAGTAAGTAATTATTGTGAAATTGCCCTTATCACACTATAATACGCGACAAATACGTTTACCTAAACGATATTTCGTACTCAATCCTCTGTTTTATAGGAAAACTAGGCTTCTTAAAGCTTTAGCTCTAAACATAGTATTCAGGAAGTAAAGGAGAAACCCGATTTTGGGCCAAACTGTTCCAGGAATCAGATATGTACCAAAAAAAAATCGTCTATTTTTCATAATTAACGCATTTAAATCTTAGCGGATAAAAGCCAGGAAAATAGATTGATTTCTAATTTTTATTTTAACCAAGCTTTTTAAATCGATGCAGCACATTATTATACTATACGTCACTAACTTCATAAACGCTATCATTGTTTCAATAGAGCCTACCTTAACAATTTAATCGATTTAATGGTAATCGATACTGTTATAATTAATTAAAAGAACACTCCATTTTAAACAATTGCATTTTAGATATTCAAATCAATTTAAAATAAATTATATTCTGGATATTTTACCTGGATTCTATTGGATTTTTAATGTAAGCGCCATAAAATCAATAATAAATCGATAAAATCGATGGCACCATTGTCGCACTAGTCCAAATGTCAATGTCACGGCTGTCAAATGTCATATCATCCGCTTTTCGTATTTTTGCGCAAGTGGAAGTGTTTTTCGTATTTCTCTTGAATTATTATTTAAATTATTTCACACGACCTGTGCCCGAATACTGGACTTCGAAATTGATTGCCTTCCGACTGACCTTCGCGTGAACATTGAACACTGTACCCTACCACCCCTGCTGACCTTTGCTGGAGAACCGGATTTGTTTATTGAACCTTTAGCTACTGGTACATCATGAGTCTGTGTATTAATTGTGGAATAGCAACAGACCGCAGCAATGCAATAGGAAGACGAAGATTGGAAAATAAATTAATTCTTTCAATTGTACAGGACTGTGTCGCGCCTCAAACGGTTAGTATCAGATTTTTCTTTATCACTACATTTTCATCAAACTAAAATGTTTATGTTGGTATCTGTTGATAGTCTATATCTACACTTTCTACATCTACACTAATATTATAAAGAGAAGAGATTTGTATTTTAGTATGTTACATGTAAACTCAAAAAGACGACGGATTTCGATAATTCTTTCACCATTAGAATGCTACATTATCAATGAGTAGCATAGGCTATATATTATCACAGATCATTAAATGATACCAAAATTTGCATCACAATCATTTGAAATTTTACGTTATTGAGGCACCCGAAAACACTACAATATCTTTTCCCTTTTTGTAGTCATGATACTTGTAATCCATACTAATATTATAAATGCGAAAGTAACTCTGTCTGTTTGTCTGTCTGTCTGTCTATTACGCTTTCTCGCTTAAACCTCTCAACCGATTTTGATGAAATTTGGCACAGACAATCTTTAGATCCTGAGAAAGAAAATAGGCTACTTTTATTCCGGAAATATTTGATGTTCCCGAGGGAAATCTAAAAAGCGCGATATAACCGAATATCACTCGGGCGAAGCCGCGGTCGGAAAGCTAGTAATTAATATTATGGTAAGTGGCCGGCCAGAGTTGACGAACGCGAGCGGTCATGTAATTTATGCGCGTGCTCACAGTCAGTACTGCTCCCTCGTTAATTCCCAGTTATATTATGCCAGCGTGTGCGTGAAATCGCGTGCCGACAAGGCGCGCGGCGCGCACGCATAGACAAACCGAGCGCGGCACGTTTGTATGAAGATGTTTTACTGTTCTGTTTATCGTGGTCGAGGCGCGACTCCTTTCAGCATGAGTGAGTTGAGCAGGCTCAGTGGCGCGCAGTGTGCGTCCTGCCTTATATAGTTGAGGCTCAGTGGCGCGCAGTGTGCGTCCTGCCGTATATATTTGAGCAGGCTCAGTGGCGCGCAGTGTGCGTTCTGCCTTATATAGTTGAGCAGGCTCAGTGGCGCGCAGTGTGCGTCCTGCCGTATATATTTGAGCAGGCTCAGTGGCGCGCAGTGTGCGTTCTGCCTTATATAGTTGAGCAGGCTCAGTGGCGCGCAGTGTGCATCCTCCCATATATAGTTGAGCAGGCTCAGTGGCGCGCAGTGTGCGTCCTGCCTTATATAGTTGAGGCTCAGTGGCGCGCAGTGTGCGTCCTGCCGTATATATTTGAGCAGGCTCAGTGGCGCGCAGTGTGCGTTCTGCCTTATATAGTTGAGCAGGCTCAGTGGCGCGCAGTGTGCGTCCTGCCGTATATATTTGAGCAGGCTCAGTGGCGCGCAGTGTGCGTTCTGCCTTATATAGTTGAGCAGGCTCAGTGGCGCGCAGTGTGCATCCTCCCATATATAGTTGAGCAGGCTCAGTGGCGCGCAGTGTGCGTCCTGCCTTATATTCGTTGATGTGGCTGTGGTAACATCACTATTTATTAAGATGTACTGAAGTCACATCACTATATGCATGTCGGCTTCATTCTCTTTGTAACTGTGTGGACGACAACTTGTACTACTGAATATAGTAAACGATATTATAAAATGATCTTAAGTCTTTAATTCAATCATATAAGAGCATAACATGGTGTCAGAAGTGATGCCTGTAGTGAAGAATTAACGTGAGTAAATAAAGGAATCTAAGAAAAATGAACTACTTAAACTTTGAAACAGGAGCGGTGATTCAAGATGGCGTTCAGAATTATATGAACAATAGGATTAAAACGTTGAATATATCGTCAGTTTCTGCAAACAATGTGGAAGCATGGGGGCGCTAGTGGCAACAACTGGAGCTATATTTATTGGCTACAGGTTTGGATAAATCTCCCGACAAACGCAAAATTGCTATTTTATTGCATCACATTGGAGAAAAAGCGTTACACATTTACAACACGTTTAATCTCAAAATAGAAGAAACCACGTTGTTAGAGGTCAAAATTAAATTTGATAATTTTTTTGAACCGAGAAGGAATATAACCATGTGTCGTCACAATTTCTTCATACGAAGGCAACATAAATCGGAATCCATCGAGCAATTTCTAGCTGATCTAGAAAATAAAAGCCAAGAATGTGAATTGTCAGCATCACTCTGTATATACCTGGGACAAACAGTCCAACTAGGTA
This sequence comes from Sesamia nonagrioides, assembly GCA_017933935.1. NCBI lineage: Eukaryota > Metazoa > Arthropoda > Insecta > Lepidoptera > Noctuidae > Sesamia > Sesamia nonagrioides. Next base: position 631,511 of record JADWQK010002295.1, on the reverse strand, counting down.
GGTCCAACTTCGAGAAAGAAGTGTCTCGTCGAATTCAGCTCGGCTGGGCAGCGTTCGGGAAGCTACGCTACATCTTCTCGTCGTCCAAGATACCACAGTGTCTCAAGACTAAAGTCTTTGACCAGTGTATGTTGCCAGTGATGACTTACGGAACTGAAACGTGGTCGCTCACAGTGAGCCTCATACGAAGGCTCAGAATCACACAAAGGGCAATGGAAAATGCTATGCTCGGAGTTTCTCTGCGTGATCGAATCAGAAATGAGGAGATCCGCAGAAGAACCAAAGTCACCGACATAGCTCTTCGATTCGCTAAACTTAAGTGGCAGTGGGCAAGGCACATTTCTCGTAGAACAGATGGCCGATGGGGCAGTAGGGTTCTGGAGTGGCGGCCACGTACTGGAATACGCAGCGTAGGGAGGCCCCCAACAAGATGGACCGACGACCTTGTGAAGGTCGCGGGAAGCCGAAGGATGTGGGCAGCACAAGACCAGTCAGCGTGGAAAGCTTTGGATGAAGAAGAAGAAGATAGATAAACATCCAAGACCCAGGCCAATCAGGAAAAGATCGTTTTCCATCATGACCTGGCCGGGGATTGAACCTGGGGCCTCCACGACGCAGGCAGGCGTGTTGACCGCTGCGCCACGGAGGACAACAAAGCGCTAAGTTGTTAGCTGCTCTTCAATCCGCAGCCTGCAGTACTGCTCAGATCTCCGATCCGCAGCCCGCTGTATTACCCAGCTCTACAATACGCAGCCCGCTGTACTGGGCAGCTCTTCAAGCCGCAGCCCGCAGTACTACTCAGCTATCCGATCCGCAGCTCGCAGTATTTCACAGCTCTCCGATCCGCAGCCCTCAGTACTGCCCAGCTCTTCACAATATTTCAACGAACATAATTTCTGTACGTATAGTACCTATAGTCGCGCTATTGTTGAACGTGAATAAAATTTTAGCATTCATGCTGCAAGTGTGGATTAAATAAAATATTCTAATATTATTGCTAACTTTCTCATAAACCTCAACTAAGGCCATATGGGAGCAGAAAGGACGGAGGGGGCGTCAATGTTGGAGTGATGGATCTATCGTCTCCTAGAGGTCGCGGGAAGCTTTCAGGAACGCCGCCACACTTTTGAATATTAGTACAATGACACGGTTATCACCTTTGCAGAGGACAGGCTGATTGGCCAAATTGTCAGTTGACCTTGCGGAGTTCTGCTGTGTAATGGTGTTGTTGGATGTGTTCGGTTCACATCTTGCACGTACTACATGTGCGTACAAGTAGGTACTCACGTAATGAAAAATAATCATTTGTGACAAACGGAGGTCCGTATCGCTCCTTTCAGATTTCAAAAGCGGGTTAAAAATAGGTCGTTAAGTAGGAAAATACTTTATTATAATAATACGAGATTTGAGTGGTCTCGCTTTAGTGACAATATGTTAAGTGGAGGGTCCGCCGCGCGCCGCTCGGGCGGGTGGAACGGCTCTAAAACAAAAGGCGATTTAGAGTGGCGCGCGATCATATTTCAGTGCAGGCAGGACGCGGGACGGTTCGGATCGCTTGATTTATTCGAGCTAGCGGCTTGACTCCACTGAATACGACTCACATAGCCGGCTAACAAATGGCTGCCCGGCCGAACGCCAACCAAATAAAGATTATATGTTTGAGGAATAAGTTTTATCTAAATCCGTCGTAGATTCAAACGCGCTATTTACTAATTTGATTGAGCGGCTTTAATCCCGATTTATGCTACGAAACAGCAGATTTATCCGGCCATAGTCTCTCACGAATGCACTTGGTACACGCGGTGCGGCGGCCGCATCAAAGAAACCATTTATCATAACGAGTACAGTTAGAGCACCAGTCGCAGTCCCTTATCACGGAATAAGTATTTCCTTATGGTCCTCTCGTGTTTACATGAGATTAGCTATATTGGGATCTAGATGACGAGCAATATTACCTTGTCGCGTATTTATGAAGAAAGAGGTACGGTGACGTGCGCTACCATGTAAATCATTCATGAAGTATGCAGGCCGCGGTACCATGAGACTACCTGTCGTAGTACCCGTATATTGCAACTGCACTTGTGGCTCACTTGTGTTCCTCACTGGGTGTGGACATGAGGCGGAAGCGAGCGGTACATTTGTTATTAACTGGCACAGGATAGCATGATTTAATATTCAAATTTTTTAAACGAGATACTTAACCTACAGATCCGAATGCGTTGTTAATTAATATAATCTAAACAGACTAGGAAGTAGGCAGGTAACTTATAGCACTTTAATAAATTCCTCTGTGCCGCCGCAGTATATACAGGACATAGTTAGAGTTGTGACTAGTGTTAGAGCCACAATCATTACCCGGACGTCCGTGTTCGTGCGGTGATGCGTCACTCGGCTAATAGAAAGCCACATAGAGAATCGGATCGGTTCCCGGTCCGTATAAGGCGTTCGTTACATTTGTTTTGTGTCGTCGCTACAATTAAGTCTTTATTATGATTTATGATATCTTGATGTACGCTCTATTATTATTTTTTGTAATAATAACTATAGTCGGTGGTTATTTATATTTAACTCAATAGATTCAATCACTAAGGTAACAAACCACTGATAACTAATTAGATGCAAAACCATCCACCACTTCTGAAGCAAAATCACCCACTACACCTGGAACAGAACACCGACCATACCTGAAACAAAAACACCTACCTCACCTGTAACAGAACACCGACCAGACCTGAAACAAAAACACCTACCACAACTGGAACAGAGCACCGACCAGACTTGGAACAAAAACACCCACCACACCTGGAACAGAACACCGACCAGACCTGAAACAAAAACACCTACCACACCTGGACCAAAACACCGACCAGACCTGGAACAAAAACACCCACGATACCTGGAATAAAACCGTCACATAACCTACATACTTCTACCTGCAAAAACGCTCCGTAACTTCATCAAATTAGTTAAACTTACGATTGAAAGTATAAAGCTGCAAGTAAAGCCCACCTCCTAAACTTTAATTCTACGTTAATCCAGGACGGAATCCCTAAAGATTAGGACTTATCCGTTTTGCAATCAATCAGCTCAAGCAGCTGAACCACTTCATAAATTATAATATTATCCAAATTGGATGGTATGTTGAACACAAAAAGCTGGCGTGATTGGCGGTGTTTCTCTACTATCGAGCTGTTTACTTTCAATTTCGTTGTAAACTTATTGCTGTTTGTTTGTGGGAGGCGATCTGGTCGCACCTCGTTCCCTCCGCTCCGCCACCCCTCCCTCCACTCGCGTGCTCCTCCGAGGCAGGAGCTGCCAGTGGTGGGTCGTACCTGGCTTAGTCATTGAGTAGTGCCTGCACATATAGATGTACTTGTGTTTTGAAAATAGGGCTTTGAGTATTGTAATAGATGGTTAATAGAGTGATAGATGGGATCTCGATAGAATTTGGCAAAACATAGATGACATCCTAGGGAAGGATGTACGCACATTCTTTGTCTTAGTAGTATGGTCTTGTGGAATAATTTCCAATATCAACGCAGACAAAGCAACGGGCAGAAGCTAGTAATTTAATAAATATTAATTTGTTTAACATGAGCGCGGGGCTTAGATGCGGTTGGACGGGTTTGGCAACGAAGATGAATTGTTGTGGTGTTAAAAATAAACATGGTTAACATAAACAACATGTTCATTACAGAGCACATCGGGGCTGTACTGCACCACGAGCAAAACACTCATTACTGATCGATAGCGCGCTCCTAAAGTGAGACCGTACCCACTTGGGACTGGTAGGAATGGTCTGACCATTTGCCGTGCGTATAGACATTTAGAAATTGATTTCATCAAAAAATTTTAAGTATCGTCGGCGAACTAAAAGGGGTTAATTTTCGAAATCCTGTCAATTTACCACGACATCAGGGTCGGCAACGAAAAAAATCAAACGGTCAATATAAAAAAAAAATCGTCGACCGAGGCTCCGTCCTTCGAGGCGAGAAATTAAAGGTCCCACATGTCGACGACGATAGCACGCGCATTAGTTTTTCCGCATCACTTCACGACTCGAGTGATGGCTCACTTATTTCTGTCGAGTAACAGAAGATTTTTCACTGATGCCTTTCAATGTTCTACATGAACAAATAACTTAATTGAGTTTGAAACGACGGAAAATTATGACATTCGACCGCGATACACGAGGACCGACTTTCTCTTAAAATGCATTTAAGTATTATACATATTTAAATTGCATTATTGCTTTGAAGACCACCAATGTAAACTTTACGAGGATAAATAGATGTCTTTTAGGTGCTAAACACACACATTCAAGTCAAATAATATTAGAGCAAATATTTGAGGCCCAAACAAATATTTGTCCCATTACGGAATCGAGCCCTGCTAGAAACATTTGGGGTCATCAACGATTAATCCTAATTTAAAGTTTCTTTTATAATACCAGTGGGACAGTGTCGCTAGTTCTCCTAGTGAGGCGGAGACAAGAGGAGAGTGTCTTGATTAATCTTGCCGTTAAGTCCTAGCGCGTTTAATTAAAATGGGATTATCTTGAGGTTGCATAGCGGTGCGGCCTACTTCGGCAGCGATCGATGGCGACACGCCGTTGAAACGTTTCGGTCGGTTTTGGTGTGGTACTATTTGTTTAGTGGCAATAAAGCATAGACACAATGATGGGGTTTCGTACCGCGAAGTGTGAACCTTCAACATTAAAATGGGAAACGTCATGTGAGAGACTTTCCAGAACAGCCTGCTAGCTTATACTAATTGTGGAACCAAAACAAATATTTATGTATAATAACGTGCTTGAAAGGTATCGTGACATCAGCGGTACCCGCGCGTGGGCGGCACCGCGTGGCCCGTGGTGGGTGCCGTACGGCCACCGACGGCTGAGCAATCGAGGCGGTGCCTGTAGTCGTTACTTATATTTTCCGGGCAAGACTAATGTTTTCCCTCGGCTAATAATTCGCGGAGGATAAAGGCCGCTCGGCCGCCACTTAGCGCGCCGCCGCCGCCGGCTCGGCTCCCAGGGGACCCGCCTTTTACCCTCCAAATTGAGTTTCGCTGAGTGATTTAGAACAAAAACTAGTTATAGACGAGTGCCGGCGCTCGTATGTTTCAATGGCGAGTTAATGATTGTACTTAAATGTCATGACGGTATTCTATTCAGAGCTGTACGCAAGTGCTCGCTTTATCGGCCGCTATTTGAAATCTTTTCAATCGCGCAAAGTAACGGCTCAAAGGGGTTTGTTGAGGAAGGATGTAATTGTAAAGAGAGCGAAACTCGCGCGGCCGCAGCGCGCTGTGTCTGATCGAACCGAGTGTATACAAGTTTACATGCTCCCATAATTCATGTGTTAGGACGACTATGCTACCGCTGTATACATAACTAACACTAGATAGATATTGCCACTAACCTGTCCTCTTCTCGGGGTCTCGGAATAGCACATCATCGAGCTTGGCAGGCGCAGATCGGCCCTTGGAGTTGAAGGCGACGGCTACCAGCCGGAAGCGCACGTCCCACTCCAGGCCCCGGACTGTCCACGAAGGCTCGTCTGATGTCAGGTTCGCTCTGAGGAACAAATAATAATAATAAGCCTTATCTAACGGTACCGCCGCTGGCTGGTTGAGCTCCGTCCCCAATCTTAATATAAATTACTAAAATAATTTAGCTAAATAATAAAAATATCTTAAAATTTAAATTATAAATAGAATAAATACAACAATATTATATTTCCGAAAATCATAAGGCATTAGTACAATTATTCTTAAATGTTAATTATATTTCTATGGATTTTATATGTGCCTGAATAAGGTATTCCTGTAACAGCAATTCAATCCGGTCCAAAAGAGAGGCCATGGTTAAGCGAACGAGTGTTGCACTACAGGCAGTCTCCGAATGGGGCAATGCCAATCTTGTAGCATTCAATGCCGCCAAAACACAGGCGTGTCTTTTCACCGCCAAAACGAGCCCATTCACCTTGGCTCCTACTTTTCGAAATGTGTCCTTGGAGTGTTCCGACCGCCTTCAGCTTTTGGGAGTTGAGATTTCCTCGAACCTTAACTTTGGGCAGTTCATTGAGTCCAAGGCCAAGGTGGCTGCCAGGAAACTTGGCGTTATCGCAAAGGTCCGACAGTACTTCACACCTGGGCAGTTTCTAATGTTATACAAAGCACAGGTCCGTTCGTGTGTGGAGAACTGCACCCACTTTTGGGCTGGTGCTGCTAAGTGTCACCTGGCGACTTTGGATTCAATGCGTGCGAAGAGGCTGATTGGTGACCCTGATCTAACTCGAGATGGTCTCCAAAGCCTAGAGCACAGGCGTAGAGTAGCCAGCCTTTCGGTGTTCTATAGGATGCATTTTGGAGAGTGTGCGAGGGAATTGCATGATTTAATTTCCCCATCTCCGTTCCACCATCGGACGAACCGTCGTACGGCTAGTTTTCACCCTTACGTTGTTAACGCCACTACGATCCGGACGAAGCGTTTCGCCTCCTCCTATAAACCGCGTACATCGAGGGACTGGAACAATTTGCCAGCGGCGGTGTTTCCGTCGGATTACAATTTGAGTGTCTTCAAGGCTAGAGTGAATAGGCTCTTAATAAACTAGTGCGCTTTACCATCAACGATTGCGTCACTGCTTACCATCAGGCAGGATTGTGGTCAAGCGCTGGTTTATAATATACAATATGTTAAGAAAACCCTGTCCGACCCGTAAGGATAATAAAGGTTAGGTAAACACATGGCCAAATAAAATATGAAATTTTACATAATCATCATAGTAACAATACTAGTGAATTTTGAAATTATCTTTTTTTCCCGAAAACTTCCCCAAAATTAGGTAAATTTTTAAAATATGACAACACCATTTTCGGCGGTATCATCGTTTGATTTATTGTTGGATATTAAATGTATAAATTTATGTTTAATATTTGGCGGTCCCGTTTGTGATGCCGGCGCGCAGCGAGTTTGTCGGTGTCCTCAAAGAAAAAAGTACGTGAAACTAGGGATGTACTATTTTTTGCGTAATAACGTTTTTTTATCGCTATTAATCGAAACTTGTATCTGGTTGAAGGATTTGTTGTAAAAACACAGATTACCCAATGGTAAAAGTACTTTTGTTTGTTTATCGATTAATTAGTAATAACATTATTATAACACAAGTATTAGTAAACAGAAACGAGAAAGACTTATGAAACACAATTTTAGTAAAGTTTTACAAATATTTTATCGGTCAATATCATCGATATTGAGACAGAAACTGAAATTAATACTTTGGCATGATTTTAATTTACAGCAGTGTACCTCGCTAATTTGAGTTTTGTAAAAGTTCTAAACAATTCCATGCGATGTTGAATCGAGAATAAGAATGAGAAACTACAATACTAAATCGATACCAAAAATAGACGATTATCAATCGATAAAAAAAAACAATATTTTGATTACTTTCACATCTCTATCAAAGCAGGCCGCCGCCAGCCGCGTAGATACCTATTTTTATAAAATAAAAATAATTTTTACTTTAAATTATAAGTTGCGCGTAAACATTGCTGGTGTACACACTATTCGTGTATTGTGTGATCATGTCGTTTTCTAACGTAGAGTAATGTAACATGCTGATGGAGGTAGTAACTGCAATTAGCTGTGTTGTGATTAGGTGTTAGACGATTTGGAAGTGGGTAATTATCGGTCAATGCACGAGGGTTCCAGCATGACGGTACCTCACGATATTTTTTCCGACCTGTACCTACGTGAGTACATTATCATTATTGCCCATTATCAGTTCAGCGAGCAGTGGATTGGTAGGGGCCAACTGTGGCCAGGGCGAATTTGACACCACTTGATTTTTATTTGTGTGCATGTCCGTGCTAATCTCGTGCGACGAAATATGGAACATCTCCGCCACAGCCATTCTGCTCATCCAATGAAATGATACATTCGGAGAGTCAGACGACCTTCCTACTTAAAAAAATTCTTTTCTCGAGCTGCCTAAGTATCATTGTTTCTTTCGAGAGTCGATAAACGTGAGGAAGCTACCTATACCTACAAGCATGAGGTCAACTGCGGTCATGACCTGTGCCTGTGTTGCCATGAAATTACCTATTTATTTTATTTATTTATTTTTTAGGGGGTATTTTTTTTAAGTTTAGCCAGGTTTTGCAGGCATTAGTAGAATCAGTTATCGATACCTAACAATACCTTCACGGATCGGACAGGGTTTTCTTAACATATTGTATAAAAAAAGCGCGGGTTCGATCCCCGCGCAGTGCAAATATTTGTATGCATAAATATGAATATTTGCACTGGTCTCGTCGTGCCTCGGAAAGCACATTAAGCCATTGGTCCCGTTTACCATACGAACGTCTAATGGCAGTCGATACGGGTTGTTGGAGCCCTCAAAACTCCAACAATTGGTCTAACTGTAATGCTTCAATATCGCCTTCGGGTTGTGGAGCTCAGCCGGCAGTCGCTTCACGGAAAATATCGAAGTTTAGCCAAAATCAGCAATTAGACTGGTAAATCGGACCCTAGACTCCAAAGATGAAAAACCTTCGAATTCGACTGGGATTAACGCTGAGAAGATGATGATGATACCCTTATGGGTATCATCATCATAGCACTACTTTTGGCACCAGCCCAAAAGTGGCTGCAGTTCTCCATACACGAACGGACCTGTGCTTTGTATACCCTTATGGGTATCATCATCATCATTATCATCATCTTCATTTTTATATACATAAAATAAAAAATAAGTTGAACCACACTAATACTTTGCTGAACTTGTTGCACTTTGCAGCACCATCCCAAAATATGTGGCTGTACCACACATAATCGAGCGGCGGGTTCTTGGTCTCTCAGTTGCCTTCCGGTGTCATGGGCGTCTCCTGCAGTGACTAAGGGTATGAGGGGTATAGGGACTGCTACTGCTTCACTCCCTCAGCCTTCTCCTTTGCAAGCATTACTGCTTCGCAGAAAGACGGGACGGCTTTCCATTTACTCTCGCCCCGTACCATGGCCTGAACCAGAGCCTGACGCACGAAGTCGCAAGCATAACGACACGGCGGTACTCTTCTCAAGCCGGGCAAACTTCCACTTTATGCTCCACCGTGCTCTCAGGGCGACCCACGCAGTGGTGACAACCTGGCGTTTCCTCCCGTATTATCCACCCAGACGCGGAAGGAGGTGCAGAAGATGTGGGCTACAAGCCACCTCTCTGGCCACTCCTAAAAGAGGAACTTATTGCCACACTTGTGGTGTACATAGCACTGGCTTGCGACAATCACACCATCTCCATATCACCATGATATCCCGCCGGAGCCTCTATTCGCTGTACCATGATTTCTCGCGGCAGCAAAGTTAGTCTCTCACTACTCCGAAATGTGTGCGAGGACATCGGTCCCCAACCCACAATATGGACACTGACACATGCACTGCCATCGCCACCACATTACAGCCTTGTAAAGTAAATGAATGCATATTTCACAAATTGTGTCCACTAGCAATGAGGGTGTTATTATCCCCGGGCCAGTGTACCTTCATATGTCAAACTTTTAATTAGTCAATGTTGTAACTTGTGAGAAAGTTTATTATCAGTTTGGTTGCTCATTACTGCGAGCGGCGAGTGAAATGAAAAGATATGAGTGAACTCACTTCACCGGATTAAGGAATAGCTGTCGTGTCATTGTGGATGGGAGTGAACTCACTTCACCGGATTAAGGAATAGCTGTCGTGTCATTGTGGATATGAGTGAACTCACTTCACCGGATTAAGGAATAGCTGTCGTGTCATTGTGGATATGATTTTTGTGTTATTGATTGGTATTCGTGACACTGTCTATTTTATCACTGGAACAATGTTGACAAATATATTAAGCGTCGTGAGGAAAGATGTTGGCTATTGTTGGGAGTACAAACCGGTTTGGGCGCACTACTGTATACGATCGACGGGAAAGAATCCGATGTTTGTCGGAGCACGACTGCTCACAGCAACAGTAGGCTAATATAAAACACTAGAAGAACATTTTTATTGTAAGTAAAAACATTTCATATGTTAGGCAAAATATTCACATGTATACCAAAAACAGTGAGATTCATAATGTTTCCACCGACTTCAAAAGGTTCATAACTCTTTTGTTGGGCTTGATATAACTTTTTTATAACAATATACCCTCTGCTTTGCCACACTTCCCTTACAATGCATTTAAAGCACAAATCAAATCCAACCTTTGTTCAAAGGCATGTTATTCCGTAAACGATGATTTAAATGATAAGAATAGCTGGTCGCTCTGATTGACTCAAGGCCATGTTTGTGTTCCTTCTCCAGAATTAGCTTACTGACACGTTATACCTATGAGTTCATATAATTTGCTTTTTTACAAAGTGTAAATAGGTATGTGAGCTGCCTAGCCCTTTATACCTGGGGCTTTTATTTAGGTTATAAGATTTTACTTATTTACAGCCTCCGTGGCGTAGCGGTAGCGGACGCGGCCGCTGCGCAAGGTGGCGCGGTTTCGATCCCCGCACAGTGCAAGTATTTGTATGCATGAATATGAATACTTGCACTGGTCTGGTCGTGCCTCGGAAAGCACGTTAAGCCGTTGGTCCCGGTTGCCATACAAACATCCAGTGGCAGTCGTTACGGGTTGTTGGAGCCCTCAAAAGTCCAACAATTGGTCTAACTGCAATGCTTCGATGTCGCCTTCGGGTTGTGGAGGTCAGACGGCAGTCGCTTCACGGAAATTTTCGAAGTTTAGCCATTTCAGTAGTTGGACTGGTAAAGCGGACCCCAGACTCTAAAGCTGAAAAGGCTTCGGATGCGACTGGGATTAACGCTGTGATGATGATGATGATGACATTCCCATTTTAATGATATTTTTTTGGCTTTCCTGGTATTTTGGCGTGGCTAGCTGGCATATGGTGAATAATTTTATTTTATGTTGCGTTCATTACTATATGGCGTTGTATTAAATCATATGTTTTTTTAAAAATAAACAGACAACTGTGCTGCTGGGAGTTTGTTCCGCCACTTCTTATTCTCAGCGAAAGCACTAGGAAATGACGAAGGGCGTGACTTTTGGGGGCCCTGTTTTAAGAAATATTGACGTTCAAAAATTGCTGATTCTCAGCCTTATTTGAATAAATGACTTTTGATTTGAGTTAATTCGTATAGTATGTATGGACGTACATTTCATACTAGTATTTAGGGATGTTGCTTATTTATTAATATATATGTATACAAATAAGTGTAGGTAGGCGCTAGGTGTTAAAGATTTTGTAATTAGCCACAAAGTGCCCGCGCCGGGACAGAAGTAGGATTATTGATATTATGCTCGATACGTTTTACACAAAAAAAACTCATTGATAACTTTCGTCGCCTATGCGAACGAAGGCGCGGGCACAGCTTGTGTGAAATTAAGTAACCAAATGCCAAAGCCAGCATGTAAGCAGTTATCTATCAAAAATTTAAAAAAAAAAAGTACGAGCAGGTCATAATAATATTGTATACAACATTATTTTTTATTTATGAGAAACCCAAAATAGGTGTCCAGTATTTTTAAGTAAAGAATCTATGTACAAAATATCAAAAAAATAGGTATCATGAAAAACCACAAAGTTATGAGCTTGTTATCCTACTTAGCTGTCCCAATAAAAATATGGTCTCGGGTGGCGTCAGCTGTGCGCAGTACTATGATCTATCGTAAGCTGAGTGGAGAGCTCGGTAATCACACTGCAACAATCTAAAAATGTATTTGGGACAAAATATAGCATGGTGTAAAAAAGATTGGTTTCGATTCAGTTGCTTATTCTGAACAAACTATATTCAGGTTTCGCATAAACAAAAAAATGCTTTTAATATAATAAATGAAAAACCGGCGCAAGTTGAGAGCATGTTGGGTACGCTCAGTATAGGGTTTCGTAGTTTACTGTCCGTCACAATAAGCCTAAAGTACAGCGCCATCTCTTGGGGGAATCGGGTTACTAATTTATACAAAGTAATTTTGGATTACATGAACCGATTCAATACTTAATTCGCTTTTTATTTGAAATAAGGTATATTCAGGACAATAAAACATATAAACCAACATAAATATTAAGAAAAACATAAGCGGAAAATTAGAAAGTCGATATTTTTTACATGACGAGTTATATGCAGTGGCGTAGCTAGCTTGGGTGGCACCCGGGGCGGAAGTTGGTGGTGTCACCCCATAGAAAGTAAAAAACTGGCAGCTATTTCTACACAACTGTGCTGTCATCTGCATACCCATAGATACCGGGCATCAGCAGATCGTTAATATACAGCAAGAACAGAGTTACAGAGAGAAAAGCCCCAGGAGGAACACCGGCATTAGTCGACATGGGGACCGTTCAGTCAGGAAGTCTTTTATCCAGTCAGTCAGGCCAGCGAAAATACCGTATCCTGGAAGTTTACTCAATAGGCCAGCGTGCCATACCCTTTCGAAACCTTTGAGACATCAAGAGAGACGGCAATTGCTTCCCCATTTTTCTCGAGGGCCTGGCCCCATAAATGAGTGGCATACACTAGTAGGTCCCCAGTTGACCGATTGCGGCGAAACCCGTACTGTCGGTCACTGGGGCGATCGTTACCTTCCAGGTAAGCCAAGAGGCGCGATTCAATACGCACTCCATAATCTTGCAGAGTATGGAGGTTATTGTAATCGGCCGATAGTTGGTAGGATCGGCACGACTACCCTTTTTGGGGACCGGCTGCACGTTGGCAGGCTTCCAAGACTTGCGCACTATACCTGTTCTAAATGAGAAGCGATACAAGCGCGTCAATCCAGGAGACAACTCGGGCGCACATGCCTTAAGAATAATCGCTGGTATACCATCTGGGCCACTAGCCATATTCACTTCCATACGACAGTGTACTCTCAAAACCTCCTTGTTCCTAATGCGAACCTACGGCATTGAAGTTTCGCAATGAGGTAAATTAGGTGGAGTAGAACTGCTAGTTTTGTGCCTGCAGCACATTTCCTTTTTTAGTACGATGAGATCACAAGACTCTCGTTACTCAATTACAGATAGGTAGATTTATAAGTCAGTCGACCAAATACCTCTGTACATATTGTATGTCTTTCAAATATAAATAGTTATGCGTTTATGGAGTTTCATTGAAGTGTGAGTTGTGTTCCTAGGGTCCTTACCCTTGGAACACAGAGGACAAAACAGTTTCAAGATACGAATTGTGGCAAAGATGCAAAGACCTGCTATCTCTCTCGCCGTATGAGCCAGTGCTCCATTAGGCTTAACCAGCGGAGGCAGTGTGGGCCAACAGAAGTTCGCCTCGACCGATTTGGCAAGGGACCAGAAAGATCTGCTACCGGATGGCTGCACTGAGAGCTTATTGCCAATATGAGTAATGCGGTCGAAGCGAGCCTTCTTAAGCGACTTTTTGTAGGACTTTGCAGCACGATCAAAGGCTCTCTTCTTTGAGCTAATATCCGGAGCTCTATGGTCCCGAGCTTTAACCCAGGTGAAAAATGCCGTATGCTTACGCTCTTCAGCTTGAATATCGTCGGCGTTAAACCATGGGCGAGCCGAGCCACTGACGGGAACATCACTGAAGGGGATAAAATACTTCATAGCTTGACGCACCACATCGGATATAGCGTCCGCACATCTAGACGGATTGTCAGAAGAGAAGCGGACCAGCTGGCAGGGATAAGACGCAAAAACGTGGCGCATCTCATCCGAATTTGCTGAGTTCTATCGCCACATTCGCCGTTCACCACGTGAGTCGCAATCTAGTGGGGTGAAGGACGATACAGACTTCACCAGACAGTGGTCTGAACTTCCTAACGGTAAGGGAACTATTACAACACATCTGTCCGGATTAGTGGTCAGCAGAAGGTCCAAAAAATTGGCGGTATGGCCAACTACATCAGGCACCCTAGTCGGTTGTCCTACCAGCTGGGAAAGGTCCATTAATAGCGTAAAGTTACGCGCTTCTCAACCAACATAGTCGATCCTCTGTGTATAGGAAATGCCAGTCTTGGTGGCAGGCATTCAAGTTCCCTAGAGCGACGAACTGATTGGAGAGAATAGATTAGAATACCTACTCTTTATTATGTACACCGTATAGATTACAGAAAATAAATAAGTATAAAGATTTTACAATGGGCGGTGTTATCGCTAAGAACGATCTTTTACAGACAGGTGTGCACTTTGAATGAGAAGACGTGCGTCCGCTGTGCACACCTACTTTTCTTTTTATGCCTTTTCATTTTTAAAACTGAGTGAATAGGAAGGAAGACGGCAGTTGAGTGACGTGATGCAATGTTAAATCCAACAACATGACCAACGATACTGCGCCAGAGGGAGATTGGTCTGGAGACGGTGGGGACGCCCGAATCCTCCCTGGAATCGCCAACCAGCAGGATGGAGCCACCTTGGGATTTTTCGCAGTTGGCGGGACAGCCCGTCGTCTGCGGCTGGCACACTTTTTGGGCCCCCAAATACCTGCGGTAACCGTGAATCAGCGGAACACCGTGCTTCGGATCCCGCTACCCTCCACGATCAAACTCCCGACACAACAACAATTGGCGCATTGTACACGGCACACAACGCAACAAAACTGCTTAGACCCATCCTCCATACGGCTTCACCAGTCATTATGCCAGAACACGGCGAATCGCTTGGCGGCAAGACTTTATCTGGTGGGTGGTAACTTCTGCCGGCAGCCGATGTTATGTTTCTAAAATATATTTTCTTCTTTTAACTATCTATCATTATAGAATAATACACCATTAACAATTATTATTTATGACAACCAAATACAACATACTTCACGATCTCGAGTATCGGACGGGGAATCTCCCACGACAGCGTCAGGGTCTTTTGCGGGAATCCTCGAGCGGAGCTAGTGCTAGTGGAGGAATCGCTAGAAAAAAAAAAAAACAATTGTGCTAACGATTTAGATGCTAACGAGACTGGGTGGGTGTTACCCCAAAACAGGTGACACCTGGGGCGGACCGCCCCCGCCGCCCCCCATGCTCGTATCTTGGGTAGTCGGCGGTCGGCCGTTTTAAATGTCAATGTACGTATACATATCACCGCCTTTATGAATTTATTTAAAGTTTTACAATTTAAAAAAATAAAAAAAATACAGTTTTGCAAAATTCAGACACTAATCTTTACATTTTGCTATTTCAATAAGTTTCTCAGTTTCGTCATAACTCAACAACATCAACCAATTATTTAATTTATTTTTACCCGACTACGGCAAAGCAAAAGGAGGGTTATGATTTTGACAGGCTATGTATGTATGTATGTATGTATGTATGTATGTATGTATGTATGTTCATCTGTTCCCTCGTAACTTCTAAACTACTTATTCGAATTCGATAAATGACATATCATTAGAAGCGTCTTAATTGTCTGCTAGTTATAGGCTATATGGAGTTTCACAAAATCTAACGTGGCGCCCTCTAGCGGACAAAATATACAGAGTAAAAAAAAAAAGTTAAGATAAATATGCCGTGTTTAGTATCATTTGAAAGGGCTTTACTTGTACATTTTGAATATATATATATATTACTAGCATTTGCTTGTGACTTTACCTATATTCATGGGCTGATTGCATATAATTCACATCTTTTCGTTCATAGATAGCTTCTTTACTACTTATCAGAATAAGACCACTGCAGAACCATTAGAAGGGCCTTGATATTCTTTTGGTTATGAGCTATAAAGCTTGTCACCAAATTTAGTATTACGCCCTCTAGCGGACAAAAAGTTCTATGTTAATATAAAATTAAAATAAATATACCGTATTTGGTATCTATCATCTGAAAGAGCTTCACGAGTACTTTACGCTTGACTGCAATCCCGCCTGATGGTAAGCAGTGACGCAATCGTTGATGGTAAAGCGCACTAGTTTATTAAGCCTATTCACTTAAAAAACTTATGAATAGCAAGGATGACGGCAGTTGAGCCAGATGATGCAATGTTAAACCCAAGACCAACACGATCAACGATGCTGCGCCAGAGGGAGATTGATCTGGAGACTCTCCACGACCAAACTCCCGACACAACAACATTTGGCGCATCGTACTCGCCACACAAGGCAACACAACTGCTCAGACGCGTCCTCCGTACGGCTTCACCAGACATCATGCTGGAACACGACGAATCGCTTGGCGGCAAGACTTTGTCTGGTGGGTGGTAACTTCTGCCGGCAGCCGATGTTATGGCCTACCACCGCTAGAAAAACATCCAATCTATTTATACTAACGGCATCATCCACTAATTCATGACCCATTCGGTGCCATCGACGCAAATGTGCGTCGCTACTACGAAAAACCGGGAGCTTCATACGGGGAAACCGTTGCTATACGCGCTACGATCCAAGCGCTACGAAATAGTAAAATAGGACATCTCTACATATTACTATACGCCGATACATAAGTCAAAAGAGATGTATGTTAACTACCTAGTTTTTAGTTCGTCAATTTAACTTTTGTTAATATTATGCGCCACAAATACACTTTAACACCAAAATAGTACAAATAATAAAAAGTAAAAAAACTAAAACCCAACTACGACAAAAAACGACGCTGAAAAAGTATAAAACAAGATTTTCAGAATACTGAACTGAACAAAGTTGCTAATGTAGTTGCAAGTAAATGGAGACAGTAGACTCTACCAAGTATGCCTATTAGAGATAAATTTTCATGTTTGGAAAGGCGTAGTCACACGTTACATATACCTACCGTAGCACTTTCATAACGTGTGACTGCGGTTTTCCAAACATGAAAATTTATCTCTAAATAGTGAATATTGCATACTTCAGAATAGTATCGGAAGACATTATTGTCAATTTACAACGAAGGCATCTTGGTAGAGTCTACTGTGTCCATTTACTTGCAACTATATTAGCAACTTTGTTCAATTCAGTATTCTGAAAATCTTGTTTTATACTTTTTCAGCGTCGTTTTTTGTCGTAGTTGGGTTTTAGTTTTTTTACTTTTTTTTTAAGATTACACTTATTTAGTTTGTATAGTGAGATCGTTTTGTTAATTTTGTTGTAAAGCCTGGAACTTAATGCGTTGTATTGTCGCTGTGCGAAAGCTGTTTTACATTGCACAGAGGGGCAAACAAGAGCACCACTTCGCTTATTTAAACTTTCCTTATTTAAGGGAAGCAGTGAATGTCTTCGGAGTATCGTGCGGAGAATAAACAGCTGCCGCACCATCAAAACCTTGGCCTCCTTGTATAGTTCAGAAGTAGAATAATCTCGTGGCTTACCATGAATAATCTTGAGAATAGACCTCTGTGCCTCTCCTCTGTGCTCTGTTTTGTGGTATTGGGGAGATAAAAACGAATATATTTAGTTTTATCCACATTCAGCGTAAGTAGATTTGAGGTCAACCACAACATGACTTCCCTCATATTACTCTCGGTATATATCTTAGCTTCATCCCAGGTATTCCCATACACTAAGAGTGCTGTATCATCTGCATATGTAAAAATGTCACAGTTCTTCAATTCTATCTTACATAAGTCATTGATGTAGACTATAAACAATGTGGGTCCGAGAATACTCCCTTGCGGGACTCCAAATTTTATTTCCTCGTCATCACTCACCACTGTATCAATTTTAACTGCCTGGGTACGACTTGTCAGGTAATCTATAAATATATACAATGCCAAACCGCGGACACCAATGTGCTGTAGTTTAGATATAAGGATTGGGACAGAAACCGTATCGAAAGCTTTTGATACTTTGCTTTTGTCCAGAAATACACCATAGCACTTGTAGCTCTTGTCCAATTTATTGGCAACCATGGAACTGAAACTGGTTACAGCATCCTCAGTTGATACACCTGGCCTAAATCCATACTGGTTTTCTGAGATTATGTTAAATTTGGTGAGATAATTTGTCAAACAGTTATTAAGAATTTTTTCTAGTATCTTCGATAATGTACTCAGCACAGAAATAGGCCTATAATTCGTAAGCTGATCTCTGTCCCCACCCTTGTGTACAGGGGTCACTATTGCCCTTTTTGCCCTTGCAGGGCCTGAGTGACACTTCCTGCCTGAGAGTCGGTTTACAACATCCCATATTGCTTTTGGATTAGGTTGATCCTTAGTAAACAGATACATAAAGCATTAATGCATGAAATATGTTTTTTATTAATTATACCAATTATATTCTCTATTCATAATTAAGACAGTCCAATGTCTGTCGGGTCAGCCAGTAAATATACATATAAATAGGGAATGCGCAGTGGGTAGTATGTTACGTGTGAGGTGGAGAGGTGTGTGTGTGTGTGATGTACGGGTGTGTGTATTTTATTGTCCACATGACAAAATTAATCTATAGATTAAATGTGTGGAATTAAGTGTTTGTGTGAAGTATAGTCTGGATTTCATAATATGTCAATATAACCTTTGCTTATTAACCATCAGTGTTCCGCTCATCATCAACCTTTTTTAACCGACTTCAAAAAAGAGGAGGTTACTCAATTCGACCGTATATATGTATTTTTTTATGTTTGTTTGCGCATAACTTCATCGTTCATGAGCCGATTTTGATAATTCCTTTTCTGTTGGAAAGAAGACATTCCCAAGGTATTCCCATAATAAGGACATCAGGGTATGATGGTGGAAGACCAGAAAATTCATGGGGAACTTTCAAAAATTGTAGGGACGGCTAGTGCATTTGTAAGTTTATTCGTTAGGTATTTTAAAGCACTGCAATTTAATAAGGGTCTGGAGTATATCTGATGATGGAACCGCGAGACAGGCGAGGGAACTCCTCAACGATTCACAGCAGCAACCTTGTGTTTGTGCTTGAATAATTTGTATTGATAAGAACCTTACACCTGGATTGGTGGTGACTGTCATTAGGGAGCTGATGATGAAGACAAAGGTCACTTCAGGGAACTCCTCAACGATTTACAGTCGTTACCTTGTGTTTCAACTCAATTCATTTATATTAATGAGAACTTTGCTTCCATATAGGTTATAATGAATGTCTGCAGTAGATCTGATGATGGAGCCGAAAGGCAGTCGAGGGGACTCCTCAACGATTCACGGCAGCTACGCTATGTTCGTGCTTGATTAATTTGTATTGATAAGAACCTTACGTCTAGATAGGTTGTGGCTGTCAGTAGGGAGCTGATGATGAAGACAAAGATCAATTCAGGGAACTCCTCAACAATTTACAGTAATAACCTACCTTGTGTGTGGATTTAATTGATTTATATTGATGAGAAGTTTGCATCCATGTGGATTATAACGAAAGTCTGTAGGAGATCTGATAATAAAGACCAAAGACAGTCGAGGGAAGTCCTCGACAATTTACAGCATTGAAGTTTAAGACTCATACTTGAGAGGCTGGTGTTTTAAGCACTAGGCCACCACGACGACAATATGACATGTTCCGCACGGTTAATATTAATTAAAGTTATGAGTAAGCGTAACTTTTTCTAAGCCATTATTTAAATTTAACAAGTAGATAATGTAATAATTGCTGACTTCAGGTAATTATTATAATACTATATTACGTGTACAACGCTGCCGATTTCCATCTTAACATGTTTGTTTACGAGGTAATAAAAGTGTATCATATTTAAATATTTTTCTCGTTATCCTCGCTTTACTGTAGCTAATGGGGAACTGAACCATCATAAATGTTGCGATTTATTGGGAATTATTTAGCTGTTGTAATACCCCCGTAATTAAAATGACGGAACAGCGTCATGCGATGCCAATGTTCATTTACGGCAGCTTTGGATATTTTGTAGCAAATTGTGCACAAGCAGTCGTCCTCCGTGGCGCAGCGGTCAACACGCCTGCCTGCGACGTGGAGGCCCCGGGTTCGATCCCCGGCCAGGTCATGATGGAAAACGATCTTTTCCTGATTGGCCTGGGTCTTGGATGTTTATCTATTTATGTATCTATTATAAATATAGTAACGTTGAGTTAGTATCCTATAACACAAGTCTCGAACTTACTTTGGGGCTAGCTCAATCTGTGTGATTTGTCCGTATATATTTATTTTTATTTATTTATTTTTTAGTGCATGTTACGGAGAGCACGGCTCCCGGGGTCATAGCAGTGATGTTGCGAGTAGCGAACCGACGGCTCAGTGGAGTACACGTATTATGTGGCGAGTAGCAAATAAACGTATGATTATGATTATGATTATGAGTAGAAAACCGACGGCTCAGTGGAGTACATGTATTATGTTGCGAGTAGCGAACCGACGGCTCAGTAGAGTACATGTATTATGTTGCGAGTAGCGAACCGACGGCTCAGTGGAGTACATGTATTATGTTGCGAGTAGCGAACCGACGGCTCAGTAGAGTACATGTATTATGTTGCGAGTAGCGAACCGACGGCTCAGTGGAGTACATGTATTATGTTGCGAGTAGCGAACCGACGGCTGAGTGGAGTACATGTATTATGTTGCGAGTAGCGAACCGACGGCTCAGTGGAGTACATGTATTATGTTGCGAGTAGCGAACCGACGGCTCAGTGGAGTACATGTATTATGTTGCGAGTAGCGAATCGACGGCTCAGTAGAGTACGTGTATTATGTTGCGAGTAGCGAACGGACGGCTCAGTGGAGTACATGTATTATGTTGCAAGTAGCAAACTGACGGCTCAGTGGAGTACATGTATTATGTTGCAAGTAGCAAACCGACGGCTCAGTGGAGTACATGTATTATGTTGCGAGTAGCGAACCGACGGATCAGTGGAGTACATGTATTAAGTTGCGAGTAGCAAACCGACGGCTCAGTGGAGTACATGTATTATGTTGCGAGTAGCGAACCGACAGCTCAGTGGAGTACATGTATTATGTTGCGAGTAGCGAACCGACGGCTCAGTGGAGTACATGTATTATGTTGCGAGTAGCGAACCGACGGCTCAGTGGAGTACATGTATTATGACAGTTGATAATATCATATTTGTAGGCATATTAAACGCTGAAATACACAATTCATAATAAGACATTAAATTCGCGACGTATGTCGTGTTCGTGCGTGGTGTCGCGATCTGCGAGGACACCACCTCGTGTCAATTCATAATTAATATTGTTTCACCAACTTGAATGAGATCCAGTGTTTACATGTGATTCCACTTTAGGGCCTCTCCTGTATACTTGCGCCTCGCGTCGGTCGTCACTCGCCGCCGCGCCGCCGCTGCCGCCGGCCGTGTTCGCTCAACCCAATAGCGGAGCGAGTGCGTGTATACTGGAGATATCTTAGCAATCCCACACACTTTCAGTATACTTGCTTACATACTTCTTCGTGACATAACAATAACGGTGGTAAGCAAATGGATCGGAATACCTATCTACGTAATGGCTACAGAATAAGGTTTCCGTTTTTGGCAGTTTCATAAAAATAATGAAATATCAGGGTCGCGCGCGTTTCCATATCCATTACGGTTCCGATACACATTATTTCACTTAAGCCGGTGCGTTCGGGGAAATATAATAAAGGAATTTTGTAATAATACGGTGTCGTTAAGTCTGCGCACGTCACCGAGGGCGCAGCTTGAGAACCCAGATTGCCTCTGTAATATTAAAAACAATGCCAGCGCCTCCTCCCCCCGTCCCGCCCGCACTCCGCTCCTCGCGTCCCGCTAGTACCGCGTAACCTTGCTTGGCATTTTGGTAACCCAATGATACGGAGTGACTTGAGAGGTTGCGGTCACGATTATGGAGAGAACCAAAGCGCGCTGACAGGAGGCCAGTACGTGTAAGTGAGCAAAACAAACTATTCAACATGATCTTGTGACTGACTTTCCCGCTACACAGTGACGGTGAGGCGGTGAGCTCACCTCGGAAAAGCCCGTAGATTGCATTCCCGGCGCTCGCGTAGAGCTTGGGGGTTATGGAGCACTAGCAGCCGCCAGCGACTTCGTTCGCGTGTAATAAAAATATTTAATTATGCTCCGCTCCTATTGGTCGCAGCGTGATGTTATATAGCCTAAAACCTTCCTGGATTAATGGGCTATCCAACGCAAAAATATTTTTTTAAATCGGACCAGTAGTTCCTGAGATTAGCGCGCACAAACAAACAAACAAACTCTTCAGCTTTATATATTAGTATAGATTTAGTTCAGAGGGTTTGGAGGTATGAGGAACAGGGTGTAAAGTTCACTCATCTTCCATAGACCAGGGACGATCCTCCGACCAGACCGGTGTTATGTCTGCCTAACGGTTGAAGTTGGGAAATTATATGTATGCTAATTGCACGAATTCACACAAATTTTACACCGTAAATAGAGTTTACGATGTAGAATTTATGTGACGACTACAGGGGGTGTCGCAAGCATCAGCATTCTCCTGTTTCCATCTAACTAATCGCGACGCATATAGTCATCAAGAGATTCAAAAAATATGGATGGATTTTAGTGGAGTGGTGCGAATTCAGGCGTGGAAGGTTGTAAGGTCATGTCATAACGGCAAACTTACGGGAACAAAGGTTTTAATTCAATAGAGCAGGTATGTGTAGTTGCCACTTCTGTGGATCATCCGATACGATTGGGTGCTGCGTAATACTTTACTGCGTTAGCGTCACGTGCTACGCTGACGAAGCGCTGGGGACAGCGCGGGGAGTACGTATCAACTATCAAGACAGCACAACGACGACAGCACTTAAGGGGATAGATACCCTCGAGCGGCCTAAAACGCTCATCTTTCAAAGTTTATTCCTCCAGAATGCCTTGATCAAAAATATATTATAATCATAGATTCAAGCACAACATATTTAGTGTTTATTATTTTCTATACGGCCTATATTTACGTCAAAAGAAAAATATTTCTACACGGCGTTTTTTAACTTTTAAATCGATATTTCTCTTAAAGCGCTTAGACTTTTTTAAATATTCTTACTCGCAGTAACGTGTATCTGTAAGAGCTATAGAATCATAGTTCTATTTTAAAATTGATGAAATATTTAATAAGAAAAGTAATAAAAATGAATGTCCGTACGAGTTTCCGCCTTGCGAGGTTCAGAGGGGCTCTATGCGGGACGCGGGCGCGGGTCGGCCGGCAGTCTCGCGCCAGCGCTCGTGAGAGGAGGCTGTGTCACTTTTTGCTCGGTGCACCCTTGGATACTAATGTAAAGACATGCTTCAGAAGCGTAGAAAATAATAACGACGTAGTATGATCCAGTACAAGTCTGTTTAATTAATGATCAACAGTACAGACATCAGTAGCTTTTATACACCATTGAGTCAAAACACTAACGAATAGTCACAAAACTAATAGACAACGGAAACGGAAATTATCAGGTATTGAATAAAATTAAGAAAAAGTTAATAGTAACGCTAGTAATTGTCAATAATTGTGTACAGATATTTGGATTAACCTAAAATATCGAAAGTTGTTTATATTTATTTATTTGAACAATGCTTGATTCAATAAATAAATATCCGATGGGCGGGAAGACTAATGCTCGAGAGGAATTTATAATAAAAGTTGGCGGTAATCGGAAGTTGCATCAATAATTCTAAAATTAATAAAATAATGGCCGAAAGACCGGAAGTGTACTTCCAAGTGTGATTTTAGAATAAACTAAGGTTTTAAAATCCTCCCAAGTAATTTAAAGTAATCATAATAAATTTAAATTAACATAAATAATTACGCAACTACGATCAATATAAAATAATTATGAAACTAAGTATAGCTTCATAGATGGGCTGGAAGCGCAAGCTATAACACTAAGTACTTCGAGTGCAACGAAGTATTTTTAGTGATTTTGTGTATAATTATTGAATGTTTGCATTTATTGCCGCGCTGGGACGCTTTACGTGATTTTATATGATGCTTTATTTTGATACTAGCTTTCCGCCCGCGGCTTCGCCCGCGTGGTGTTCGATTATATCGTGCTTTTCAGATTTCCTTCGGGAACACCAAATTTTTTCGGGATAAGAAGTACCCTATCATTTAATCCGGATTTCTAACTTTACGTCTACAAAATTTCAAAGCAATCGGTTCAGTAGTTACAGTGTGAAAGCAGAACAAACAAACTCACTTTCCCATTTATAATATTAGTATGATTCGGTTATATCGCGCTTCTAGATTCCTTCGGGTTAAAGTTATTTCTAAGTAGGGCATGCAATACCGGTTTACCGGTTTTCATTTTTACCGCCTTTTCTCCTTTCGTCTTTTTTCGTAACTATAAAATTACCGGTAAAAAATATAAAACCGGTAAATTTTCCGGTTTTATGTTTTGGGCAAAGTTGTTCATTTATTCACGCATACGTCAAACTTTCCATTATATGTAATGTTTGACACTTAAAAGTAGCTTTGACGTAAGCATTTGTGACGATTCGTGTCATTCATTAGTTTGTATAACTGTACTGTACAACGACTATCGAACTCATGTCAAATTTTTCAATGACTCCAGAGCTAGACGAACGTAACCAGTCTTACTAGCTTGGCAGTGCAGGATTGAATACCGTATTGGTGGGGCCAGAACACTTATCGGTAAACTAATCTGCTTCAGGGAATGTGATACTCGTTCTAGAGTGATACGCTTTGTAAGGCGGGTATTTTCAGGTACAAATACCAACCTACCTAACCAACCTAACCTGTCAGGGAGCACATCGACTTCCTGAAGCAGAAAATGTACGGTACACCCAGAATCGCACTTTCTAAAACAATGAATGGTGGGTTTATCGACCAGACCAAGGTGGCTGACACTTACCTACTGGATGACGATGCCATGTGTTCATTCTGGCGCAGTATCTGTTTGGTGCCTGTCGCTTTTTTGGATCAAATGGTTTTCAATGTTGCACGCTCGCTTGAGTCTGGTTCGCTACCTCAGTTCCTAACAACTAGAGTAACCCACCTGCTCCGTAAATCAGGTAGCACTGCGGAACCCAAACATTATTGGCCGATCACTTGTTTACCGACCATCTTTAAAGTTCTTACATCCAATTTTAAAGTTAAAATTAACAAACATATTGACAGCAACTCATCATGTCTGCCTCTCAAAATGGATGTAGGAGCGGCTCCCGCGGTACTAAGGAGCTACTCCTTAATAACATGGCCATTACCCAACAAGTTCGTCGTTCCCAAAAGGATCTATCGACATGTTGAATAGTTTTTTTTTTTTTTATATTGCCTTTCACGGACACCAGCTCCTCACATATGTAACAAATACTAGACTGAGTAATTGTACGGTTTTAGCTATAAACAAAACATTGTGAGGAGAAATAAATGAATAATAATAATAATTATTATATAATAAGGCCTATTATGACTTGGTGCCACATACAAGGCTCATGCGGGTGATGGAGTTCTATAAAGTTGATGCAACTCTGCACACCATCTTGATGACGTGCTAATGGAGGACGGTCCTTCGCTATCCTGGATATCGAGATATTCATAGGAATAGCGATCCGAGCCAGGTCTATTCCAGGGCGATACTTTGAGTCAACTTTGATTTTGCTTAGCCTTGAATCCTCTAAGTACACTGCTGGAGAATACACGTCTAGACTATCGGCTGAAGAGAGGTGGTCAGGTTATATCGCACTTCCTTTACATGAGTGACTTAAAATTCATTGCTCCCCACAAATTTCAACTGAAGGAGCTAATGAAAATTACTGAAACTTTCAGTAGCGTTATCAGGATGGAATTTTGTGTGGATAAATGTGTGGTCATGCATGTAAAGCGAGGAGAGATTGCGGCATCCATGGGAACCCAACTCACGTTCCGTAAACCTTAGAGCGCTCTCTGCATCTGAAACCTATAAATATTGGGTATGTCGAATGCTTTATACCAGTAACATTGATACCCAACGTATCAATGTTACTGGTATGAAGCAATCGCTGAAGAAACGTTTTGCATCTCATATTCATCTTCGCGTCGCTGAAAAAAGTAATAAATAGTCTTCTATTAAGCGGAAATAAGGTACGAGCCTTCAACGGTTGGATCATCCCGATTTTATGTACTCTTTCAGCATACTAAAATGGACTCGGACCGAAGTCGACACCCTGGATAGGAGGGTCCGTTCGGTGCTGACTACAATTCAATTGCATCACCCACTGACATCGGTTATGAGGCTGTATTAGTTTATACCCCGCGAAAAAGAGAAAGTTGAAGCTTTTTAAATGGTAAGACCCTCCACAATCGCGAGATATGCAGTCTCAGGGAATATTTCCTAAAAACCGACGTGGGAATGCATCGAGATGTGGTCGCGGTTGACAAGGGAATCACTCCGCTCTCCTTGCCTTGGCTAAAAAGAACTGGTGCAAGCCAGTATACCTACTTGACACTGAAGATCGCATTGAGGTTTAGCAAGCTACATTGAGGTTATTTCCGGGTTCTAAACGGGCTTGATGTAGATTTACCAGCATTCGTTGGCTGGCTGCGTTTTGAAAATGAAAATTGTCTAAATTAATCTAAAGGTGCTACATTTACGCTTGACTGCGCCAAAGAAAAGGTCATGGTTTTAAAAATTGTGTTTATATGCTCATTTTAAGCAATATGTAACATGTTCACTACCATTGTACCTTGTGTACTTATTTATTTTCTGCTTTAAGACTACCCAATCACATAATTAATATTTAAAAAAAAATATAAATTTACCGTTTTTACCGGTTTACCGGTAAAAATATTTCAATTACCGTTTTTTTACCGGTAAAACAAAAATTACGCTAATTGTATGCCCTATTTCTAAGGCCACACCTGTTCATTCCTCCAATAAAAATTAAGAACATCTCAAAAAAAAAAAAATCGACAAATTTTTGCTAAGTACAAAACAATAATATTTTCCTTCCCTAAAAAATATATAATTGATACTTGTAATTTAATCCATATGAAACTTGATTAAATTTCCCCAATTTTTTTTTCTAGTAGGTAAATTAAAACAATTTCTTTTTTTCATTCTTTAAGTTCATTAGTCTCAGGTGTTCATTACCTAAAATTTGGTCAGCAAAATTTTTAAACAATATGTATTCTAAATAATATGCACCTATTTTAGTCTGACCTGTGAGTTTTATTTAGATGATGGAGTTTCCGGGATTTTTTTTTAAGTCCTGGTAAGTATCAATGGGAATTATACCAAAAACGCTAAATGCTATATAATAACTATAAATAAAAAAGAATAAACCGGTTCCCATTTTGCATTAATCATTTTTATAAATTAATATTTGTTTTCCCTTTTTTAAATAAAAAAATCCCTGCAACGCAGTATCGAAAACAACATAATAAAAGTAATTACCTAATATGTTTCACTTTAGGGCATGAGTTTTGATACCACGTAATTCTTTCTATATTAGGTACTTTTTAGACAGAATAGTATACTTTATAGACATGGTATGGCATTCTACGTTTGTTGCGAGACGTCCGCGCTCGAAGCAAGCGAGTAGGGAACGTGCACGTAAATATGATGCGGGGTGCGCGGGGGTTTCTGCCTAGCCCCGCCCAGATGCGCAAGGTCATCGTCGTTACTAATCGCCTTAATGTTGCGCAGGTTGCGCTCTCGCTCGCGGTCGTCCGTATGAAAACTATCATTTGCAAAAAGCATAATATAGGATTAAAGGCTACATTGAAGACAAGGTAGTTTGGCAATAATTTTGTCGCACATGTGGCTCCCCCGGCTCATCATTAACGACATAACTACGTAAATGTCTATTAGCTACTCTTAAATTACTATGTTAATTTTTTAACACAATTACCTACTTATTGACATAAACTTCTTCCTGTTTAACTCTTTATTAGTTGTTATAATGGTATCCATGCCACTAGGTTTTAATTATCAATTAATTTATTTTGATTTTTACAGTGATTGCAAGTGTTACTACTGAGTATGAGGTTCTGGGCTTGATTCCTGGGTAGGGCAAAGTAATTTCTCATCAGTAAATACTTTACAGCCCAGAGCCTCGACGTGCCGCCAAGGCTCGCCTCCTAACACATGGGACTCAACCATAACTAGCAGCATGAGGGTGTACTGTGTACAGCTATGTACTGTGTACAGCTATGTACTGTGTACAGCTATGTACTGTGTACAGCTATGTACTGTGTACAGCTATGTACTGTGTACAGCTATGTACTGTGTACAGCTATGTACTGTGTACAGCTATGCTGAAACCCGCAGGTATAACAGACCACCCACCAGGACCGCCGCGCAGGGTTGTTTATGTTTAAATTCCCGTGTTTTTCTATGTGGCCGGGATGTACTTATAATCTTCACAATGACATCTGATGAAGTTTTCCTCGTCAGTTAGATAATTTATTGCGGAGTTTTGTTACTTATAATGTGTTTAAAAAAATACTAAATTTTATTAAGTCATAAATCCTTGTGAAAATGGGTCGATTTGCTAGAATTTAAAAAATATAGCGTTTGGTGCAATCTATAGACCTGGGCACATTGTCGGCGAACACCTCGAGTAGAAAGCGCTGCGGCAGGCCGCCGTCGAAGCCCGCTGCGCACGCCACCTCCACGGACTCCGCCGTGTGGTTCCACAGCGTACAATTGCGCGGCGCGTGTGGTTTACCTGGAATAAACGTGGCATGATAGCTTTACGTGGCATGATAGCTTTATGTGGCATGATAGTTTTTTTTTTTTCTGCAGGAGTGGGAAATCCTCATGGACGGCCAGACTGATTCATTTGTAAACCAGTCTGGGCAGTGCCGGACTCTTACCGGCTAAAACCCACTCCTGCCTTTGCACAGTGTCCCTCTGACATGATTAGAGACCTTGGTTTGGCAGTATGTTTTGTTGGCTGCGGTCTCTTCTTGTTGTGCCGTATTATCGTAACCTCTGCTTCGTATTGTACGCTTTATTACATTTTTTCTTGGTTCGCATTGTAAAGCTTTATTAAATTTTTCTAAACTATTTTTATTTCACTAAATATATTGTCTACTAATTTATTTAAAAATGAAGAAATATTATATCTAAATTATCACTATCATGACTTACACACTATCATATACTAGCCCCGCACGATGATATTGCGATCGGCGGCCATCTTGGTGACGTAGTCGACCTCGCACCGTCAGTACCGTTCGCAAGTTCAGTCCGCGCTTACCCACTTACGCACATCGAATATTTTTGTTAGTTTTTTGTTTTTGTTATCCTGTTTTATTGTTGTTCTTGAGTTTTTTTGTTTAGTTTTGTTAGCTGTTACTCGTTAAAATGAGTAAGAAATTAATTCACAATCGTGCTCGTGAAATTATAATTAAAGTGGACAATTATTTTGTTAAAGAAAAAGAGGACTGTAAGTTAGTTCTTGAAAGTATAAACCGTGCTTTAAAAAGTACTTCGGACACTACTGAGGACATTTTAATACCGAAGCAACAGCTAAACCAAAGTCACGGAGCGTGTGGCATGTGCCACAGGCGTTGCAAAAAATACTGTGACTAAATTGCGACGAGAGCATGAGTCGGCAACAGCCAGTGGCAGCAAAATGAGAACTCCTACTAAAGGAAAAAGACAAAAGAAGGAATATTTCGACGGGTTTTCCTTAACAGCTTTAAGAAATATTATACATTCAATGTATACGATGAGGAGAGAAATACCCACAATGCGCAAAATCTTGGCGGCTTCAAAATTAGACCTTAATTATACCAATAGTGAAACTACATTAAGAAAAATAATTAAATGTGATTTAGGCTACCAATCTAAACAATGCTACCAAAAAAGACTGGCTCTAATTGAAAGACCCCAAATTCAAGCGTGGAGGGCTAAATATTTACGACGTATGAAAGAAAATGACTCGCTTGATAATAACAAAAGACCCGTTATTTATCTCGACGAAACGTGGATACACGCACACTACACGGTAAAAAAATGTTGGCAAACAGCAACCGATGTCGGAGTGAGACGGAACGACAGCCCCGGCCGCCGATAGATAATAGTTCACGCGGGAAGTGAAAGCGGTTTTGTTGACAATGCCCTTTTGATGTTTAAAGCAGACACCAAAACGGGGGATTACCATGATCAAATGAATGCTGAGAATTTCACCAAGTGGCTTACAGAAAAATTAGTACCCAACATACCACGCAACTCCATAATTGTGATGGACAACGCCCCTTATCACAGTAGGGAAGAGAATAGGCCACCAAATATGAACAATAAAAAACAGTTGATGGTTGATTGGCTACAAGCTCACAACATCGACTTTTCCAACGACAGTACAAAACCTGAACTGTATTTATTAATTAAACGGCATAGACCGCCGAAAAATTATAAAATTGACAATTTATTAGCTGCCAATGGCCATGAGATCGTTAGATTACCACCCTACAACTGCGACCTCAACCCCATTGAGTACATCTGGAACCTGGTAAAGATGAGGGTGTCAGAAAAAAATGTGGAGCAGTTGGAAAGTCGCATTGAAGCTCTGACATTGGAGGCGTTGGCGTCAATAACTCCAGATGACTGGCGAAAGGAAGTCAATCATGTTAAACGGCTTGAAGAGGAATATTGGAAAAAAGATCGAATAACTGACGAGTTATTTATCATAAATACGGCAGACGACAGTGAATCGGAAACGACAGACACAGAAAGCAGTTCTAATTCGGAAGACTGTATGAGTGGAATTGAATAAATAGGGTAAGATTATATTGAATTATATAAAAAAAAAAATTTACATACTATCCTGGTGTTATTTGGTACTCTGGTTTAATTCCCGCTCACAAATTAACAGAAATGTAGTTAGCAAAAGTTAATAAACATGTAAGAAAGATATTCGAATAAGTATATTTTTCTTACGTCTACAAGAATTATTTCCTTGAAATTTTTAATAATGAAAGTTTATTTGTCAGAATATGGATGAGTAGGTATGTGTATGTATAATAAAATTATAAAATACAAATAAATCCTTAACCCGAAAGAATGTTAAATGCAAAATTAATAAACTATAATTTTGCATTTAACATTCTTTTGCTAGCTGTCCTTTCGTGTGACAGATGACGTCACAAAGCTGTTATTGTGACAAGGTTCCATCGCAATATCATCGTGCGGGGCTTATACTTTACATTATTATTTTTGTATTTTTCCATTTTTTGCCTACCTATTCTAACAATCTTCCTGTCCTATTTCTTAACTTATATCGTATTTCTAGTAAAACGCTCTTAATATGACTATCCTAATATTTATCTATATATCATATAAGTAGACATATTTACTTAGGTACTCTACTTTGCTATGTTTATTCCTTAGTCTAATTATTTTTATTACTTTACTATTACGAAATGTATGTGGCATTATAGTATTTGATATACTATGTGGCAATCTAGCTCACTGAGCACCAGATGATGCGTTGTCGCCGCGCCTTAAACACATATATTATGTAAATAGCATTACCACTACATAAACAAACGGCAAAATATTTCATGTGCCTCATGTCGTTGACTCATGTCAGACACTTCGAAGCCTGTTAGGCTACGTTACAGGCGCTTTGTCAACGGGACGTATTGACGCTGGGATGCTGGGAACTCAAACTTCATTTACTGACACGGTAGGGTCTTTTCATCGCGTTCTGTTGGACGCCGCGCACGATAGTGCACA
>JADWQK010002396.1:0-50046 GCA_017933935.1 Sesamia nonagrioides | reverse complement strand
TACTATTTTGGTGTTAAAGTGTATTTGTGGCGCATAATATTAACAAAAGTTAAACTGATGAACTAAAAACTAGGTAGTTAACATACGACATCTCTTTTGACTTATGTATCGGCGTATAGTAATATGTAGAGATGTCCTATTTTACTATTTCGTAGCGCTTGGATCGTAGCGCGTATAGCAACGGTTTCCCCGTATGAAGCTCCCGGTTTTTCGTAGTAGCGACGCACATTTGCGTCGATGGCACCGAATGGGTCATGAATTAGTGGATGAGGTCGTTAGTATAAAGAGATTGGATGTGTTTCTAACGGTGGTAGGCCATAACATCGGCTGCCGGCAGAAGTTACCACCCACCAGACAAAGTCTTGCCGCCAAGCGATTCGTCGTGTTCCAGCATGATGTCTGGTGAAGCCGTACAGAGGACGCGTCTGAGCAGTTGTGTTGCGTTGTGTGGCGAGTACGATGCGCCAAATGTCGTTGTGTCGGGAGTTTGGTCGTGGAGAGTCTCCAGATCAATCTCCCTCTGGCGCAGCATCGTTGGTCGTGTTGGTCTTGCGTTTAACATTGCATCACCTCGCTCAACTGCCGTCATCCTTGCAATAGCAAGCACACTAGTTTATTAAGCCTATTCACTTAAAAAAACTTAAGAATACCTAAGTTTTTTAAGTGAATAGGCTTAATAAACTAGTGCGCTTTACCATCAACGATTGCGTCACTGCTTACCATCAGGCGGGATTGCAGTCAAGCGCTGGTTTATAATTATTAAAAAAAAAAAACATATATTAAGAGGACCTGGGAAGATTTCTTAATCTATCTAATTCTGCTAACGATCGACTGTCATGTGGATTTTTAAGTAATTTATTATGATCCAAGGCACTTATAATATTTATAAGTGCCTTGGAGAGTTAAAACCATAGAGGGATTATTATCCCTCTATGGTTTTAACTCTACTGAGAGCGACATAGGCCTGTCCTTTAGCAAACAATGACTTTCCTAGATCTGTAACTT
This sequence comes from Sesamia nonagrioides, assembly GCA_017933935.1. Lineage (NCBI taxonomy): Eukaryota > Metazoa > Arthropoda > Insecta > Lepidoptera > Noctuidae > Sesamia > Sesamia nonagrioides. The sequence continues at coordinate 49,041 of JADWQK010002396.1, read as the reverse complement.
TTTTATCTAGAGTACAACCTTGTAATTTATGTACAGTACAACCCCAAGAAAGAATCAGCGGGAGCATTTTACGCTGAATTTGCCCAGAACCCCTCAAGCCATCAAATTCAGTGAGGCAAGGCCCGATTTTGATAAGACCGTTAATATCTGCTTTTATGGATGCGTCGTCAAATTGTATGAGAACAGCGCTTGGCTGTTCTCCTGTTCCAACTGATCGCGCCGAAGAGCAGGCCATTCGAAGGCCTTCACCACTCCCATCGCTCCGTTTACCAAACCCTGGCTTACATTCAAATTTCTACGAAGCATTACTAGGGATTATGTACAAACTTAAGGTACTCGTGAAGCTCGTTCAGATGATACCAAATACGGCATATTTATTTTAATTTTATATTAACATAGAACTTTTTGTCCGCTAGAGGGCGTAATACTAAATTTGGTGACAAGCTTTATAGCTCATAACCAACAGAATATCAAGGCCCTTCTAATGGTTCTGCAGTGGTCTTATTCTGATAAGTAGTAAAGAAGCTATCTATGAACGAAAAGATATGAATTATATGCAATCAGCCCATGAATACAGGTAAAGTCACAAACAAATACTAGTAATATATATATATTCAAAATGCACAAGTAAAACCCTTTCAAATGATACCAAACACGGCATATTTATCTTAACTTTATTTTTTTACTCTGTATATTTTGTCCGCTAGAGGGCGCCACATTAGATTTTGTGAAACTCCATATAGCCTATAACCAGCGGACAATTAAGACGCTTCTAATGATATGTCATTTATCGAATTCGAATAAGTAGTTTAGAAGTTACGAGGGAACAGATAAACATACATACATACATACATACATAGCCTGTCAAAATCATAACCCTCCTTTTGCTTTGCCGTAGTCGGGTAAAAACTGAAGGTGTGTAGCAGGCATTAGTTGCGACCGACAAGTATCAAAATTTCTATTTCAACTATTTACGTCATTGCGTGTTTTGATGGTGTTGTGGTTTGTTTTTGTTATCCACACACGGGTTTATTTTTCATTATTTAATTCTGCGCTTAGGTAACTACTTACTAAGTATTCCTCCTCAACCTAACCTAACTTTATTATACTAAATTTGTTAACTTTTGCTTAATCCCGAAAATACCGGATTATCGGTATTGGTCTGGAGCCAATACCGAAAATACCGGTTTTGCTTAAATGGTTCAGTATTGCGACCCCTAGTTGATAGAGAATTCAGAATCATTAGACTGGAATATCGGAGTTAAATCGATTTTTAGGATGTCCTGTGTTAAGGCTTCCTCATTGGTTACAGTATATGTAGGTACTGTTTATAAGGGCTTGAGATAAACTAAGATCTAAACATACTATCACAGGGTAATGATCCGTTAAAGTAGTACACAGAAAAAACGGTTTTCTTTAAGCAAGAAAATTACTTTTCTTAAAATTTTAATTAATTTTTAGTAAAATTGTCTCAGTTCAAGTAATATTTGCTTATTTCTAGATATTGATTCTCTTATAGTAAATAAATAATTTTCTTATTACAATTTTTAATATCAAGTAAAAATGTTTTATATGAAGTAAAAATAGAGTTAATCTAAGAAGTTTCAGTATTATTGTTTTAATAAAATGATATTCTTGTTTTAAAGGGAAGTTTCTATAACTTAAGTATTCGAAATATTAGATTAAAAAAAAAATTGTCTTGAATGAATTCTAAGACGGTGTCTCTTGAACGAATGACATCTAGTTAAATTTAAATTTATCATTATCTTATTTTGAGTAAACACTAGTATACTTAAAAAAAAAGGTGCTTTGTTTCAATTACATAAAATTTTAACTCAATAGTAAAGTATTTATTTCTAAAAAATATGTTTTTTGGCGTCACCGTGCCAAAGAGAATCGTCGTGAATGCGCGCCATATTGCATTGGTCCTTTAGTGTGAGCACAGAGGGCACAGAGTCATTTTGTGAATCTGAAAGTGACTCAACGAAGCCGACATCATCAAGCAGTGCTCAAGAAGAAAATAATATATTGATAACAAGATATTTTCCAGATTTTGACCTGCATACCTTACTACAGACAACAGTAGGAGGAAATAGCATTTTAAAATATTACGAAAGTAATAAAATACTAAATAACACTAAAAGGAACCAGTTAACAGACATCATTATTAAACACATTTATACCTACACAGTAAATCAGTAAGTAATTTTATCATTCTTAATTATTTTAAAATGACATAACAAAGCTTTTTAATTTATTTTTACTTTTTTCAGCAAAATAACATATGAGGAATATAATATTCTTGCTGCTAAAATATTGACAATCTTTCCAACGGAATCGATTGGTATATATTATACAAGACCAGTATCAAAAGGCCAGTCACTGACTGGCAGATCTGTGGCTGCGAGAGGGAAATTAGTTGACAAGATCCGCAACCTAATTTTTAAATACGGGGATCGAAAAAGAAAATCCAGTGCTTCTGACAATGAAGTGGAATTAGCCAAGAGAACCCATGCTGCATTCACAACATTATAAGTCATTGATTCAAAATATATTTGTATTAAATATAGAATCTTTGTATAAACATAAAAAGTTATTTACTTCATTTAAAATAAGAACATCTTGACTCAATGCAATTATTCTATTAACAAGTTTTATTATTGTTGAAACAAAAGTTTATTATTTAAATTAAGTATATTTTATTTAAAGCTAAGTGGCTTATTTTCTATATAGAAAATAACATTTTCTTGAAACAATACGACATTCTAAGCTTATACTAAGAGAATCGTCGACTTACAATAAGAATACTAATAATTCTTGTTGAAAGGTAAAATGTCTTAAATCAAATGAAATTTTCTTCATTCAAGATTTTTTATAATGTCAGTTTATGACATTTTTCTCCTTTACTTAAGAAAATATTAGTTTCCATATATATGAAATCACCATGATCTTGGTTTAATGCAATTTGCTTTCATGCAAATATTTTTTGCTTATTTAGTAGGAATCAAATTACGTGAGCAGTAGGTACTTCTTAGTAATATATGGTCCAGACATGTTCCACTCGCACTGCGAGTAATTTCTGTGTGGGCAGGTAGTAACCCGTGAGACGCAGTAAGAGTCAAATACTTCCCTCCAGTTAAATCAATTTTAGAATTGTTGATGGGAATATTAATGTCACCCAGTAACATCAAGTTTTTGCATCCTTCTACTTTTAAAAAAGTCTCATGTAATGAGTCAAGAAAGGGATCAACGTTTTTGTATGAGGGAGAGCGGTATATAGAAATGATCGTCAACTGCTTGCCAAATCGAGTTTTAAGGCAGTTTCCTTCTTGAAAGAATGGTTCCTCAAACACTAAATCAATATGTTCTTTGTAATAAACAATTACTCCATCATTTTGTTTTAATTTTTTTAAAGTAGAGTACGACTGCAATCCTGATAGATTAAGAATAACATTAGTTTTTAATAACCAACATTCCGTGAGGACTATTATGTCACAATTCATTTTTAACCTATCCAGTAACAATACAAGTCCAGGGAGGTTACAATTAACGCTACGGATATTTTGCGTAAGTATGGTCAGACGTTTGTCAAGCGAAAAGATATCACCTCATGACAGTCTTCAAGATCACAAACTGATACTTTTGAGACAGAGCAATTATCTATGTCGTTTGTTAAGCTATTTACGTCACCAAAAATGATTCTCTATAGGAAATGGGACAAAGTAACAAATGGCAACCAGAAGTAAAGGTTAAATAAAAACAGTAAGCTAGTGAAGTGATAATCTTCAGCTCATAAAAAATGTTTAAGTGTGTGTAAAGATTCATGTTTAGTGTAGATTGGCAATAATTAAAGAAAGTTAATAAAAAAATTGAAGCATGCTTAAACAATAATATATCAGAAATACAATATGACAATATAGTATCCAAGACTAGTCACTCGTTAGAAATCAATTTTTCCACGTCAGATTTTGAAGTTATTCTGATTTGCGGATCATTGACCTTTTTTCGAAGGTACACTATCCCATTTGCAGTCCAGCAAAACTGGTAACCATGGGCTCCGTTGGAAACCCCTGGCAAGATAAAAAAGCTTTTGTGCTTTGTATGTGAGGCATTCCCCAACGTAAACCGGCATCACAGGGCCATTAAGTTTAAAGTGAGAAGTATTAAGTTTCGCCTCCTTAGCCTATAATTTAATGAAATTTTTAACTCCACTGATGACTTTTTCTTTAGTGAGAGTCGTGGTAAAATCTACAATGATTGGGTGGGACTTGTCTTTTGACTTAAGTCGGTAAATATCTTTTATCATAAGGGTGTGTAAAATGGGCACTAACGGCATTTCAGTGGATAAAGTTTTCGATATCCACTTTCAGTGACGTTCCCATATTGGCAACTAGGCTGCAAAGATCTTCCTTTGTCTCTTTATCGGTCTTGGGTATGTTTCTGATTTCAATACCCGTCGAACGAGATTTCCGCTCAAATTGTTCCAACTTTTCTTCTAATAGTTGAATCTTTTTTTTATCATTTGCCCGTTCCACCTCTAACGTGGCAATACGCCCCAGGAACTCATCGTACTTACACGACATGAGCTCGACACTGTGCTTCAACTCTGAGTTTTGTACAATAATGCTACCGATATTTTCCATTAACTCCTCAAATCGTAGTTCCTGCTTGCCAGAGAACGTTTTAAACGTAGACAAAGTCACAGGCGTGATGTTTTCTTCACCATCGAACTTCCTCTTTTTACGCTCCGTAGTATTTGCTAATACGGAAAGATCAGGCGCAGATTTATATTGGTGTATTATTGCTTCCTGCGCCGGTACAGGCGCTAAGGTTTCAGTCGAAAACGTAGTTGACATTGGGGTTGATGCCGGTGGAGGTGTACGATTTATAGGCAAGATTCCGTATAGCTCACCACGTAGTTACCAGGAGAACAGGTTTAAGGGGAGGTAGAGAACAAAATTTGGCAAAAGATCAATGTGTTGCGAAGAGACTAATAAAATCCAATTCGTTCCTTTTTTATCAACAGCATAATAAAGATCAATTAATGCGCCAAGCTAATTCGTCAAAAGTTGAACCGCTCAAACACTGCCAGGTACCAGGGGCTCATGGAAGCAGTGACAAGCAGTCTACATCAGCAATGACGTTAACAAAGGGGTGGAGCCAGACTGGCGAGTATTGTACCTTCTATTGGCTTCGTTAGTAAGCGGGACGCACGTTGTCCGAACGAGATGGCAGTATCCCGGCAGCGAGCTCTCGCGCAGCAGGGCGGAGCTTGTCTTTCCACAGGATAACGCCGCGTTGCGTAGATTACGCACTCCTATTTTTTTACGTTGAATTAAATTTTTAAAAATCTGATGTATTAATTAAATTAAAACTTTGTCATCCCAAAACACGTCTGCTCGTATTCGAGGTCCGAGAGGAGGGGATATACTTAGAAAGTACATACAACTTTAGAAAAGTTACATTGGTACTTGCCTGAGCTGGGATCGAACCCTACCATACTTGAGAGGCTGTGTGAGGTGTTTCAACCAATAGGCCACCACGGCCACTTAACAATAAATATCAATTTTAAGTTTACTCATATCAAAACCGTTGGTTTTGCATTCAAGTGAAGACTTAATCATTTCTCGTTGTAGGGACCGCAGGATACACCAGAAGATTACTCTGGCTGCAGGAATGTTGTCGGGACTGCGCTACTCCGAAGAGGAATACCACGACCCTCCTTGTCCATAATGCTAGCCTCATCATCAGACAATACGGTAAAACAATATGATTCCTGTTTAGGAAAATTCTTTAGGTATTGTCAGGAAAAATGTTTTAATCATTATAGCGCTTCAAGTTTACACGTCCTCTGCTTCCTCGCACAGATTTTTACTATTAACAGCTATAGATCAGATCGTTACTGTTAGGTTCGGGAACGGTCAACAATGACTCCGTAACGAGGTTTTTAAATTACGACCCACATTACCCAAATATAATATAACATGGGACACGAACATTGTATTAAATCACTTGAGATACTCTTAATTTAGAGCAAATAAATAATAATAAAATAAATATATACGGACAAATCACACAGATTGAGCTAGCCCCAAAGTAAGTTCGAGACTTGTGTTATGGGATACTAACTCAACGATACCATATTTATAATAGACTAGCTTTCCGCCTGCAGCTTCGCCCGCGTGGAGTTCGGTTATATCGCGCTTTTTAGATTTCCCTCGGAAACGTCATATTTTTCCGGGATAAAAGGTAGCCTATGTTCTTTCTCAGGGTCCAAAGATTGTCTGTGCCAAATTTCATCAAAATCGGTTGAGAGTTTTAAGCGTGAAAGCGTAACAGACAGACAGACAGACAGACCGACAGACAGACAGATAGACAGAGTTACTTTCGCATTTATAATATTAGTATGGATACATATACAACGTGTAACAAAAATGGTATATACATACCAAGGGCATGGCATCTTTAGATGATATCAAACGATATCGGAAGGGTTTCAACTCAAAATAAAATACTCAAAAAATTGGTACCAAATTATCGGTTTCGTGTGTTTCTTAAAATCAAATGATAACAAACGTGGCAGCACACTACATACGTTAATAACTACTCGTTACCCGTCACGTTACTTGCCAAAATCCGATAAATGTCTTCAATATCTCTGTGCGACTAGTATGATAGTAGCCTATCACAGGCGGTGTTTTTCCTCATAACTTCCTAACATAAAGAAATAGGATTAAAAAGCCTTTCCAATATCGTTTGATATCATATTGTAAAGATGCCATGCCTTTGTTATGTATATACCCTTTATGTTACACGTTGTATAGATAAATATTCAAGACCCAGGCCAAACAGGAAAAGATCGCTTTCCAGCACGACCTGGCCGGGGATCGAACCCGAGAACTCCACGTCGCAGGCAGGCGTGTTGACCGCTGCGCCACGGAGGACGACAAAACAAGCAAAAAATTAGTTACTCTTGTCGCGCTTATAACAAACAGCACATCGCGGACAAACATTGACTAAGATAAATATTAATAATATAGTGTCGTACGGATCTGTCCAACCACTGCTATCTTTACCGTTCTTTATTCAAAGACCACAAGTATGCCGCTACTACACTAAAAGCATATCCTGACAAGACTTTAAACCTACGCTCAGACCACCAAGTGTTATTTATTTCGTCCAGAAAACCTCATCGTCCAGTTACTTCTCAAACATTGAGCCGATGGGTTAAATCTATTCTGGAAAGCAGTCGTATCGATACTAGTATATTTACCGCTCACAGCACCACACACGCGGCCTCCTCAAAGACTTGCATGTCTGGTGTAAGTCTGGTCGTCACAAGCGGACGTCGGGTGCTGGAGTGCTAATTGTCGTGTACTCGCTAAGCATTACAATACGGTGATTGTTGGGTTAGACAACCAAAATGAGTTTGCTATTAACATCATAAAGGTACATAAATGTACATTAATCAATAATTATTTAAAAGATGTAACTTTCAGTTATTTATTATGTACAAGGGGATATCACCTATAAATGAGCTAAAATATTATTTATAACAAAAGTATATACAGTTCTTCTTTGTTACAAAATAGTATACAGGGTGTATCTGACATCGTAACGCAAACTTCGCGAAAAGGCTACACCGCATGCCACTAATGTAATTATGATAGTCATTTATGTCGTTAATGAACGGTTACAGAATTAACAGTGTTTAAAAATAAGTGTCGACTCGGCCTTTGAACGTCGCAAGCGTGCTGCCGTGCGGGTTTGTAGGTATGACGTGGATCCCTGATGTAAACTTTATTAAATCAGCTGCTAAGATAGTTTTTCGAGTTTTGTTTTCTTTGCGCTTTTTTGTGTAATTGGCGAATTAATTAATTTTTACTTTAAAACTTTATTGGGTTATAAAAGTATAGCAATTATGAACGGTCTAAACTGAAAAAAACACATATATTTTTTAAATTATGAAAGAGCCGACGAAAAATTCCACCACTGGGGGGTTCAGAATCACGTACTGGATCCATGGTACTCGTTTGTGCGTCGATGTCAGATACACCCTTTACAATTAGAAACATTGTGATGGATTCAAATTACAGTTGATTAAAGCTTTTTATGCCTACATACTTTTAATAATATCTACATATTTACATAATATGACTCTTATTTCACGACTGCTTCTCTCAACATCTACAAGTGTGAGGTTGCTAATATCGAGAATGAACGCTTGAAGAGTAATTTATGATTAAACGAACTTACCTGTTGTGAAGTTCAATCATAATTACTCTTCAAGCGTTCGTTCTCGATATTAGCATCGTCACACTTGTCGTTCTAAATTAAAGCCCACTATTTTGCAAATTCTTTTGGAGGTAGGAGCAACTATTAAAAATAAAAAATGTTAAGGAATATGAGGGTATCCGAATATACCACCACTTGTAGTTCCCGCCTGTCCTAGCCGATCATTAAGTTCGGAGGTTGATACTGAGCTGATCATGAGCCAGTCTTGGCGGGGAGGGAGAAATGTTAATATCTTCACAACAGGTAAGTACGTTTACTGTCGACGCACAATTTATTTGGAGTGTTCCATCGCGTGACCCTCAATAGTGTCCGCGGGTCACATGATCGTCAGTTAGATGCCGCAGCCACCTTCACACCGTCCTGACGTGCCCAAATACCATCTCCACTAAAATGGTATTTCTTTTCAATGGTATACAAGACCAGGCTCAGGATCTGATCGTCGGTGAGACTGGTAAACTTAACGTTGTAGTTGAGCTCTTCTTTTATTTGTTCATTTGTGTCTTGTCCTCGGCGCATGCGCAGCAGGCTGTCTATGTAGGATTTTACTTCGGAACTGGAAATTAATAGTATTTCATTAATCAAAACTGTTCCCTAGAGCACAAAGTGCGAACATATGTCAAATGTACCTGCACCGGACACACGTAATGGATTACGGTCCATTCAAATTTTTGGAGTTTACTCCTTAAGAATCGATTTTCATATATAAGGCGCCCGGTATGAGAAAAATCCGAGGGGTGAAACCTACTAACGAGTAACGAATTTTAAGCGTTACTATTTTAGTGCGCACCTTTCTAATCTAAAAAAGTGGCATAATTATCTTTTTACAACTATATTTTGTTAGTTATTAAGATAATGTGATATTTAAAAAAAAATATATAATAATTTTTATAAAATAATAATAACAATATTTTTTTTAATAATTTTTATTTTTTAATATTTTTTTTTCTCGTACTTAAGGAGTAAACTCCAGTCGTGCGTCGGAGCTGACACATACACTTTTTTTTTATTTATTGATCCAAAACAAAACATTTTTTAATGTGTCCCACAATGTAGGACACGTTCAAAATACAGTTTTGCAAAATAAGTATTACTTATTTAAAGAAACGTGCGGGTGAACACTGCTCTCCTAGCGGTTGTTCAGAAAGCCTGTGTCAAGGAGGAGCAGCTTTCATGTTTTACCAATGGAATTTGTTTCCATAGGCTGAGTATGCAATTAAACAAATGTTCACGAAATTATATTTACTGGAAAAACGGTTCAGTAAAATTGTTATAGAATAACAGTTTTATGCGAAGTGCAGAACAACAACATGGCGCTCAATACTCAATACTGGCCATCTACGTCTACTTTAGGCCTTGGTGTACACAGAAAAGTACTGTGGCGGATCTATAAAAAGCAACTTTGCACTAAACTATACAAGATGCTGTATCATATATTTTGATACGATTTTTGGACTCAAAATCCATACGGAATTCAAAATACATACGGAATTCAAAATACATACGGAATTCAAAATCCATACGGAATTCAAAATACATACGGAATTCAAAATACATACGGAATTCAAAATACATACGGAATTCAAAATACATACGGAATTCAAAATCCATACGGAATTCAAAATCCATACGGAATTCAAAATACATACGGAATTCAAAATCCATACGGAATTCAAAATCCATACGGAATTCAAAATACATACGGAATTCAAAATCCATACGGAATTCAAAATACATACGGAATTCAAAATCCATACGGAATTCAAAAGCATACTTACACAGGATATAAAAGTATCAAACAGTTATTCAAAATTATTTGATCATCGAATTTCTTCTTGAGAAAGTGAATATTTTCATAAACAACGTTCATGGGGACGTGCAGCCGGTACTTGTGTCGTCGCAGTCGACTCGCCACAGTGCCGACGAGCGCCGCTCGCCCGCCGGCGGTGCGTGGCGCCACATTGTGGAGAGACGAAGATATTAGTATGGCGATGTCTCTCCCGCAGCCTTTGTCGCCGAAACGGTTCAAGGTCCTGCGGAAAGGAGAATCATAAGTTATGCTTTATTGTGTGCCACAGAAAGTTTTTTTTTTTATATATATTATAAACTAGCGCTTGACCGCAATCCTGCCTGATGGTAAGCAGTGACGCAACCGTTGATGGCAAAGCGCACTAGTTTATTAAGAGCCTATTCACTCTAGCCTTGAAGACACTCAAATTGTAGTCCGACGGAAACACCGCCGCTGGCAAATTATTCCAGTCCCTCGATGTACGCGGTATAAAGGAGGAGGCGAAACGCTTCGTCCGGATCGTAGAGGTGTTAACAAGTTTACAAACAGTATCATCAAACAAAGAAGACAACGATAAATGTTAGGTAACTGTTGTACCTATATAAGGTAATAAATGGTTGCCCTCGCCGTGAGCATTAGGTGCCCCAAACGCAGCGATGAACATTCGCGGGAACGTTAGGCCCATGGAATTATTTTTGGAAATTGACGTTACGTATACGTTTTTCTTGTATTATTTTCCTATTGTAGTAGGTACGTACTAATGGTGTATTCGTAAGAAAGTCACATTTTCTTCCCAATATACAACGTATAACATAAAGGGTATATACATAACAAAGGCATGGCATCTTTACATGATATCAAACGATATTGGAAGGGTTTTTTAATCCTATCTCTTTATGTTAGGAAGTTATGAGGAAAAACACCGCCTGTGATAGGCTACTATCATACTAGTCGCACAGAGATATTGGAGACATTTATCGGATTTTGGCAAGTAACGTGACGGGTAACGAGTAGTTATTAACGTATGTAGTGTGCTGCCACGTTTGTTATGATTTGATTTTAAGAAACACACGAAATTTTTGAGTATTTTATTTTGAGTCGAAACCCTTCCGATATCGTTTGATATCATCTAAAGATGCCATGCCCTTGGTATGTATATACCCTTTTTGTTACACGTTGTAGATACCATTCATGTTACATGTTACCTAAAGCTTGAGAAAATTGACCAGTGTATACTCATTTGAGGTTTCGCTTTTAGGATGCTTTAAAGTTGTTTAGCGCTAAATGTAAGACATGTAAAGATGTATTCTGTAATTAAAAACTCATCAATAAGAAAAATCAATGACTGCTGCAATTTCCATGAACAAATCATGTTCCTGCAAATTATGTAAATTCTAAAGTAGGAGGAAAATTTGGAACAAGACTGTCGGAGGCACGAACCTCTGTTAAATGGTGAATTGAAACCATCAGTCAACCGACAAGGTTATCATTGTCGTTGGACAATTGAATTGTTGATAATACTACCAATATGTCAATGTTCAATATGTTATCCTTTGAAAGCAAGTACACAGAACATTTGATTAAAGTGTATTTGTGTATACCTAAAATAATAATAAGACTGAACACTTCATGTGTTTGAATGCGTCAATATCTGGGGTAAGGCTATACTCTCGACAATTCTATTAGAATTTTCAGAGTTTTTCTGCGGTAGTCTTGGGTCAACTACTCGAAAATGTCGCTGGACGTTCAGTGAGACCGTGTGATAATATTTTTTGTTTGTTGTTGTGACCGCCTCGTGTTTGCCTCAGAAATGTTCGCGAAAACCCATACCGATGAGTTTCATACCACCAAAAATCCGCAAAAATAGACTCACTCCTGAACAGACTAAGAGGCATCGCTATATCATCCTCGGTGCTCGGCTGTGGTGTGACCGTTACCTCCTTCGCCATAATAGACTCCCTCCTGAACAGACTAAGAGGCATCGCTATATCATCCTCGGTGCTCGGCTGTGGTGTGACCGTTACCTCCTTCGCCATAATAGACTCCCTCCTGAACAGACTAAGAGGCATCGCTATATCATCCTCGGTGCTCGGCTGTGGTGTGACCGTTACCTCCTTCGCCATAATAGACTCACTCCTGAACAGACTAAGAGGCATCGCTATATCATCCTCGGTGCTCGGCTGTGGTGTGACCGTTACCTCCTTCGCCATAATAGACTCCCTCCTGAACAGACTAAGAGGCATCGCTATATCATCCTCGGTGCTCGGCTGTGGTGTGACCGTTACCTCCTTCGCCATAATAGACTCCCTCCTGAACAGACTAAGAGGCATCGCTATATCATCCTCGGTGCTCGGTGGACGACACAAAGTGACAAAGTAATAGCACGAAGCTTCGCGCAGACGAAGTTGCGGGCCAGAAGCTAGTGTTCAATATAAAAGACACGACTTACTTATTGAACGCCTTCGTCGACGACACAAAGTGACTAAGTAATAGCACGAAGACGAAGTCGCGGGCCAGAAGCTAGTGTTCAATATAAAAGACACGACTTACTTATTGAACGCCTTCGTGGACGACACAAAGTGACTAAGTAATAGCACGAAGCGTCGCGCAGACGAAGTCGCGGGCCAGAAGCTAGTGTTCAATATAAAAGACACGACTTACTTATTGAACGCCTTCGTGGACGACACAAAGTGACTAAGTAATAGCACGAAGCTTCGCGCAGACGAAGTCGCGGGCCAGAAGCTAGTGTTCAATATAAAAGACACGACTTACTTATTGAACGCCTTCGTGGACGACACAAAGTGACTAAGTAATAGCACGAAGCGTCGCGCAGACGAAGTCGCGGGCCAGAAGCTAGTGTTCAATATAAAAGACACGACTTACTTATTGAACGCCTTCGTGGACGACACAAAGTGACTAAGTAATAGCACGAAGACGAAGTCGCGGGCCAGAAGCTAGTGTTCAATATAAAAGACACGACTTACTTATTGAACGCCTTCGTAGACGACACAAAGTGACTAAGTAATAGCACGAAGACGAAGTCGCGGGCCAGAAGCTAGTGTTCAATATAAAAGACACGACTTACTTATTGAACGCCTTCGTGGACGACACAAAGTGACTAAGTAATAGCACGAAGACGAAGTCGCGGGCCAGAAGCTAGTGTTCAATATAAAAGACACGACTTACTTATTGAACGCCTTCGTGGACGACACAAAGTGACTAAGTAATAGCACGAAGACGAAGTCGCGGGCCAGAAGCTAGTGTTCAATATAAAAGACACGACTTACTTGAACGCCTTCGTGGACGACACAAAGTGACTAAGTAATAGCACGAAGACGAAGTCGCGGGCCAGAAGCTAGTGTTCAATATAAAAGACACGACTTACTTATTGAACGCCTTCGTGGACGACACAAAGTGACTAAGTAATAGCACGAAGACGAAGTCGCGGGCCAGAAGCTAGTGTTCAATATAAAAGACACGACTTACTTATTGAACGCCTTCGTGGACGACACAAAGTGACTAAGTAATAGCACGAAGACGAAGTCGCGGGCCAGAAGCTAGTGTTCAATATAAAAGACACGACTTACTTATTGAACGCCTTCGTGGACGACACAAAGTGACTAAGTAATAGCACGAAGCGTCGCGCAGACGAAGTCGCGGGCCAGAAGCTAGTGTTCAATATAAAAGACACGACTTACTTATTGAACGCCTTCGTGGACGACACAAAGTGACTAAGTAATAGCACGAAGACGAAGTCGCGGGCCAGAAGCTAGTGTTCAATATAAAAGACACGACTTACTTATTGAACGCCTTCGTGGACGACACAAAGTGACTAAGAGTGTAGCACTGTTTCTTTGCAGACTTCATCTTGGTGAGACGACTCAGCATTTTGTTCTTGTAAACTACGAGTAGGAGAATCTGAAGATTTAATGTTAAAAGTTTATTTTCTTCGCTACATAATGAAACATTGGTACTGTGCGTAATCTATATTATCTATAATAATACTAATATATGTATAAAGCTGAACAGTTTGTTTGTTTGAACGCGCTAATCTCAGGAACTACTGGTCCGATTTTAAAAATTCTTTTTGCTTTGGATAGCCTATTAATCCAGGAAGGCTTTAGGCTATATAACATCCCGCTATGGCCAATAAGAGCAAACCAGTAACAAAAAAATGTTGCGAAAACGGAAGCTAACGCAGACGTACATATTGCTTCCATTATTTTAACAGGCGCTTATTTTATATCAACTCAGCTCTTTTTAATTTTTTTCGGAACGAGACGAACAGCGCACTCAGTTACTATTGAACTTAGCTCATGAGGAAATGCCGCTATGCAACGTTAGTAAAAGCAGTGAGCGCGGAAAATGTTACAGCAGTGTAAGTTGTTAGTTTGGGATGAATGTGATGATATTCCACAAAAGGGCAATTGAAGCACTAGATGGCACAATGGGGGACATCAAAGTCAACCAAGATATCATGGGAGGGATGGTCTCATACAGTAAACTCACCCTAGGATGCGTGGACAGCACTTGGTACTCTTTTGAGTTTCTGAGCTCCTCCAGTCGCTCGCGTACTGTCTCCGGTCTCATACAGTAAACTTTCAGACATCGCCTTTGAGCTTCCAACGATATTCTGTACTCCTGGAATGAAACGAAAATATTATCATTTATACAATATGTAAAGAAAACCCTGTCCGATCCGTGAAGGTATTGTTAGGTATCGGTAACTGATTCTACTAATGCCTACAAAGACGGGCTAAACTTAAAAAAAAAACCCTAAAAAAATAAATATTATTTCTCAAAAAGAGGTAACTTAAAACATGTGCGGTAGGCCATACAGGCGCGGGCGAAGAGGGGCAGGACACGCGGCACGCGGTCGCATCGCTATTCGCTCAGAATTATACCGTCAAAAATAATGTTGTCACTTTTTAAAAATTACCAAATTTTGGGGAAGATGGAATTAATTCGCGGGAAAAAAAAATATTTTAAAATTCAGTATTGTTACTATGATGATTATGTAAAATTTCATATGTTATTTGGTCATGTGTGACTTGACCTTCACTATCCTTACGGGTCGGACAGGGTTTTCTTAGCATATTGTACATTAATTTAACTGACGAAAGTCTACAGTATAAAGTTTAAAACATTTCGCCAACCAATTAATTTTATGATATTTGTATAACAGATGGCGCCTGTTAACGCCAATTTCATATTTATAAAGAGATGCACAAGTTATGATGATTTAGTTACCAATAAACCTCGTAAAGTACAGACGTATTTCATTCAAAATCCTTTGACATAGTGCTAACCAAAAGTCAACCATATTACCGAGAACATATGGTCGATAACGAGCCGGATTAAACCTCATTAGAAATTGACGAAGTGCCCGACCCGAGAATAAAAGACCTACCTACCTGGAGTTGTTTTGCACGGATTTCTTAGAACTCGTCAATTAGTGTGCAAAGTGTATCGGTGTATAGTTTGAACATTATAATAACTTAGTAAACAAATTGTTCTCGATTAGACATTGAACTACAATGTGAAGATTTTAGTGATTTACTTATAAACAATGGCATCTGAAGCTGATGAAGCGTTATCTATACTGGAAGACTTAGCGGCAACACTCAAAAGGACCCAAATAAACCTTAAAACGTGCCCTAAAGAACGGTTACTGAAACCTGCATATTTACGAACTCTTATTCAAACGATAGAAGAATATTGTGTATCTTTTAAGGAAGCGCACCAAGATCTTTTGAAAAATACAACTCGGGAACAACGTGGAATTTTACCGAACTACGTGAACGAAGAATTCATAGATATGCATGTTGGGAGATCTCAGAGAAATGTTGGACGCATGCACTTCGAACACGACTGACCACCACCAGCCTCATGCAGCAATACGTCGTGTGACGGAAAGTTACGACCAAAAGTGACGCTACCTAACATACAACTCCCTCCGTTTTCTGGTAATTACGAAAAATGGCCTACATTTAAAGACTTGCTTGTTTCATTAATTCATAAATGCCCGACGCTAAGTGATGTTCAAAAATTACACTAAGTACTTATTTGAAGACCAGTATCACGGGTGAAGCGGCTCTTTACTGAAACACATTCAGGTGACGGATGCTAATTGTGTTCAAGCATGGCGAACGCTGAATGACCGATTCGATAACAGGCGTATCATAGTCAATGCATTAATCAAACGATTATTTTATCAGAAAAAATGTACCAGTCAAGCGGCGGCACAGCTGAAGGCCGTCCTGGATTGTACCACCGAAGTTATTAATAGTCTAGAAAATGTGAGAGTGTCTACTGATTCCTGGGATCCAGTAATCTTATTTCTAGTTGTTGGACCCGGAGTCACACAAAGAACGGGAACAAACTGCCTACTCGGTAAACTCCCAATAACTGCCTACCTGGAAGGTATTGCGCGAGTTTTTAGAAGTAAAATTCCGGACACTTGAAATGATTTCCCCGACGACTACCAGCAAGTCTAGCAAAGAACGTGTTCTACACGTTACAGCAACAGATAAAACAAACACCATGCACTTTATGTAAGGAAACGCACACACTGTGTCATTGCAGTAAATTCAATTAAATGTCAATCAATCAAAGAAGCGAATACCTCAAAGCAAACAAATGATGTTTTAACTGCCTCGGGGCGGGACACCCAGTGTTCAAGTGCCGTATGCCAATGTCTTGCCGCACCCGTACGAGACGACATCACACACTTTTACATCAACCTAAGAAGAATGATGAAGCGGTAGAAGAGAAGAAGGTTCACACAATGGTTGCGTCTCATCATACCGCGGGGCAGAAGATATCACTGTTGGCTACAGCAGTAGTCATTTTGAATAGTGAACACGGGCACACTACTGTTGTAAAAGCGCTAATAGATTCAGGATCTCAAGCATGTTTCATAAGCGAGAAGGTAACTCTAATCCTGAACCTAGATAAAAAATCTGAGAGACGACGACGGTTCTCTGTGAAATTGAATCATACTTGAACTCGCGCCCACTATGCCCAATGGACGACGACACCATGCAAGCATTGACACCTGGTCATTTTTTAATACCGGAAGCACCAGTCACCGTCCCTGGTCTAAACTTAAAGGACGCTATAATAAGCAACTTGACGCGCTGGCAATACACGTAAAAGCTGTTGAGTAACTATCTATATATATAAAAATGAATTGCTGTTCGTTAGTCTCGCTAAAACTCGAGAACGGCTGAACGGATTTATCAAATCTTGGTCTTGAATTATTCGTGGAGGTCTAGGGAAGGTTCAAAAGGTGAGAAAAATTCGAATAACTTTCGGGAAAATCCTCAAAACAGCATTTTTGTATTTCCCATACAAACGTTTTCTAAATAAAATGGAGAGTCAATTTGTAATTTATTACCGCTGCATAAAGTTCAAATTCGCGTGCGCGTTAGAGGATCTAATATCGCGTTCTGAAACTCAACAAAAGTGAAAGTGAATCGCGAACGCGACAAAATTGCATAGTCTCAAAATACATATAGTACATAAATAGTGGTCGGCTTCGAGAAACTCAATTTTAGCTAACTTCAGTTGTTAATCTGTTAACCAGGGTAGCACAAAAGTGTAGGAGAAGTCGAAACAATAAAGCTCGGAGTTGCAAGGTACCAGGGTCGCAGAAAAGTGTAGGAGAAGTCGAAACAATGAAGCCTCATTCATCATCATTATTAATCTAATATTACATGAATAAAGTTTCATTTTGCCTACTTTGAGGAGTTGCAAGGTATCAGGGTCGCACAAAAGTGTAGAAGTCGAAAAATGAAGCTCCATTCATCATTAATAATCTAATAAATATTACATGGATGAAGTTCCATTTTGCCTACTTTGAGGAGTTGCAAGGTACCAGGGTCGCACAAAAGTGTAGAAGTCGAAAAATGAAGCTCCATTCATCATTAATAATCTAATAAATATTACATGGATGAAGTTCCATTTTGCCTACTTTGAGGAGTTGCAAGGTACCAGGGTCGCACAAAAGTGTAGAAGTCGAAACAATGAAGCTCATTCATCAATCTAATATTACTTTTGCCTACTTTGAAGAGTTGCAAGGTACCAGGGTCGCATAAAAGTGTAGAAGTCGAAACAATGAAGCTCATTCATCATTATTATCTATCTATCTAATATTACATGGATCAAGTTTTATTTTGCCTACTTTGAGGAGTTGCAATGTACCAGGGTCGCACAAAAGTGTAGGAGAAGGCGAAACAATGAAGTTCATTCATTCACACAAGAACGACGGGAACGGGGTAAAAAGGATATCCTATGTCCTTCTCCCAGTTCTTAGCTACCTCCCTACCAATTTTTAGCCAAATGGGTTCAGGCGTTCAATGGGTCCAGGCGTTCTTGAGTTATAAATAGTGTAATTAACTCGACTTTCTTTAATATATATAGATTATCCTAATTTAAAAAGTAATAAATAAGACCATGCCATATTGCCTTTAAGGCGGAACTTTATTGATAAAACTTTTATTTTATTTTCCTTTTGGCCAGTAATATCATAATGTCCCATAAATGACCTCTGAGTTTGTTCCGGCGTTTCTTCTCAGAGCTAGATGCATTTATGCAAGGTGAAGGAAAACATCAGGAAACGTGGAATTTACGTCTGAAATCGCCAACCCGCATTGAGCAAGCGTCGTGATTACGCTCAACCGAAATGATGAGCTTCATTGTTTCGACTTCTCCTACACTTTTGTGTTACCCTAATTTAAAAAGTAAAAAATTGGATCATGTGATATTGCCTTCAAGGCGGAACAAAGTTCGCCGGGTCAGCTGCCACTTTCTTTGTAATTTTATAACTCAGAAACGGACTCACCTATCCAAACCAAATTTTTAGGCTTTGTTGTGACTAATTAGTGGATGGTTTGTGTGAAGTTTGAATAAAATCCGCCGAGCGGTTCTTCATTTTTCACGTTTTCACAAATGAATTCAATGAACGGTGGATCATCATCTCATCCATACTAATATTATAAATGCGAAAGTAACTCTGTCTGTCTGTCTGTCTGTCTGTCTGTCTGTCTGTCTGTCTGTCTGTCTGTTACGCTTTCCCGCCTAAACCTCTCAACCGATTTTGATGAAATTTGGCACAGACAATCTTTGGACCCTGAGAAAAACATAGGCTACCTGTTATCCCGGAAAAATTTGATATTCCCGAGGGAAATCTAAAAAGCGCGATATAACCGAACACCACGCGGGCGAAGACGCGGGCGGAAAGCACACAATCTTTAGACCCTGAGAAAGCACATAGGTTACCTTTTATCCTGGAAAAAATTGATGTTCCCGAGGGAAATCTAAAAAGCGCGATATAACCGAAATTTACGCGGGCGAAGCCGCGGGCGGAAAGCTAGTAATATAATAATAATAATAATAATAAACGTTTATTTGGAACAAGTTTTAGGACATAAGTTTACAAATTGAAACGAAGATAACTACAAAAGTTAAAACTGTGGCGCAGCTATCGACGCCTAGCTAAACAATAAGTTACATTGCAGTTCCAGACTAGTACTAAAGTTAATAATTAATTAAACTACATCCCTATGTGTGTATGTGTATGCGTGTGTGTATGCGTGTATGTGTGTGGGTGTGTAGGGGTGTGTGTGTGTGTTTGTGTGTGTAGAACGCGTAAGTGGAGGGGTGGAAGGTATTCAAGTAATAAGATTGATGTTATAGGAATCAGGAATGTAAGTATAATGTAAATATTATGTTACCACAAGTTGTTCTGTTGCTTCGTAGGAGCAGGATTTAAGCAATTCTGACAGTTTTTTTTTCTGACTGAGGCTCTTGTTAATGGATAAATTTGAATAATCCTATTTATGGTATTGTAGAGTTTAGGGCTAAGGTAATTGTAGTGGCGTTTTACTAATGCCAGTCTGGAGAAAGGTGTCTTACAAATTAAGTCGGAACGTCGTTTCTTGGAGCGGTATTGTGGATCATATTTCGTGCGATCGTGTTTCTTAAGAACGGTTTGAAGTATAAATAATTGTCTAAAAGTGAGGACATTACAGAGCGAATAAAGCTCCAACGTCGGGAATCTAATAGGTTTCTTGGCCAATACCTTTAGTACCGCTCTTTGTGCTCTCTCCAAACGCAAAATCGTAGTCTTGTGAGTACCTCCCCATACTGTAACGCAATAACCAAGAACTGACTGGACGAGTGCCTGGTATATTAGTATAAAGCATGGGAAATCCACGACCGACCTTAGCTTTTTGAACACATAAATAAGTCTTCTTACACGGACCACCACTGAGTTAACTTGTTTTTTCCAGGTTAGGCAATTGTCTACTACGATTCCAAGATACTTGATGTTGTCGGAGCGTTCTATTTGGTTGGCACAGTTACAGGATATGGTAGCCACAGTATGGGAGCAAATATGGGTTTTAATTTGAAAAGATGTTGGTGGTTGCCTAAGAATTCCTGGTGTGAAGGGAATGAACTTAGACTTTTCGGTGTTGAGTGTGAGTAGGTTTGAGGTTAACCACTTCATGACCAAACCTAGTGCGATCTCCGCACTCACACGAGTGTCAAGCCAGTCCCTACCATGCGTCACAAGAGCTGTGTCATCCGCATAAGCAATTATGCTTTATTTATTGTTTGGGAGTTTTAGCTGGCACAGCTCATTGACATAGATAAGGAAAAGAGTAGGTCCTAAAACACTACCCTGAGGCACAACAAATGCAATGTCTTCCAAAGAACTAATGAAACCATCGACTTTGACAACCTGTTTTCTCCCCGTCAAATAACTGCGAAAGATTTCGAGAACGTTTCCTCGTATGCCAACTTGTTCCAGCTTGTCAATTAACCTAGGAATAGACACAGTATCGAATGCCTTCGATAAATCCAGGAAGATACTAATTGCTTTTTGCTTATTATTAAGCTGTTCAACTATAGAGTTTGTAAGTTCCAAGGTAGCATCTTCCGTAGATTTACCTGCCCTGAAACCAAACTGGTTGACGGCCAAAATATTAAATTTGTTAAGGAATTTTACCAGTCTCCCGTTAATGACTTTTTCAAATATCTTTGAGAGGGTTGTAAGTACGGATATTGGCCTGTAATTAGTAACGATGTACTTATCTCCTCCTTTGTATATGGGATGTACAATAGCAGTTTTGAAGAGATCAGGAAATATTCCCTGGGATATGCACAAGTTGAATATGTGAACAAGTATTGGAATAACAACGCCCTTGGTGGCCTTAATGACTGCGGGTGAAATTCCGTCATATCCAACAGCACATTTATCTTTAAGGCTCAGTATGATGCTTTCGATTTCGTCATCGTCTACAGCATACAAAGCCATGGATTGTAGTGGTGAAGAGAAAGAGTTAACTGTATCAAAAGGAGAAGATATTGAGATTGGGAATTTGGACGCAAGATTGCTACCAACATTGGCAAAATAGTGATTAATAATATTGACAGAATGAAGAGGATCGTTGCCACACTTTAACAATTCGGTGGATGAAGATTTACTCGTATTCAAATGGGATACTTGCTTTATAAGCTTCCAAGTTGCCTTCGGATTGTTTTTGGCCCTCTGGAACTCAGATTTCTCATACTCGCATTTTAGTTTTTTTTAGTAAATTGTTACAGTAATTTCGATAACGGACAAATACAATATGTAAAGAAAACCCTGTCCGACCCATAAGGATAACAAAGGTTAGGCAATCACATGACCAAATAAAATTTGAAATTTTGCATAATCATCATAGTAACAATACTAATCAATTTTAAAACTATCTTTTTTCCCCGCGAATTTACGCTAACTTCCCAGAAATTTGGTGTTTTTAAAAAAATGACAACACCATTTTAGGCGGTATAATTGTCGGCTTTCCTTTTATTGTTTTGTTAGATTATTTATTTCTTTGGCGGCGTCGCGCGTGAGCCTTGTCGGCGACGTAAAAGAAATAACTAGTGATGCACTAATTTTTGCGTAATAACGTTTTTTTATCGCTATTAATCGAAACTTGTATCTGGTTGAATGATTTGTTAAAAACACAGATTACCCAATGGTAAAAGTACTTTTGTTTGTTTATCGATTAATTACCTACTAATAACATTATTATAACACAAGTTAAGTAAACAGAAACGAGAAGGACTTATGAAACACAATTTTAGTAAAATTTTACAAATATTTTAACGGTCAATATCATCGATTTTGAGACAGAAACTGAAATTAAAAATTTGGCATGATTTTCATTTACAGCAGTGTACCTAACTAATTTAAGTTTTGTAAAAGTTCTAAATAATTCCATGCGATGTTGAATCTAGAATGAGAATGAGAAACTACAATACTAAATCGATAACAAAAATAGACGAGTAAGTAAATTGTTTCCATCGAAAATCAATATTTTGATTACTAACACATCCTTACTCAAAGGATGCCGCGAGGCCCAGTCGCGTAGGTACAATTTTAAAAATAAAAATCATTTTTACTTTAAATTATCAGTTACGCGTAAACATCGCTCTAGTGAAGACTATTCGTGTATTGTGTGATCATGTCGTTTCCTAATGTAGTGTAATGTAATATGCTGATGGAAGGTAGCAGCAACTGCTGTGTTGTGATCAGGTGATTGTGGTCAATGTGGTTCCAGTATGACTGTGCGTCACCATATCTTTGTCCTGTACGTGAGAACCTCCATTATCAGTTCGGCGAGCAGTGGATTGGTAAGGGCGGACCAACTGTGGTCAGCGCGGATTTGACACCACTTGATTTTTATTTGTGTGCATGTCCGTGCTAATCTCGTGCGACGGTACCAGCTGGACCTGTATCGTTATTAGTGAACGAAATTTATAAATTATTTTTTTAAATTAATATGGAACAACATCTCCGCCTCAGCGATTATGCTCATCGAATGAAATGATACATTTGGAGAGTCAGACGACCTTCCTACTTAAAAAAAAAAGTTCTTTTCACGAGCTGCCTCATCATTTGTTTCGAGACTCGATTAACGTGGATAAATTACCTATACCTACATGCATGAGGTCAACTGAGGTTATGAACTGTGCCTGTGTTGCCATGAAATTACCTATTTATTTTATTTAAGTTATTAATTTTTTAGGGGGAATTTTTTTTTAAGTTTAGCCAGGTTTTGTAGGCACTAGTAGAATCAGTTATCGATATCTAATAATACCTTCACGGGTCGGACAGGGTTTTCTTAACATATTGTATAATTTTATGAGCATCATTTTCTGGGTGCTTTTTGAAAGTTTTGTTGAGTTTGTCTCTATGACGGATGCATCTCAGAAGGCCAGGTGTAATCCAAGGTTTGATGATGCGTTTTCTACTTGATATAACAGTCTCAGACTTCTGGTCGAGATGGCAGAGAGAATACCTCACAAGACTCCAGCAGAGACCAAAATGGTTAAACTCGAAGAAGAGTTTAAAAAGGGAGACATAGTACTGATAAAGCAAGATCACCTCCCACCAGGGAAATGGTCCATGGGATGCATTACCAACAAACACCCCGGCCCCGACGGTTTAACCAGAGTGTATAGCGTAAAGAGCGGTGACACTATAGCCAAGCGATGTGTCACAAAGTTGTGTCCTTTACCTATAGATACAACACCAGATGGACAATTGTTAAACATTATATAATTTAGTTTTGCATGTATCATAATTTCAGTTTTATCTTAGTTTTTTAAAGGACTATCATTAGTCCTTTGGTGGGCGGCTTATGTTAACGCCAAGTTCATATTTATAAAGAGATGCACAAGTTATGATGATTTAGTTACTAACCTCGTAAAGAGCAGACGTAATTCATTCCAAATCCTTTGACACAGTGCAACCAAAAGTCAACCTTATTACCGAGAACAGCACCTATTGAAGTTGTTCATATTATTTGTATTCTAGGTAATTCTAAGTTGTATGCTTTACCATCAATGATTGCATCACTGTTTACCATCATGTGGGATTGGAATTATCCATACTAATATTATATGTAAATGCGAAAGTATCTCTGTCTGTCTGTCCGGCTTTCACGCTAAAACTACTGAACCGATTTTGATGAAATTTGGCACACACAATCTTTAGACCTGTGTGGAAAAAATTGATGTTCCCGAGGGAAATCTAAAAAGCGCGATATAACCGAACTCCACGCGGGCGAAGCCGCGGGCGGAAAGCTAGTATTACTATATTTCAAAGTAGCTTATAACTCTAGTTATTAATATGTATTACCTCTAAAATATCTTGAATTTGTATTACAGAATTGTAATTATTCTTCAATATAGCCGGTTCTATTTTCAAAGCTTCTCTAATGTCCATACCAGCCAGGGTTCCAACATTCTCCAATAAACGCCTCGTATATAAAGGATCTGCTGATATGACAAAGGCATTTCTTCTTATGCTTGCCGTGTCAAACTTAATATCATTGTATACGATGTTGAGTGTTTCTTGAATGTCCGACACGGGCTTGTGTTTCAGTAGTAGGTAAGTTTTCCAGTGCTTTTGAAATTCTTCAGGTGTCACTGTTAGCTTCCACTGAAGAAATCGTTCCAGCACACTCATGCGGATTGTTACTGGAATCATAAAATTTTACATTACACTGTGTATAATTAAAAGGATTATTGTGAATATGTTGTTGATTCATATTGCTTTAAAAAAGTATTTTATCATAGATGCTTATTTAAGAGGCTTTGGGTTTACCCACCATGGCTACAATATTTATTTTAAAAGAAGACAAGTACAGGCAATCCATGTAACTACCTATTCTGAACTACTTGCAGCCTGCTTATTCCTGCTTGTGAAAATCTCGGTTTTGTGGTAATTTTGGGATAAGAAGTCTTTTATGTCCTAATCCAGGACAAGGTTATAAGTAAATTTTCATCCAAATCTGCTGAGTCATTTTAGCAGGCAGGGTAACAGACAATAGGCACTAATAGCGCCATAATAACGGCGGTAAGTCCCCTCTTTAAGGAGTGGCTAGAGAAGCGCCACAGCGCCCTCACCTTCCGCCTGATGCAGGTCCTCACCGGACACGGCTATTTCAGGAAGTTCCCGTTCCGGATAAAGCGGCAGATAACGCCAAAGTTTCACCACTATGGGGATCGCCCTGAGGACACGGTGGAGGTCTGACCGGCTTGGGTAGAGCACCGCCGTGTCCTCCCGGCCCTGGTGCAGGCCATGGTAGCGAGAGTACATGGCAAGCTGTCACCTCCTTCATGAAACAGTGATGCTGGAAAAGGAGGGGGCGGGGCGCGTGAAGGAGCTGGAAACCCAGCGCCCTCAGGCCTCTAGCCGCCGCAGGAGACGCCCTGGTCGGGAAACAATATCGAACTCCCGGCCACCATAGACGAGGGCTTACGGGCGGCGGGCAGTGGGTAGCTCGCCGCCCGGTAAAGACCAGACCCAGGTCGACGGCGCATTGTGTTTCACGCGCGCCTCAGAGATGTCAGCACATTGTGAAAGGGTCCATGAAGACCGAAGCATTCTGGGTTAAGATTGCAGGTTGGATAAAAAAGAAACTGTGGTCCTGGCGGACAGGCAAGTAAAGGAACATGGGTGGGTTTTAGTCAGTAAAAGTCTGACAAGCCCAGAGGAGAGGTCATTTGATGATGTCCCTTTCAGAACAAAAAAAAAGGTTTTTTTTTTTATACATATTATAAACTAGCGCTTGACCGCAATCCTGCCTGATGGTAAGCAGTGACGCAATCGTTGATGGTAAAGCGCACTAGTTTATTAAGAGCCTATTCACTCTAGCCTTGAAGACACTCAAATTGTAGTCCGACGGAAACACCGCCGCTGGCAAATTATTCCAGTCCCTCGATGTACACGGTATAAAGGAGGAGGCGAATCAACAGGGTAACAGACAAATATACAACTACTCAAAATAATGATTGTTTTCTGTTACATTTTTATTTTACTTACATATAGATGTGTCGACATCAGAGAAGTTTAGTAAAGTTTTACTACTAGCCGGCCATTCTTCAAACTTATCTAATATTGCTTGTTCCATTTCAAAGTCTGTGGGAAGCAAGCCTTCCTTTTTCAGCTCGGCTATTGTTCTTGATCTTACAAGTGTGTGGTACCTGTAAGTAATAAAATCAGAGTTTGATGGTGAACTGTTTTGTGTTTTCACTACCACAACATAGGGGCAGATAGAGAGGCGAGGGTGAAATTAATAAAACTTTAAAGTGGATATTTATATAGAAATAATATAGTTTATAGCGGGCTATAATGGGGTAATAGATAACATCTTTGTTAAGAACAAAACATATTGAAAGCTTGAAAGGCAATCATATCTAAGCGACAAAAATTCATAAATTGAGTTATATACACCGAATGATGCAGAAAAATATGGCGGTTCTAATGGTGTATATAACTCAATTTACGATTTTTTGTCGCTTAGATACTACTTGGCTGCTGCTGCTGTTAGGCTTTCAAGAGTCCATATTATTTAATATTGAAATCTAGATTAAAGTTTTGTCCCTATTTACCCCTTTGGGTATTTCTTGTTAGTGAGTATTAGTACTTACTTTATAATATGTTTGGCAGATATTCTGATAAAACCACACTCTCTAAGTATTTCCCCATACTTGTCCATAGTGATTGGGTTCATACTAAACACGTGAAGGTTACGGCAAGCCTCCTCAGGCGTGATACCAAACTTCTGTAGTATCTGCAGCGTGCATTGTAAGCGGTCATGGGTTACCTTATCAATGTTTGGGTGTTTTTTCTTCAAAATGGTCAGGTAGTCGTCTGATATTGATTCCCCTGTAACATAAAATAATTTATTTTACTAACTCTAGAGACATCTATTCGATAGTTATAAACCGAAAGAGGTGGTCTGCGATAGCACTGGCAAAAGTAGAGTAATACTAATTTTAAAAAAGGTTATAAAAAATTACAGAAATTAGAAACCTAACCTTGTTATTGGTACATTTAAATGTAGCAATTAGGAGTTCCGCTAAAGGCGTTATAAAGCTAAAATCCCGTTTCTAATAAACATAATCTTGTTTTTAGTAAACATAAAATAACCTGTAGTTTTCTTGTAGAAATCCAAAATTGGTAAGTTGTGGTAGTACTTTATCGATACAACTGGAGAAATATAAGAGAACTGTAAACCAACACCATTTAAATATCTCCATCTTTTGATAATCGACCGCATGTTAAAGTCTGTTATTTATTTATCAAATATGTAATGTAACCACTTTTAAACGTCCCGATTTGACAGCTAGGAACAGTGTTACCAACTCTCAAAAATATTTATCCCTAAAGTTTGTGTCAAAAACCCCTAAAAACGCCTTAATTCATCTGTTTCCCCCCTAAAAAAAAAAATACATATACTTATATTCATAATGATTTAGAAATAATATAGGTACTGTAATATGTTTCAATGTGCGGTTGTATATTTGTATGCATGAATATGAATATTTGCACTGGTCTGGTCGTGCCTCGGAAAGCACGTTAAGCCGTTGGTCCCGGTTGCCATACGAACATCTTGTGGCAGTCGTTACGGGTTGTTGGAGCCCTCAAAAGTCCAACAATTGGTCTAACTGCAATGCTTCGATGCCGCCTTCGGGTTGTGGAGGTCAGACGGCAGTCGCTTCACGGAAAATATCGAAGTTTAGCCATATCAGCAGTTGGACTGGTAAAGCGGACCCCAGACTCCAAAGCTGAAAAGGCTTCGGATGCGATTGGAATGAACGCTGGGATGATGATGATTTAATACATTAAATATTTCGTCTTCATCTGAGGATTCAGATTTTTTGAATCATACATATTGATATTGAATAATAACATTTTATTGGATGGATTAAATGTTACACAAGATCCATCATTTCGATTTAATATAAATTGGACCAGCAGTCAATAGGCAAGAAATAAATATTAATACAGTAAATTTCAAAAAAAAACAAAGATTCAAATAATCCCTGAAAATACCCATAAACATTTCAGACCCCTAAAAAAATCCCATCTCACTTAGTTACCCCCTAAATCTGGGGGGAAAACCCCTAAGTTGGGAACACTGGCTAGGAAAGCGTTGTACGTAGGGATGTTAAAAAATAATCGATTTTTCTTTTAATCGATAATTTTTTTGTATAATCGATTATTTATAAATCGATTAAATAAATCACGATAAAAATCGATTTTTATAAATAACACCATCTATGCGTTACTTACACTTAGGTACAAGTTGATTAAATGACAAGCGACGACATTCTTAGGTATGTATGCGTATAAAGTAGTTTCAGTGCGTGAGTGGTGAGTGAGATCTGATATTATTATATCAGATATCACTACACACTCACACTGTAGTTGTTGGTTTTATATTAAAGTACTCTGTGGTTGTTGGTCAACAATAAAAATGTCTTCGAACCGTAAAAGACCTAAAACCGGGTGGCGAAAATATTATATTTTTTTTTGAGACCATAACGTCGTCGTTTAATATTTTAAGTTTTTTTTTATTTTAATACCAGTCAAATGTAAAATAAGATTGGACATTTGTGACATTTTTTTAAATTCATACTAAGATTGTCATTTTTTTGGTTGTTCATTTCTTTTTTATTAGGGTTCCGTAGCCAAATGGCAAAAAACGGAACCCTTATAGATTCGTCATGTCTGTCTGTCCGTCTGTCCGTTCGTCCGTCCGTATGTCACAGCCCTTATCACACCATCATCATCAGAGCTTTATTCAGCTTAAATTAATTATTTTGTAATATTGTTTTGAACGAGATCAAGTAACCAGTTTTTTTTAATACCTCGTAAATCATAAACCGCTTATTACCGCGTAATCTTTCATATAACTTAAATGCTTTAATTTCATAAATCAACGGTACGGAACCCTTTGTGCGTGAGTTCGACACGCACTTGGTCGGGTTTTTTATTATAATAACACGTTTAATGATACTGAAAATTTATTTTTTAGTTTGAATTGGTTATTTTTAATTAATGTTGTTTTATTTGATTTTAATATGATGAATTATTGACAGGAATGTCATAGGTTTATTATTAGAATATGAAAAGCATATAGGATTTTAAATTATAGAAAAAATCGATTTTTTCGCAAAAATCGATTATTTATTTTCATTAAAATCGATTATTAACAAATCGATTAATATTGAATAAAGAAAAATCGATTTTTATTAAATCGATTATTTTCCATTAATGTCACATCCCTATATTACCCTTGACACGTCTTGCGGTACAACAGGCGACAAGAAGATCGAATTTGGATTAACCTTTTGAACGCCCATCTATTATAATACACGATGTGTCCTCCTGCGCCACATTACAAATGTAGAACGTATCTATAGTAAAACGTAGGGATGGGATTAGTGTCCTATCGACAAATAATATTATACATTTAAAATAATGTTTATTCACCAATTTACGAAGCTAAATAAAAACTGTAATCGTAATTTCATATTTTATTTTATTTCCTAAAAAAAACAATATGAAAACCTGGATATATTCCCCAAAATAAAGAAAAGAATTTTAAATTTATTAGACGTGTGTTCTACAAGGCACATCCCTATTTGTCTCCAAATGTAATCCTTCTACTTCATATCAAGTAGTTGGCGCTCGAGCGAGGCACGTCAAAATCCTTTCTGTTCTAGGGATGTCTAGAATTCTAGATTTCTATGGTATATATTTTATATTCACTGTGGTCGAGTTACACGTGCATAAACTCGACCGATTCCTGCATAATTTATTTCGTTTACTTACAACAAATACAATTAATAGAAGCTAAATACGTGGTTTTCTTCGTTTTAAAAAATAAAATAAAATGGAGGGTAAGTCAGTAAGTGTCTGTTTTACACAAGACCTTTTTTTTAATGGTGTCGCTAAATACTCACAATTATTTTTCTGGTTTGTAGAAACTAATAGAAAACTGAAGAAAATTCCTGAAACGGAAGTTGACGACTTAACGGAATGTCAAGACGACGAACTATTTCAAAATTCTGATTCAGACTTGAACAAATCGCAATAATTCGTCATATTCACAGTCACAATTTTTTTTATAAGGACACGTGCGCCAACTCAAGATGTAAACATTGCACTACACTAAAATGCACAAAGTCACTATGACCTTGAAACCCGTCCGCTTATGACGTCACAGATTTCCTTCTATACACGTCGGTGGCGTGTACGGACCGACAACTAACTAACTTTGTAGGGATGGGTTTTTCAAACGGGGTTTCACTATCGACAATGATTAGAAAACCTATTAATTCTTGATTAAGGTGAATAAAACCTAGTTTAAAGTGTACAATATTTATAAAATACTAGCTTTCCGCCCGCGGCTTCGCCCGCGTAAATTTCGGTTATATCGCGCTTTTTAGATTTCCCTCGGGAACATCAATTTTTTCCAGGATAAAAGGTAACCTATGTGCTTTCTCAGGGTCTAAAGATTGTGTGCTTTCCGCCCGCGTGGTGTTCGGTTATATCGCGCTTTTTAGATTTCCCTCGGGAATATCAAATTTTTCCGGGATAAAAGGTAGCCTATGTTTTTCTCAGGGTCCAAAGATTGTCTGTGCCAAATTTCATCAAAATCGGTTGAGAGGTTTAGGCGGGAAAGCGTAACAGACAGACAGACAGACAGACAGAGTTACTTTCGCATTTATAATATTAGTATGGATGAGATGATGATCCACCGTTCATTGAATTCATTTGTGAAAACGTGAAAAATGAAGAACCGCTCGGCGGATTTTATTCAAACTTCACACAAACCATCCACTAATTAGTCACAACAAAGCCTAAAAATTTGGTTTGGATAGGTGAGTCCGTTTCTGAGTTATAAAATTACAAAGAAAGTGGCAGCTGACCCGGCGAACTTTGTTCCGCCTTGAAGGCAATATCACATGATCCAATTTTTTACTTTTTAAATTAGGGTAACACAAAAGTGTAGGAGAAGTCGAAAGAATGAAGCTCATCATTTCGGTTGAGCGTAATCACCACGCTTGCTCAATGCGGGTTGGCGATTTCAGACGTAAATTCCACGTTTCCTGATGTTTTCCTTCACCTTGCATAAATGCATCTAGCTCTGAGAAGAAACGCCGGAACAAACTCAGAGGTCATTTATGGGACATTATGATATTACTGGCCAAAAGGAAAATAAAATAAAAGTTTTATCAATAAAGTTCCGCCTTAAAGGCAATATGGCATGGTCTTATTTATTACTTTTTAAATTAGGATAATCTATATATATTAAAGAAAGTCGAGTTAATTACACTATTTATAACTCAAGAACGCCTGAACCCATTTGGCTGAAAATTGGTAGGGAGGTAGCTAAGAACTGGGAGAAGAACATAGGATATCCTTTTTACCCTGTTCCCGTCGCTCCTGTGTGAATGAATGAACTTCATTGTTTCGACTTCTCCTACACTTTTGTCCGACCCTGGTACCTTGCAACTCCTCAAAGTAGGCAAAATAAAACTTCATCCATGTAATATTAGATAGATAGATAATAATGATGAATGAGCTTCATTGTTTCGACTTCTACACCTTTATGCGACCCTGGTACCTTGCAACTCTTCAAAGTAGGCAAAAGTAATATTAGATTATTAATGATGAATGAGCTTCATTGTTTCGACTTCTACACTTTTGTGCGACCCTGGTACCCTGCAACTCCTCAAAGTAGGCAAAATAGAACTTCATCCATTCATCATTATTAGAATAATAATGATGAATGGAGCTTCATTGTTTCGACTTCTACACTTTTGTGCGACCCTGGTACCTTGCAACTCCTCAAAGTAGGCAAAATGAAACTTTATTCATGTAATATTAGATTAATAATGATGATAAAGTAGGCAAAATGAAACTTTATTCATGTAATATTAGATTAATAATGATGATGAATGAGGCTTCATTGTTTCGACTTCTCCTACACTTTTCTGCGACCCTGGTACCTTGCAACTCCGAGCTTCATTGTTTCGACTTCTCCTACATTTTTGTGCTACCCTGGTTAACAGATTAACAACTGAAGTTAGCTAAAATTGAGTTTCTCGAAGCCGACCACTATTTATGTATTATATGTATTTTGAGACTATGCAATTTTGTCGCGTTCGCGATTCACTTTCACTTTTGTTGAGTTTCAGAACGCGATATTAGATCCTCTAACGCGCACGCGAATTTGAACTTTATGCAGCGGTAATAAATTACAAATTGACTCTCCATTTTATTTAGAAAACGTTTGTATGGGAAATAGAAAAATGCTGTTTTGAGGATTTTCCCGGCGGTTATTCGAATTTTTCTCACCTTTTAAACCTTCCCTAGACCTCCACGAATAATTCAAGACCAAGATAAGATAAATCTGTTCAGCCGTTCTCGAGTTTTAGCGAGACTAACGAACAGCAATTCATTTTTATATATATAGATTAATGATGAATGGAGCTTCATTGTTTCGACTTCTACACTTTTGTGCGACCCTGGTACCTTGCAACTCCTCAAAGTAGGCAAAATGAAACTTTATTCATGTAATATTAGATTAATAATGATGATGAATGAGGCTTCCTTGTTTCGACTTCTACACTTTTCTGCGACCCTGGTACCTTGCAACTCCGAGCTTCATTGTTTCGACTTCTTCTACACTTTTGTGCTACCCTGGTTAACAGATTAACAACTGAAGTTAGCTAAAATTGAGTTTCTCGAAGCCGACCACTATTTATGTACTATATGTATTTTGAGACTATGCAATTTTGTCGCGTTCGCGATTCAATTTCAGTTTTGTTGAGTTTCAGAACGCGATATTAGATCCTCTAACGCGCACGCGAATTTGAACTTTATGCAGCGGTAATAAATTACAAATTGACTCTCCATTTTATTTAGAAAACGTTTGTATGGGAAATACAAAAATGCTGTTTTGAGGATTTTCCCGAAAGTTATTCGAATTTTTCTCACCTTTTGAACCTTCCCTAGACCTCCACGAATAATTCAAGACCAAGATTTGATAAATCCGTTCAGCCGTTCTCGAGTTTTAGCGAGACTAACGAACAGCAATTCATTTTTATATATATAGATTATATATTTACGTCATTTTCTTGCAATAATAGTATTTATGATCATTTCGACGAGATGAAATATAACGAGGTCTTTGTCGTGTCCCATCACTGGCTTACTTGATATCAAGTAATTGGCGCTGGGGGCATTAAAATATTTTCTGGCGTTTTTGTTTCTATTGAAAATTAAACAAATAAGAACTTATTATGCGTGAAAAGTTAAAAATATGGTTGATAACAGGGCAAATTTCCATAAAAACAAAATAAAAGGTCTTGTAAAAGTCGTAAATTTATTTTATACTGTGATTACTTCTAATCAAGTAGTGGCGCTGAGGGCACGAAAATCTCGAACTTGTATAGAAGTGACTGGCGTTCAAAAGGACTCTATTCCCATAAAGCGATGAGTCGTAGATTTTGGTAGTTCTGAGACTTGATCAACAAAAAAATCATTAAATGATTCAGCTATATGATAGCTATGTAATAGTTGATGGTATCAGGCAATGTGAATGTAAATCTAAAGTAACCTACAATGTAAACATTGACGCACGTTGGATTGGATGCGCGTGCGACGAACCACAAACCACAGACTATATTAGAAAATGCTGAATGTCAAACCGGAATCAGATGTATGTCATTTCGGAGGATGATATTCTCGTAGTTTTTATATAACCTGTATTTTATTTTTTATATACCTGTTTGTGTTGTTGAAATTGTACTCTCACCACTTACAATTGGATCTACTTTTTATATGTTTTTATTATTACGTTTTTATTTTTATTGTATTGCCGGCTCGGTGCTACTTTTAATTGTTTGTTGCATCGGGTGACGTCTTTACGTCGACGCCGGCTGTCGCTGAAAACCAGCGCTGGGCTCTGTCTTTTGCATAGAGTCGCAGCATAATGCTGAGCGACAGCCGTTTTGCGTGGATATGACGCATGTTTCCCTCAAAAATTTCTTATTTTTATGTTCTTGTAAACGCTTGCGTCATGTTTAATGCAAATAAACGCTTTTTCTTTTTCTATCTCTTTTATATCCGCTTAGTTATTATGACACCATTTTTATTAATTTTAGAGATTGGTTCATGGATATTATTATTATTGTTATTTATTATCTGCTAGGCTGTCTTTGACTTATTTTTAGAGTTTAGAAGTAAATGGTTAATTTGGACTTTTTGAGATAGCTTTACGATTTTTTTAAATTTTCTTGAATAATTACGAAACATTTGTTTATTTTCCTCCGTGGGTTTTGATCGTTGCTGCCACAGTAGATAGCGTTGTCTTTTACTGCACAAACGAATACCGCGCGATATCCATTTAATTGACTTCTTGAATATGAACTGTTAAAATATCTGACTTATTCAACAGACCAGCAATGTTCTGATGCATGATACAGATATGATCAGACGAGAAAAAAATTTGAGTTTGTATTTACTAAGGGATCGTTATTAACGTTTACATCTGAATCTGTGTATATGCAAGACTGTTTCTGGCATAGCATAGTTAGCATTAATACATTATTCATTATATTTTTCATACCATTATTATTAAGTCTTCCAGTATATTTTGAAAACATAGTAGTATCATAAGATAAGTCAAGATTAGAGTGAAGTAGCGTAGCGTAGTTATAAGTATGAATATCCAGATAAAGTAGATTACTAAACATCTCAATACGGGAATTAAACATTACTGAATACGTATAAAATTTAAAAGTGGGTAAACAAATAATAACATTAGTATGTTGAATGTTTCGTAAAGAACACCTTATCGCAAAAATTAAGTTGAAATAGTTCCTGGATTTTTTAAAATCTTCCTCTCCAATCAAAATGACACAGAAATCGTTTTTTGAGAAGTTCATTAATTTTGTATGTAAATTGGTAAAAAGCTGCAAGATTCCGCTGTTTGTATATATATGGTGACATATCTGTGAAGTTTTAAATGTATCCTCAGCTATTAATAAGATATTATTCGTTTTGTTGGAACTGACAATGCATATTTTATTTGTTTTGGATGATTTTGTGCCTTCAGTGGTATCAGTTATGTCTACATTACTATGAGGCAATGATGCGATTTTTCCTTTGTTTGCGTCTTCAGTTACGTCTACATCACCATGAGGCGATGATGCGATTCTATCCCTATTTACAACTTTTGGTGTGTTAAGAACATTTTTGGCATCAACATTGGACCTCTCACTGTCAATCATAGTTGTTTTTGGTGATGTTTAAGTTTGTTTTGCCTTGTCCCTTCTCTGTTTCTTTATTAATGGCGATTGATTTTTGTTTTTTTTAGAAGCTACAGGGCTACAGGTGATTTTTTTGTACAAGGCATTTTTTTTAATAAGTCTTCATTGACAAATTTCAAATTATTATTCTCTAAAGAAAGAGACTCAATTTCTAAATGAGCACTACTTACTTAATTCAAGTTCTAATTTATTTATTTTGTCTTTTAACTTTTGTACCTCTTCTTCATTGTTATTCATAGAAATGTCGGGTAGACTGTTAATTGTTTCGTCCAAGGTGTTATTTATGTTGGAGTCGGATATGGTTCGTGCACGACGGAATGTAATGTTTTCTAGAAAGTTCATTGTGGTATATTATTAATTTATTAGTGACTACTTAAATTGTACTTTTTGGTACAAGTATTCTTGACGATTGAAACCAACAAACAATACAAAAAGTCATACAGTCTGTGGAATTCGAACTCAAGCCACTAGATGAATGCTGTGAGGTAGGCTACTTAATTTATTAGCCACAGAGACAGATCGCACCTTTAGGACAATAGAGACCTAACTCGAAATTTGAAGATTTCAGTGTTGACTCATAAAATTACCTTGCATGGCCATCTTCATCGCCTGTTAATAAAACAGAGACTTAATATGGCGTAGAAAGGCACAAACTTATACTTCGGTCTCTTTCACTCTGTCCTCTTCCTCCGCTCCTGTTCATTTCGAGAGAGTCACAAGCAGTAATGTGCCGCGAGTGTCATGCTCAGGTCGTTACTTTTTTATTACTGCGGAGACCTAGACCTGATTAGAACGCTACAAGACTAAAAATTAAGGTATGTGGATGTAACTATTTTTGGTAAAGTAGAGACCTATTTGTTATTGAGTCTATTTCATAACAAATTGTCTCTAAACAGCAATGACTTATTTGTCATTGAGTCACTCTTTGATTAAAAAAAAATACGAATTAAAGACCCAAACATCATTTGGTCTATGCCATCACGAAACTAGTGTTTATGATAAAAGCTGATTTATGATTATGCTCCTCTTGTAATAAATATGACTATATTTTCACAGACTATTTTAGACATGGGTCTACCTACATACGAAATCGTTTTGTTGTCTTGTTAAATGTGTCATATTATATTTGAAATTTTTTCCTCTAATACCAGTAGCTCATCTAATAATTGTTGTAGATCACCATCAACATCCTCTTCCAGTTCCAGCAGCAGTTCTTGTTTAGGTAAAGCGAATGACCATTCCATAGATGGGCCATCAACATCTAATTTAACCGGTCATATTGCAAGCAGAACTACATCTGTAGTAAAAAAAAGTTACCACCAGTCACCTATTAACTCAGATGAAAGCCATGTGGATATAAGTGACTCAGACCCAACCTATACTGTAGATAGGTCTAGGTCCAATCTTAGAAATACTACTTATTTATCAAGCTTTAGCTCCAGTTCTTCACCTTCGTCCAACACCGCAGCATCTAATAACACCTGTTCGCCTAATTCTGTCGTGGAAGTTCCCAGAAGATCTGAAGAAAGCGCACTCGAAATCCATCAAAATGGAATCTAAATGTAACAAAATTTTAAGGAATCCTGGAAAGCCGACGTTTCTATGATGACCAAAAAGGAAGTACAGGCCCGTATAGTTAAAAATGCATATAAATGTAGACACCAATGTTCTGAGAATGTAGCTGGTTCCGATAGAAATTAATTATTTGAAACACACTCTCTTTGCAACATCGAACTGCATAGACTTTACACAATTAAGCCTAGCTGCAAGTATTCTAACGCCGCTAAACCCAGATTAATAAATAATGCATTCTATTTCATAATAAATTATACCAATATCTGTATTTGTAAGACGTTCTTTATTAATATGCAAGGGATATGTGACCGTCAAATTAGAACCGTTAAAAAGAAAACTGACCCGAAGGTTTCGTAAGTAAAGACTTAGAGGTAAGCTAGTACTTTGGAAGAAAACTCACGGATCTACTACTACAAGAATAGAGTCTCATTATTTGTGAGCAACAACTTCCAGAGACAGACGATTATGGACCTCTGGAGAGATTTCGATAAATCTCAGAAAGAAGAAGGAAAACCAATATGTGACTATTGGTTGTATTACGAAATCTTTACAAAGGAATTTAATATAGTTTTTATGCAACCAAAAAAGATAAAAGTGCGACTTCTGCTTAGATTATGAACTTGCTACTCTTATTCGCTTATATATAGAAAGAAAAGGTTCTGTGTCGAGAAGAAAAACGTCTAGATTATCAGAATATAAATGAAACTAATATTTGCGCAGTCGATATCGATAACATGGACGATTTGCAGGCTGTTATGCAGTGTCCCACTGGAGACATATAATCTTTTTTTATTATTCCAAACTAAATTGTCATAATTTTACAATAGTATAAATGTTAAAAAAGAACAACAGTTCAAAAGCGTGAAAAATAAAGAAGATAACGATAATCAAATGGAGACATACCGTAACGTAGGTATATAATTATTTCTGGGACGAAGTTCAGGGAAAAAGGAAGGGCTAACGAGATTGGGTCATGTATTTTAGATAATTTACACCGTTTAAATGAGCAGAACCCCAACAAAGCTCTCCATGTTTTCTTATTCAACTCCCAAAAGCTGAAGGGGGTCAGTTCACTCTAAGGATACACTCCGAAAAGTAGGAGCCAAGGTGAACGGGCTTCTTATAGCTGTGAGACATGCTTTTATTTTGGCGGCATGAATGCACCACCATAGCCGCTCTTTCGGACACTATTGATCCTCACTGGCCCGAGTATCCGGCAGGTACCTCTCCACAACTGTGGTGTCATCTGCATACCTATAGATATCGCGCATCAGCAGATCGTTAATATGCAACAGGAACAGATTTGCACAGAGAACAGACCCCTGAGGATCACATTAGTCCACATGGGCTCCGATGAACATACGTCGACAACAACTCGGAGGGGCCGTTCAATCAGGATAATTGTTACGGATAAAATAAAAATAAATACATTGCTTCGTTATCTATTTTTGAAATTATTCACACAATTACTCATGAATATCTAATTAAAGGGCATACCCAGAATGAAGGGGATAATGTTCTTAAGCCTTATTGAAAAGGATATTAAGAGAAATAAAATGTCTGGGCTAATATACACCCTCTACCAATACCCCACCTCTATGTTTCTCTATGTTACCTTAATTAAGAACTCGCCTAAAAATGGTAAAACTATTTATGTGATACAGTTGATATACATGTTTTTCAGCGATTTAAAGGTTCTACAAGAAAAATGGGGATATAATTACAATGAAGATGAACATAAAACCACAATGATATGGACCAATGTCAATGTTATGGAATTTTTTAAAGCAGAAAAGTTCGCATTTTGCTGTAAAACCTCGTACACTCAAAGTGAGTTCACCATGATCAATATGAGAAATAAACGGAAGAAGATGGTCAAACCAGAAGATATAACGCTAACCAAAGAATATTTACAAAGACTAGAGCTAAGCGAACATAAGAAGAAAGACTTACACGATCTTGTTGATAAAAACTTAATACATACCTGGTTATTATGCAGATTTGTATAACTCTATACTTTAATTGTTAAATTTTTCGAAATTCATGGTAATTGATAAACTCATTTTTTTTTAATAGTTTTAAATAATGTGACTTCATTGTTAGTTATAACTTATAACTACAGTTACTATCAAAGAAAACTGCATAGCATTTGGTAGTCATTTTTGTATAATTTTCTTTTAGATTTACTTTTCTTTACGACATACAGTTGTAGAATTTGTAAGCAGTAAAGTCTTTTGTCGGTTTACTTTTATAGTCAAACTTTTTATTACCTTAGTATGTATTTTTTCGTGTACTGAACATAAAAGTTTCCTTAAAACTATCTAAAAAATTATTAATACAGTGACTTATTTGGGAATGAAACCAGACTTCATTACAGAGATTCAGAACTAGAGAGACCTAAATAATAAAAGGTCTTTTAAAAAACAATGGTTTCAGACAAACAACGACCTAAATAAGCACTGTTTTTGTATAAATTAAGAAAAAAATATTATTAATTGTTTTAATTATTTTTTTAAATTATATGCGTGTTGGTAGATAAGTAAAGTAGGATATAAAATTAAAATAGTATGAATTTAATGAAAGTGCAACCGAATAATCTCCCTTTTCTAAAAATATTGTTACATTATGAACCTTTATTCATCATTTCCCAAAAACTTGTTTTTTTGAGTTAAGTAGGTCTCTTTCATTCTAAAGGTGCGAGATATTATAAGTAACGAAATTGTTGATCTTTAGCCTCTTCTGGGCAAAAAAAGACGTTACAAACCAGTCAGTTTTAGAGATTCAAATTTTTTTCCAACTATGTCACACTTTGTAAAAATTTAGGTTTTCACACATTTTATTCATATATTTCTATGTCATACGATTGTTAGTGAAGTAAGTAGTAATGTTTGTCGTCAAGTTATGGTTTTTATCAGTCACAAGAACGTTTTTATCACAATATATTGTCCAGATTATAAACTGTCTTCATGTTGTTTAAAGTGAATCATTTCTGAAGAAAACATTTCCACGAACGTATTGCACTGTTTTATTCACTTTTATTATATATTTGAGTAAAAACAATTGATAGAACTACTTTAGAAAATTATTAAAATGGGAGCAGAATGTTTACGTGACAGCTGGCGCCATCTACCTCCTAAAAAAAAAATAAAAAAAAAAAAAACAAACAACAAAGTCGTCGTTCGTCATGCGCCCGCGCACGCCGACTGACTTAGCCGACCGCGTCGCTTGATACATATGTGAAACAAGAAAACGATGTCATCGGTGTTCGATCGACCGGCGAGCGTGCCACTGTGATGTGTCATAAGTACAAGAGCGAGTGTGATTAATAAGTATTTATCTGTTTTTTTTTTAAATTATTATTAGGTTTTTTGGAGTTTACTCCTTAGGAATCGATTTTCATTTAATTTATGGCGCCCGGTATGAGAAAAATCCGAGGGGTAAAACCTACTAACGAGTAACGAATTTTAAGCGTTACTATTTTAGTGCGCACCTTTGGTGCGCAACTTTCTATTCTAAAAAAGTGGCCTAATTATCTTTTTACAAATATATTTTGTTAGTTATTAAGATAATGTTATATTTTAAAAAAATCAATAATTATAATAATTTAAAAAAAATGTTTATAAAAATAAATATTATCAACTTTCTTAAAATTTACATAATTTAAAAAGTTAAAAAAAAAAATATGTACAAGTATACTATAAAGGAGGAATTGAAAAAACTAGAGGGCATCAAAAAATTCATCCGCATCGCTGTCAACAGGAAACGTGCCCAAAAGGCTGGCAGCATTGCCACGTTGTATGGCGATGCTGATTCTTTGGCCAAAAAATAGCCCAGCCCTCTGGTCATGTGAAGAGTCGATTAAACGATTGGCGATCTCTCGAAATAATTGGAGTGCACTCGGACCCCATGGCCCTAGTGTTTCCACCCCAAACGGCTCGAACATATAGGTTCCAATGAGATTGGAGTATTTCCGCCGTTTGAGGTTTTCCGCACCTGCAGCAGCCGCTGCGGCACAACTCACCGTATTTGGAAGATGGGATGGCGCAAGGGTATCGACACACGTTGCATCCCACACCAAAGGCCTACCTTACCTAGCTTACCTTCCAAGGCATTATAGTCATTCCGTCTGGTCTCTTCCCATCGTCGCGTGTCAAGCCGAGAGGTTCTAAAACAGCTGGCACACCGGCGGTGACAAGAGCACGGCGGATAATGTCATTAATGCTGGCATGCCGTGCTATCCGACCTGCGCTTTTACTACAGGTTAAGCCATGGTGTCCGAAGCAGTCAACACCTTCACCGCATTGGCAGCGATGCGGAGCCACACATGGGGCGCCCAGACGCAGGCATGTAGCGAGCCGGAAAGTGGCGTCACCCAGCAAAGTTCCTATGTTGGGTGACGGTAGAGCCTGAAAAAAAAAATAAAATTGGTTAAAATTTTCATAAATATGCATTTATAATTTTTTTAATTTTTTATGATTGATTTTATAAATAATTTTTAAAATAATAATATAAAATTTTTATTTTTTTTTGTATTTTAAAATTTTTTTTTAGTATATTTTTTTTTCTCGTACGTAAGGAGTAAACTCCAGTCGTGCGTCGGAGCCGACACACACACTTTTTTTAACATACGTAAGTATAACTATTTTTTTAAAATATAAATACATAAAAAACATTTAGAAATATAATACCTAATAATTTTAAATATTTGCATGAATAGGTGCATGAAAAACAAAATATTAAAAAATATAATAATTTTTATAATTAGTGTAAATATTAAGATTTTTTTTTTCAAATCCAAACATCCCCCGACTCCAATATTTCTTTTGTTTTTTTCATTAGCCCATTTCTTTTTTTTTATTTATTTATTATGTATTATAAACTAGCGCTTTACCGTAATCCCGCCTGATGGTAAGCAGTGACGCAATCGTTGATGGTAAAGCGCACTAGTTTATTAAGAGCCTATTCACTCTAGCCTTGAAGACACTCAAATTGTAGTCCGACGGAAACACCGCCGCTGGCAAAGTTGCTATTCCAGTCCCTCGATGTACGCGCGCTATAGAGGAGGAGGAAAAATCTTAATTTAATTATTAAACATCCTCCGACCCGGATGTTTTGAATTACTTTACTTTTGGCTCCGAGTCCTCGTCTAGATTTGCAAACAATATTAACGGCCAACGAGTGTAGAGGTATAGACAGGTGTATGCGAATACTAGTTATCAGTAGATGTAGTCTGTAATGAGAAGGCTATGAATCCATTCAACACAACAAAGGAAAGGTAAACAAATAAAAAAATTGTAACTAAGCGATAACTTACCGTAAGAAGCTGTACGTATACTGTGCTGTATTAACTTTTCCTACTCAACACAACGCTATAATATAATATTTACATTACAATAATATTTTCATTGATATGACAGTTTTTGACAACGCTGTTGATTATGTCTCTATGACAACCTTTTCTTCTAAATTCTTGACTGCCTGCTTATAATACCGTAATGCGTATTATGACCTGCAGAAATGAATGATATACATTGATAAAATATTAAACAGATACGATATATTCTAACAAACTGACCAAAAAAATGTGCCGAACACAGCAGCAGCACACATGCATATTTTTATTCGGCATACATTGGTACAGTGTGAGTGAGATGGGGCGCAATCTAAAGCATAGAGAAGAAAAAGATGGCTAGTGTTTGTCGTTTGTTTTTACGAGTGTATCGAGAGTGACTAAAGCGATATACAGGACTTACCTCCTTTTGTACGCTTCATTTTTAGTGCGCTAGTGACATATCTACCTTAGTTTAATATTTTATTGTAGCAATGGTCGCAGTCACTACAATACAACAATAACACATAAATCATACTAGTGTCAAACAAGTGCTTTTCCGGTTCCGGTCGTTGATTTGAGTAGACGAACGTCAACAGTCTCTGCGAATATTTAATAAAACTCTGTGCAAAACAAGTGTAATCAACCGTGTTTCTAACTAAAACTGCTGAACAAAGTATAAACAAAGTTAATCAGCTGCAAAAACCAGTGGAAAACTACATTATGTGGAAATTGTGCAGCAAAAATTATTGAAATATAACCTAAAAATCTGCAAAATCATTGAAGTGAAGTTAGCAATTAATACAAATCATAGGTGTCAAGTGCTATTAATATCAGTGTTGCCAGACAAATCTCAGTGATACCAACTAAAATCTTGTGTGGCCGACTACAATCTTGTGTTGCCAACCAGAATCTAGGGCTGCCAACTAAAACACAGTGTTGCCATAACAAAAAAGAACCCATAAATTGGAAGAAATAAATATGGATAAGCTGATATCGATATTAGACAAGAAACTAAGCGACCAAGCTCTCCTTATAACAACTTCTGTAACAAAAAATGTTATGGAGGCACTCGATGAAAAGATGAAAACTATTATGGAAATAAATAGTGCCCTCCAAACGAAAATATCAGAATTGGAATCAGAAGTAAAATTTTTGAAAGATGAAAAAAGGAGAAACAATTTAGTATTTTTTGGAATAGACGAAGTAGGGAAAACCGAATGCGAACTGGTGGATTGCA
Organism: Sesamia nonagrioides; assembly: GCA_017933935.1. NCBI lineage: Eukaryota > Metazoa > Arthropoda > Insecta > Lepidoptera > Noctuidae > Sesamia > Sesamia nonagrioides. The sequence continues at coordinate 5,619 of JADWQK010002396.1, read as the reverse complement.
TCAAAGATGTTATAACTGAGTCGCAAACACATTTCGAAAGCAAGGAAATTAATAAAATATACAGAATTGGGAAACATACCAACAACAAAAACCGCCCAGTCGTGGTTACTATCACTACGCAATGGAAAAAACACTTGATTTTGCGAAATAAATCCAAACTCCCGCACGGAATTTATGTTAAGGAAGATTTTTCAAAAGAAATGCTAGAGAAACGCAAGCAGCTGCAGTTACAGGTTGAAGAAGAAAAGAAAAAAGGAAATACAGCATTCATCAGATATAATAAATTAGTAGTAAAGAAAAACGGCGACAATAACCCAGAAAAGAGGAAAAGAGAAGAATCAGTGTCGCCAAACTCATCGAATCAAAAGAAAACCACTACAAGTGTCACCAAGGCACAAATCAACTCGGAAAACAAACCTACAAGAAAAGACCTTAAAAAACCTAACATTCTCAACTATGTAGAAAGGGGAAGATCAGCTTCAATGTCTGAATTGCCAAAAAACCTGTAAATAGCATCGACAGCCGGAACCAAGACAACATATTAAAAATAAAACCAACTTTTTCTAAAGGCACCCCAATCCGGCCAGTCACCGTGGGGGAAGAAGACTATTACCCTCCAACTAACTTACATCTACATATTCCCTCTAAAAAACACCGTCAAAGTAAAGAAAAAATATACATTGCAACATACAATACGTTATCCTTAAGAACCAACGAGAGCCTGACGGAACTAAGGTTAGCTCTAGAAAATATAAACTGGTCAATATTAGGCCTGAGCGAGGTCCGTCGCATGGGGAGAGTATAGAAGACCATGGGCATTTTATATTGTACTATAAGGGAGAAACACTAGGCTTATATGGATCTGGATTCTTAATAAGAAAGGAATTAAAACAATTTATTGACGAGTTCATTGGCATCTCAGAGCGCATTGTGAAACTTAATATAAAACTGCCTCCAAAAAATGAGAAGTGGTCATTTGTTCAAGTCTACTCCCCAACTGAACAATCAAGTAAAACGGAAATCGACACCTTCTGCTCCAAGTTACAAGAAGCAATAAACAATCATACACACAGCAATTTAGTAGTAATGGGCGATTTCAATGCTAGAACTGGAGCTAGAGGAGACGGAGAACAAACGATATTGGGCCCGTATTGTTCAGGGAAAAGAACACGTAATGGAGAAAAGCTCGTGCAACTGGCATACGAAAACAACTTAAAAGTGCTAAACACTATTTACAAAAAGCGTGAGAACAACAGATGGACATGGACATCCCCAAATGGCCTCTACAAAAACGAGATAGACCACATACTAACAAACAGGAGTAAAAACTTTGAAGACTGTCGAGTTTTAAATAAAATTAACTTCAACAGTAACCACAGGATGCTTAGAGCTAAATTACAAATAAACACAATTAGTAAAAATAGACCATTTAAAGTAAAGAAACCTAACAGCTTAACACTGGAAAATACAGACGCATTAAAAGAAAAGCTAGAAAATTTTAGAGAAAAAACAAATGACTTAGACTTACAGAGTAAATACAACAAATTTCAAGAACTTCTCTATACTAATAAAAAAGGCAAAATGGATAAGAGTGAGAGTAAGACAACATGGATAACAAAAGAAACTAAAAAACTTATAAAAAATAGAGCAGATCTTATATCTTACACAGATAAAACAAAAACTTTAAGAAAAGACATAGCCAATATAAGTAAAAAAATTAAAACACAGATGAGAAAAGACCGTCAGAGGTACAGACTGGAACAACTGGAAAAATGCATACACAGAACTGGAGGCACCAAGAAAGCAGTAAAACTACTATTAGAAAAACAAGACTGGATAACACACTTAATAAACAAAAACCATAAATGCGAAAAACGACGCCCAGAAATCCTATCAATAGCCACCCAATTTTTTCAGGAATTGTATTCTAAGAAAACCACCGAACAGACAACAATCTTAGAAGGAGAAAGTGAAGTACCGTCAATAATATATGAAGAAATAGAAAAAGCCCTTAAAAGTCAAAAAGCTGATAGAGCACCTGGATCGGATGGCATAAGTAACGAGTTTCTAATACTAAATCAAAACCACCTGATACCAATTTTCGGACAACTTTTTAATGAAATCCTACAAAGCGAAATAATACCTTACCAATGGACAACGTCATCAATAGTACTCATACACAAGAAAGGAGATAAAAACAACATGAACAATTATAGGCCCATAAGTCTAATGTCGAATATTTATAAGGTCTTTGCAAAAGTTATACTTTACAGAATAACCAATACGTTAGATGAGAACCAACCGAGAGAGCAGGCCGGTTTCAGAAGCGGATATTCAACCTTAGACCATATTCATGTCATCAAACAACTATTCGAAAAGGGCAAAGAATACAACATAACCTTTTACTGCTGCTTTGTAGACTACAGTAAAGCGTTCGATACAATTGAACATGAAAAAATCTGGCAGGCACTCAAAAACCAAGGAGTTGAAACGAAATACATCCGAATACTTAAAAATATCTACGACAAAAGCAAGGCTAAAATAAAATTAGAAAAGGAAGGTCAAGATATTATAATAGGTAGAGGCGTACGTCAGGGCGATCCGTTGTCGCCGAAACTCTTTACGGCTGTCCTGGAAGAAATTTTTCGCAAATTGGACTGGGAAAAATGTGGACTCTCCATTAATGGTGAAAACCTATCACACTTGAGATTTGCGGATGATCTGATAATCCTCTCGTCATCGAGCGCGGGATTGCAGGCTATGCTTTGTGACCTAGCTAGAGAGAGTGACAAAGTGGGATTGGCTATGAACACAATAAAGACTAAAGCGATGACCAATGGCAAGGAGGAACCTATACTGATCAATAACAACCCAATCGAATATGTCAAGGAATATATCTATTTGGGCCAGGTTATCTCTCCTATTGATTTAACTTCAAAAGAAATTGACAGACGCATTGCAAATGCATGGAAACAATTTTGGAGTCTGAAAGAAGTATTTAAAAATAAAGATACCAATATAACCATTAAACGGAAACTCTTTAACACCAGCATACTACCTATACTTACATATGGATGCCAAACCTGGGCACTCACTAAAGCAAATATTAAAAAGTTACAAACTTGCCAAAATTCCATGGATAGGAGTATGATGGGGAAAAGTCTATCCGATAAAATAAGGACTGACACCATAAGGAGGCACACCAAAACTAGGGATGTCACATCAACAATAAATAAGTTAAAATGGCAATGGGCAGGCCATACAATTAGAGGACAGGAGAAATGGTCGAAGTCAATAATAAGCTGGTTCACAAGCCATAAAAAAAGGAACAAAGGAAGGCCACCTAGAAGATGGGTGGATGATATAGGGGCCATAGCAGGAGGGACATGGACCAGAACTGCCAAAGACAGAAAAGAATGGAAAAGGTTGGAGGAGGCCTTTGCCAATAGGTGGCATACAGACAGATGGAATCAGGATTAAAAAAAATAAAATAAAAAAAGCAAGAAATATAATACTGTATGATATAACTGTATGTAATACTGTATAATAAGTAATGAAATACTGTCTGAAATAAAGGCTATTATTATTATTATTAGTGTCAAACAAGGATCTTGGGAGACAAAGCGCGTATGTAAGACAAAGCGCGTGCGTCCTGACCGCCTCAGCGAGGGTGTCGCACATCTGTTAGTTAACCCATTGTGCGTTGGAGAAAGCGCCGCGGACGACGCGATTCTGTTAACCCATTGTGCGCCGGACAAAGCGCGCGGACAATATCGAACCGCCTTGCACGTGGACCGAAGGCGCGGGCACTGTCCACGGGCCAATCAGACGGCACGTTCTCCCATGATCAACAAATCAGCATCAAGAACGCCCGATCAGTCAGCCCCACTCCGGTTTAGAGATAGCTGTATTATTGTTTAGTATTTAAGCTTGTGCATAGCTCGTAAGACATCATATATATTAACACACATTATTATCAGATATTATCAGACATTTTACATTGTACATCTTACGCATCCGCTGTACATTCTGTTGTAACTTAGTCGCGTCTCTCCTCTTGTAATTAGGTAGTTCATAGCATACATTGTACTCTAAACTTACGTGCAATATACAAGGTTCCATCTATTCGCGTTTTAATTACATAACACGCCCTACGCGCTAAATTATCAATGATGATATATAATTATGAATATAAATACATAAGTGTAAGTATATGTAGGTAAATTACATAACATTACAGGTTGTCATAGAGACACCATCGAGAGTGTTGTCAAAAACTTTCATAATAAATTGAAAATATTTTTTTGAGAATGTATATATACATAAAGCCTGCAATACATGTTGGTCGAGCTTAGACCAGCGCGAGCCTAGGCAAATTGATACAAGGCAAGCGCTACTGTCTATACGTTTGGTAAGTTTGAAGGAAACCAATACAAATGGCCAACATAGACGAGCTTTGAGAAGACGCCCACATGTTGGCCCGCGCGGATAAACAGTGTGACCAACCTTAAATTCAGTATCTGCTAAACCTAAATTAAATTACACATTCCTATTAGCATCGTATTCTTCTAGATCACTTTCTATAAACATCGCTTTCGTCATTTCTTTAAATGGCTGGAATGAAACGCAGTCACCATATTCACTAATGCCCTATTTAACGAGTAAAATAGAGGCGACATGTTTATTAATAAATCTGTTCCGCGTTTTTGTTTTATCAGATATATTTTCGAGAACATCCTTTCACAAGCAGCATTCGACTTGTTTTTGAACCATTACCTCTTAAGGAAATATTTTTTTAACCATAATTTAGTTTTTACATTTTGGCATTAGAATTTCCTTCTAGAAACATTCTAAATTATTTTTTATTTTATTTGACATAAGAATTTTGTTCTAGTTAGGTACATTCAACATTATTTTCTATTGACATTTTTTTTAGGATTTTTATTATTTTATTTATTTTGTATTGTCCCTAACAACAAATTTGTTGTTAGGAACAATACAAAATAAATAAAATATTAAAAATCAAAACAGAGAAAAAAAAATCAAATAAAAGAAAATAAAAATCAAAACAGAGCAATTGGTCTGTTCTCTGGTTGTAACTGACGATTCGAAAGTGCTTGTATCTAAGCCTACTTGAATAAAGTATTATTTGAATTGGATACTGCATCCTACTCTTTTTGTGGGCTGTAGCGGCTAGCGGCTATACTAAATTGTTAATACTGCCAAAAGTGCCAAATACTGCCAGATTTCTAAAACGTCAAACAAAAGTGCCAGAGAGTAAAATAAAGGGCTAAACCTGCCAAAAAGGCAGGATCCTGCCACATTTGGTCACACTGCGGATAAACATGTGAGTACTATTGGCCGAGCGCGCGCGAGCGCCTTTGATTTGTGCTGAAAAACCGACACCGCTCCAGCCAGCGGCCAGCGGCGGACTACAAATTGAGTGTCTTGAAGGCTAGAGTGAATAGGCTCTTAATAAACTAGTGCGCTTTACCATCAACGATTGCGTCACTGCTTACCATCAGGCAGGATTGCGGTCAAGCGCTAGTTAATAATATGTAAAAAAAACAAAAGGCTTATTAATCACACTCGCTTTTGTACTTAGGACACATCACAGTG